>OZ023211.1:53518846-53881346 GCA_963995525.1 Escarpia spicata | reverse complement strand
ACCACGGTCAGGGGGAGGTTTGTATGAATAGATTCAACAAGATTCAACATAATGCCCATTCATAACAAAACAAACAGATGGAAAGTGGACGTGGAATTGCCAAGAGTAAAACATGAAGTCTATCTGGACTGTTCTATGGGAAATCCGCCTTTCTGACATATTTGTCAATTTTGTTTTGAAAAAGAATTACGCTAATAACATTGTTCATTCACTAACAACCAGGCATGCCGTTCAGTTCTTTTCTTTCGTAATTATCCAAATAGTAGCTTTACATCTTCCATATATACGTCACTGTAGCAGTCTAGTATCGCGTTCAAAATCTCCCCAACAACATTGTCATTATAAACTCTACGTTCTGAGATTAGTAGTAGATATTCTTTAATTAGGATCAATGCAGTTAATGTACAGGCCTACAACGTAATTGATCTGGTTCCCAAGAATGTACGTATTTCCGGGAGTGCCTGTGAAAGTATTATAACATATTAGTGTCCTTTACTGTTGTTTCGTAACCAGATGCGTATGTTGGAACTCGGAAGGGACCTTGAAACTGACTAAGCTTAGTTATCCATGTTAAGATGTAGTGGCGCTACAGGCTATTTAAACACATATAAGAAAAAATTGCCAAAGTTGGCGTAGTTCAATGCTCCCTCCCCCAAATACGCCACTGCTCATTACATTCCCCGGTTTATTTGTTCATGCTGTCGATATTCGCCGACTCGTGTTTTAAACTGGTGTCATGTGGGAGTTTGAAAACATATTGCCGCGACGGTAGTTCTTTGGATCAGTAGGGTGTACATTCGTGTGTTTAATGCCAATGTGCCACACCTTTAGAATTAACATCGTCATTTAGAGACAGTGTGCTCTACAAATCGCATACTACCCTGCTGTGAAATGCGTGCGTCATCACCGGTGATCGTATACAATGTAGGGGTCATTTCTAAATTTATTGTCGCACCACCAGTCGTAAACAAGTATTTTATTCGTGTCTGTAGTAACCGAAGTCAGTGAGACGGACGAGTGTGCTTAAATAAACGTGACACATAGGCAGGTACACGAGAAATAGGTGTCCGTCCAATGACAGGGTTCAAGTCAGGGTGACCACGCTGGCCAGGACAAGGTGCTACGCACCGTAGTACGCCGATGACATCTACGTCTACTGAAGATATAGCCGCTGTAAAAGTTTATTATAATAATTACTATTATTGCTGTTATTGTTTTTATTATTATTATAATAATCATCATCATTAGTATTAGTAATATTATTATCATTATATATATATATATGTTAATAAAAACAGTATATTTAAAAATTATACAAAGCCTTGATCCACTGATGCCGCAACTGCGACTTACTGTATATGTCGCTAGTAATAATAGTCTGAATTCTCGAGATTAAACCAAAATTAGCTGTTCTGATAACACATTTACATGATTTTACATTAGATGTGGCTAGCGCTACACGTCATAGGCAGATTGTTCAATATTCTGTATGAGTTGTTATAGGCAACAATAAATTGTTGAAAATTTGCTTTTCTACAATTCACCCATAGCGCACACATATAAATATAACTGAAATATGCAGTAAACAGCTAGCTTATTCTTTATAGCAGCAGAGCAAAAATTAAATTTTTGCCGTAACATGTTACCTTTGGCATAAAGAAGTCTCACTTTGGCTTGAATGTCAGCCTCATCCAATAAGTCGTTACAAATGACATGCCCAAGGTATTTACAAGAGGTGGCGAAGTTTAACTTCTTTCCTCCTACAGTCATTTCCCTGGCAAGATTTTAGTTTCTAGAATCAAAGTACACGATCAAGGATTTACCAGCAGTATATTGAATATCGCGCTCACACCCATAAGAGTAACATATATCAAGTATAGCTTGTAGTCCCTTGGCGGAAGGAGCGAATAGAAGTAGGTCATCAGCGTATATCAGGTGATTACCAACCATAGTATCCAGACTACATATGTTGTTTGTGTAGTTCTACACTCAAATTGTCCATGCAAATGTTAAAACGTAAAGGGGATAACTTTCTTCCTTGCTTAACACCGTTGCCCACTATTTTTATTTTATTTTATCCCGCAAAGTCAATGATGGCAATGATCCAATATGGTAATGTATTTATCCAGGGAGCATTTCCATAAAAATCCTACCCCACCTTATGGCCTCCCTGATAAAACACTACTCGAGGCGTCTACAGGAGACACATCGTAACCGGCATAGCCATCATGGCAGGTGTTAAGTAAATGACAATCTTGTTTAGTAAGCATAAGCTCCTGTAGACACAGAATATCACATTTAATTAATAAATCATCTTTAAAAGGCATATAATATTTAAAGCCATTGCAATTAAAATATGCTATGTCGATTTCCATTATTACTCCTTGGTGGTAAAAAAAATTATCAAGTATTCACCCACCAGCCAGTTTTCAGGGTTAAAGAACATAGATGCACCATTGCACATAACATCGAACTTGAACGATACATAACTTGCATGTCATGTTTTAATTTTACACATTTTGTATCTAGATTTTTTCCGGTGACAACATACGCTTTTGAAACACGGACCACAACTAAAGATGATCGATGGCGCATCCAAGCATTTCAATCAATCAATCACAATCACAATCAATCACAATACTTTATTGTCCCTTGTGAGGGAAATTCATTTGAGATGTTGTGCTGGCGTTGCATGTTAAGAATCTCGTGGACCATAGAAATGACGAACAATCCAATACTAAATATACTTAATAATACAATAACACTTAACGGATCCATCCTTCATCAACAATAATTTACACTGGCCATGTCATGTGAACATCGCAACGAAAAAACGTCATCATGCTGAAGGCGACTGAGGGAACAAAGACGTGAACCCAGAACCAGGTGGCTAGAGGAAATAAAATGAGCTTGACGCTAGAACAACTCGGACAGGCAACACCAGATATGGTGGAATGGAGGAGACTGTGCTGGAGAGTCATTAACTGTCGAACCAGACTTGGCGGCACAACGTGACAACGTGAATGCTATCTCCACCCCCCACCTAAACTATTGGGGGCTCAGCTCCCCCAACGCAAACCCCCCGCTTCCGACACCTGTGCTATGTGTTTACAAAAATGTGTGGATGGCTTGGCGAGATGTGTCGAGCGTTACGTGCGACAGTGCAGCAGCAATCACCCAAATCGTTCTGCTCCAGTACCCGCCCATTGATGGCGTTCTGGCCGGGTCGGTCACCGTGACATGAACGCAGTCGTTAGACACATACCTATTGTTGGTGCACCTTCGTATCATGTGATGGATCCAAATGACTTGGTTTGTGAAAGCGCACATTCGTTCGTCTCGCTGACGTCTGGTAGCATTGACATTAACACCATACGTGTTTACTACACTCATGTTCATTGATCAACAGGACAATCACCAGGAAATGCTTATTTGTTGTTAGGAAGATTGTGCATGCATTCGATATGACCTTAGTAGTGGAAAAAACACATGGGTTACAAAACAAGCGTTGAATGAGTAGAAGGAATTGTTTGAGAAGTATGACCATTGCGAAATGAATGAGGACACCAGCTTGTAGGAAAGGAGATCAAGCAAAGGTGTGACTTTGGCATAAACTACACAAGTACACCCAGAAAGCAAGGACCACCTAGACTATCAAAACATATATGTCTTCATCTGAGAGTTTTAAACTCAGACAGAGCAGGGAAATTCCGCAAACTGACAACAGTGAATTTCAAAGGTACGATGAAGCTAAACGAGCGATTAGCAACACATTGTTATGGACTTTCAACAGCTTCTCGCTGGAGGACTGGAGGGTGCATGAGTTTTGAAATGTGCAGAGCGAGACCGAAAAGTTAGGTGGGCATGACCCGTTAAAATGACGGTACGCAAGAGTTTCCAGCTAGTACTGACACCGGAACTTCACCGGCAGCCAACATAGTTCCTGCAACAGCGGCGTCACATGGCCTCGTTTTCGTTTTTTTAAGAACGAGCCATGCTGCACTGTAATCGACCTATATGTTTCTGTAGGCAGACCAGTAAAAACCCAATTGAAGTAATCAAGATGGGAATCTATCAAAGCAGTGACAAAGCTTGCAGTGGTGCTTTATACGCTATACGTCTTATATATTAAATTCTTATTAATTCAAGAAAAGAGGCACGACAACCGCTGCTGATTTGTTCCTTCATGGAGAGTGTCTGATTAATGTTTACTCTAACGTACTTCACTGAAGTTTTGACAGGGATTTTGTTACCACCGATGTCTGAGACGAGGTGAAGCACTAAGAGTTGTTACTTCTGTTTTGTCAGTCTTCAACATGAGTATATTGCTGTTCATCCGTGGTAAAATGTCATCGACGTAATCGTGAATGTATTAATGGATTGAATAAAAAAGGCAGATGTACAGCGAATAACTGCAAATACATTTGTTATTTGACTGGTAATTCGTCTATGACATTGTTGAATAACTGAACAGGTCTATCTATACATGAAAATTAATAAGACCAGGCGGTAAGAAAAGTTCGCACCGCAACATCTAAAATATAAGACAGACAGACAGACAGTATTTATTTTGACCATCATAAGTACATAAACTACAATGTAAAATTAATTGTAAGGTCAGGGAGGCTCCCATTAAGACAATTATATGGAGCCACCCCACTGTTGTAACATAATTATATGATTTTCACGTGATCAACTATATATGCATACATATATGTATAAACATAGTATGTTTAGAATAATATATTATAGTATAATACATAAATTAGTTTAAACAAATGCAAAGTCATGTCTAGTTTAAGAATGACAGATGTAACAGTTAGACATATGACAGCATGATTCATAATTCTTGATAAAGTAATTTTTTGTATAACTATGTGTATAAATTTTATCAAGGATAATGTTTGGAGTATTGTTAACAGTTTGTATAATGTTGTGTCTGATGTACTGATTAACTCTGAGAATAAATAAGTTGTTTTACCACGTGTGTTGTATTGGTGAATTGCAAAGTTATATGTGTTTGGAATACGACTGAAGTGTTCTGGTATAACCTTGTTGATCAATTTGTAATAAAATTTGAGCTGTTGGAGTTTATAGATGTCATCCAGCTTAAGAAATTTACATTATTTGAAGATGGGATCTGTGTGAGAATTGTATTTACTTAAAGTAACTATTCGCACTGCTTTCTTTTGAAGTTTAAAAATGCGATGGGCTTGATAACCCCACACCAATATGCCATAATTAATCTTGGGAAGAATGAGTGAACTATACATCATTGTTCTGCCTTTGGCCAGAGCTAATGGTGTTCGTAAAAATCGGTGGTGCCATCTAACGAACTCATTTGTTATTTCTGAGTAATCGATTCTAAAGTTCTGGGTGTCGCCACAGGCAGCCGGATGTAGTCTGCTATTTTGTGTTACATGTGAACTGGACAGTTGCATTAATCGCTTGTCTCATGTTATCTAGCAAAAGCATTGCTTTTTACCTCTTCTGTTGAGTTTAGCTAGCTGTTTTTGATTGTACGTCATTCAATAGACTATATAGTAAAAACAATGCAAGGCGCTGCCGACAACGTTTCCGAGACAGGCTCTGCCAGCTCCAGGAGCGCCCGTTCTTCGACAATGGCCACTACCATAACCAGGGCCCGCGCCAAGGCTGAAGCGGCGTGGGCGCGCGCATCGTTCGCAGTAAAAAAAATGGACCTACAAATTAGCAGGGCCGAGTTGGATGCCAAATTGGCAGCGTTGGGTCTACAACGGGAAGCAGCTGCTGCTGAAGCGCGAGTCGAGGCATTAGAGGCAGCGTCAGAGGAAGGACTCCGAGGAGTGCCTTACAATAAAGTTGAATGCACAAGTAACTATGATGATGATCCGTTGAGAGATACATGCTCATCACACTCCAGGCAGTCAATTGCTCATGCTGACAGAAATCCCGTCAGATACAACGACTACTGGTCAGACGCTAAAGCTCACGGCCAGTCTTTGAACCCATCGACTCAGTCGTACATCCCACCACACAACACAGCACTAGGCAACACAAGCCTGACACCTGCAATGATAGACTTCGCCAAGTACATAGCACGTCGCGAGCTTGTGAAGACAGGACTCGCACAGTTTGACGACCGGCCTGAAAGCTTTAGAGCGTGGCAGTCTTCATTCACCAACACGATCAAAGATCTGGACGTTACGTCTAGTGAGGAGCTAGATCTGCTGACCAAGTGGTTGGGAAAAGAATCGGATAATCACGTGAAGAGGCTGCGTTCGGCACTTATTAAGGACCCCGGCGTAGCTCTCAAGAAAGTCTGGAACAGACTAAACGAGTGTTACGCCTCTCCGGAAGTCATCGAAAACGCAATCTTCAAGAAACTGGACAGCTTCCCCAAGATCTACAACAAAGACTATGTCAGGTTGAGAGAGCTCGGGGACCTTCTAATGGAGCTCCAATCTGCAAAAGACGATGGATACTTACCCGGGTTAACCTACCTGGATACAGCCCGCGGCATCGGCCCTATAGTTGAGAAACTTCCGTAGGGTCTTCAGGAGAAATGGATATACCACGGCTCCAAGTTCAAAGACGAACACAACGCCTGCTTCTCCCCATTCTCCTTCTTCACGGAGTTCATCTTCCACGAAGCCCGCACCAGAAATGACCCAAGTTTCGCTCTCTCCAGCAGATCCATCGCTACAGTGAAAGGAGAGAAACCTATCGTCAAAAACACGTATGCGAGAACCCCCATATCTGTCCATAAAACATATGTCTCCACGACTGCTGACCTCAGTGTAAACACCTTCACAGGGCAGAATGACGGGCCAGAAAAGAACTGCCCGATTCATAACAAACCCCATCCACTCAGGAAATGCAGGGGTTTCAGAGCTAAACCCCTCGAAGAAAGAAAGACCTTTCTCAGAGAGAAGGGAATTTGCTACAGATGCTGTGCATCAACTTCTCACTTAGCCAAGGACTGTATGATGACAGTGACATGTAGCGAGTGTGAAAGTGGTCGTCATAACACAGCCATGCAGCCTGGTCCAGCCCCCCTGCAGACATCGAATGTTTCTCCCCCTTCTTCAGAGAATGGAAGGGAGGGAGAAGAAGAGAGTCTATCACAACACCCACAGTCAACTCCCAATGTACTGATGTTTGTGGAAAGGGTCTGGTAACTAGGTATTGCTCGAAAATATGTCTGGTCAGAGTATACCCACAGGGGCAACGAGAAAAAGCTGTCAAGATGTACGCCATACTCGACGATCAGAGCAACCGCTCATTAGCTACGTCGGACTTCTTTGAGGTAATTGATATACGGAGCCACCCGTCCCCTTACTCACTAAGAACCTGTGCTGGACTTGTCAACGTATCAGGGAGAAAAGCAGAAGGCTTCCAGATTGTGTCAGTGAACGGAAGGGTCAACATCGCTCTACCATCGCTCATTGAATGTAATGAAATACTCAACAACAGATCTGAAATACCAACGCCAGAGGCAGCCCTCCACCATCCTCATCTCAAAACGGTGGCACACAACATACCAGAGCTCGAACCAAACGCTCAAATCCTTCTCTTACTGGGGAGAGACATTGTCAGAGTGCATAAAGCGAGACAGCAGATCAACGGACCACATGACGCTCCTTTTGCTCAGAGACTGGACTTGGGTTGGGTTCTGGTGGGTGAAGTCTGCCTAGCAAATGCACACAAACCAAATGTGAGCACCTTCAAAACAAATGTGTTGGAGAATGGACGCCCATCCTACCTCACTACCTGTTAGAGTTTCATGCAGCTGAAAGAGAAAGTGAACTACGGCGAGGAGGTAAGAGATGGTCTCTCCAACTCATTCGAAGCCGACCCAGAGAGAGCTACAAAGCACAACCTCGGACACACAGTGTTCAACAGGACTGAGAACGATAACAAACTTGCTCCATCCATTGAAGACACAGTCTTTCTAAAGACTATGGATAAGGAGGTCTACAGAGATGAAGCACATAACTGGGTTGCTCCTCTTCCATTCAGAGTGCCAAGAAAACATCTCCCTAACAACCGTGAACAAGCGCTCAATTGTCTCACCTCTCTGCGTCGCACCCTAGACAGAAAACCAGAGATGAAAGAGCAATTCGTTTATTTGTTGGGAAAGATCTTCGAGAACGACCACGCTGAACCAGCTCCTCCGCTGAAAGAGAACGAGGAGTGCTGGTAGCTGCCAATCTTCGGGGTCTGGCCAAATTAGGGTGGTATTTGATTCCAGTGCACAGCAGTGTGGTGTCTCTCTCACAGGCCCATACCTCTATAACAGTCTCCTAGGAGTCCTGATTCACTTTAGAAAAGAACTAGTAGCAATCACTGTGGACATTCAACAAATGTTTCACTGTTTCCTCGTCAGAGAAGACCATAGGATCTACTCCAGGTTCCTATGGTACAGAGACAACGACTTGTCAAAGGACATCATCGAGTACCGAATGAAGGTTCATGTCTTCGGCAACAGCCCCTCGCCTGCCGTCGCCATCTACGGGCTCAGAAGAGCTGCACAGGAAGGCGAGCACGAGCACGGTACCGACACCAGACAATTCGTTGAGAGACACTTCTACGTTGACGATGGGCTCATGTCTCTGCTTACCGACACAGAGGCCATCGACGTCTTGCAGAGGATTCAAGCTTCACTCAAAGAGTCAGACCTACGGCTACACAAGATCGCTTCAAACAGCCCAACAGTAATGAAAGCGTTTCTCCCTGAGGACTACGCTAAAGGCAGAAAGGACATGGACCTCTGTGAAGAATGCTCACCTATGCAACGGAGTCTAGGGATGTGCTGGGAAATAGCAATGGACACATTCACCTTCAGAGTGTCTGATAGTGACAAGCCATTCACACGCCGCGGAGTCCTGTTAACAGTGAATAGCCTCTTCTACCCCCTCGGCCGGCCTGGTAGCTCCAGTAACCATACAAAGCAGAGCCGTACTGCGGGAAATCTCCAAAGATACCTGTGGATGGGACACTCCACTACCTGAAGAAAGGCTGAGAGAATGAGAGGAATGGAGAGATACACTTCTGGATTTGAAACAACTCCACATCCCACGCACCTACACAGTTATGCATGTTTTCAGACTCATCTATCAAAGCCGTCGGCGCAGTGGCTTACCTCAGAACTACCAATGAAGATGGACGATGCGATGTCGGTTTAATTCTAGGGAAAGCTAAGTTGGCTCCACAGTCTGTGCCTACCATCCACCGACTTGAATATTATGCGCTGCAGTATTAGCAGTGGAAATGGCAGAGCTTATTCTCGATGAAATAGACTTTAAGCCAGACGCCGTGAAATTTTATTGCGACAGCAAAGTAGTCCACGGGTACATATGCAACGAGTCCAAGCGTTTCTATCTGTAAGAACACAACAGAGTTCAACGCATCCGCCAGTCAACAAGGCCAGAGAAGAACACAATCCAGCTGACCATGCATCCAGGTCAGTACTGGCATCTCGCCTCGCCGAGACGACATGGCTCACTGGACCAGCCTTATTACACAAGCCTTGCGAAGGTCACCAAGAAACTCCAAAATCCTTTGAACTTGTGACTCCAGAGTTAGATGTCGAAGTACGACCCCACGTGTCAAGCTTCGTAACGCAAGCTACAGGGAGAAACCTGACCACTTACCGCTTCAAGCGTTTCTCGACATGGAACTCACTGTTGAGAGCTGTTGCATTCCTCATCCACATTGCCCGCTCTCACAAGACAAATTGTGAGAATGCAAAGGTTGGCATCAATGCAACAAACCCCATACTCCAGAAGAGTTGTCTCAGGCCAAGAGCGTCATCATCAAATCAGCTCAGAGGGAAACCTACTCGGAAGAGCTCGTCGCACTTGTCGAAGAGAAACCCCTACCCAAAAGCAGTTCACTCTTAAAGCTAAATCCTATCGTAGAAGATTTCATCAGGATCGGAGGCCGGCTAAAACACGCACAACTGGAGAGCGATGAGAAGAATCCACTTGTCATACCTAAGAAAAGTCACGTCTCCACACTGCTAGTACAGCACTATCACGAGCAAGTGAAACATCAAGGCCGCCACTGCACCGAAGGAGCCATTAGAGCGGCAGGCCTGTGGATTGTTGGGTGTAAGAGGTTCGTTGGATCCCTCCGTGGCAAGATAGAAGAACAGAAGATGGCAGGCAGATCTTCCACCCGAACGCCTCAATACATCTGCTCCCTTCACATATGTAGGACTGGATGTCTTCGGCCCTTGGGCAGTCACTGCAAGGCGCACTAGAGGCGGTCAAGTTCAGAGTAAACGCTGGGCAGTGTTGTTCACCAACATGACTTTTTGTGTTTGTGTTTATTATATTTAATGATCTTAGTAGGTAAGAATTTATCCAGAGCAGTAGTAATAGTTTCATCAAGGAGGTTGTAATTGTCGTTGGGATTAGTATCTCTATCCTTATTTAGTTTATTATAAATATTTTAACGCATCAATTCTATTAAAAAATGTGCAAGGCTGTCAGTATTTTGTTTTCTAATTCTGATAAATTTAGAGACATTTGTAACAGTTGCATTGCAATCAAGGCATATGAAATACGGAAAGTGATCAGAAATGCTGCTGATTAAAATGCCGGCAATTGATTTAAAAACCTTTTGAGAGTTTGTATAGAAACTTATCAAAAAGCGTGCAGTTAGTATTTGAAAAACGTGTTGGTAAAGTATTTTAGGAAAGAAAGCATGTGCTGTGATTGTATCAAAATATTCACATATTATGGTTTTTTCTTTTATTTTCAGTAGATCAATATTATAATCTCCAGCTAGTATTACTTCACCAGTTAGGTTTTGCAGATGGTCTAATTTAGGGCATAATTCTTCTATGAATGTTTGGTAATGCTCAAGGACGTCTCTAGGAGGTCGGTATATATTTCCAAGGATGATTTTTTTCTTGACGGTGTTTGATGTTATTTCAATAAATTGTCCTTCCCATATGTTTGACTTTGTATAAATATCTAACAATTTATAGATATAATTTTTATAAAGATATATTGCTAGGCCAGCGTGACTACTACACATTCTGCCTTGTGATATTAAATTATATCCATCAATTTGTAATAAGGAGGTATCAGAATCATCCTTAAGCCACGTTTCTTGTAAACAAAGAGCGTTGATTTTACAATTATTGTTTCTAAGTATGTCTAGCTTAATAACAATTTCGTAAATTTTTGCGTTTAGACATTGACAGTTTAGACTTAGTATTGTAAATTTTTCCTGTTTATTTTTTATATGATTAATTAAGTCGTCATCATTAAAATATGGTGACTGGTGAATTAGATTTAATTCACCATCTTCATCATTTGTATTTATTTTAAAAATATGATTTAAAGAATTATTTTCTATACCACCGTAACTTCCTAACAAACGTTCAGTATTGATCATATTTAAAACAATATATTGCTTGTCAGATTAATAAAATTAAACAGCATGACAAGACTAATTTTATTGTTAACAAAAACCACATTTTGGCAAAATCATATATATAACGCATATAACGCGCATGCGTCTGAATAATACATTTAAAGGAGATGTCGCATGCTCCCCATTAGTGCATTTTAAACTTATCATAACTGAGAGGAGTAAAAATGTGTAAATAAACATTTCAAAAAGAAAAATGTGTAAACAAAAACAAAAAAACACTCTTACATATAAAGGTCGCATAGAGTAAATTATGTCTTGTTTGCACAGTCATACAAGAAGATAGTGTTTGATGATAGCCAGGTAACACACATCGCTGCATTGTTCGCGCAGTAACACGAGAAGAAAATACCTGATGATAGCCAGGTATACTCAGAACTCAGAATTAATTTATTTGACCTATAAATACGATACATATACAACGAATAACGCAAGTAATAGATAAAGTCGGGAGACTCCCATTAAGATGTATAATATCGCTAGCACAGGAGCCACCCCATAAATATAAACAACAATAACATTTACATGACAAATCAGAATATCATATGACTTGTTTTAATAGTTGATCAATACTCAATGTGTCAACATGCACACATAATACAAGGACTGATTATATGTACTCGTGTACAAATTGACGTACATATGAATACTTCGGTATACATTCTAATATGTATTACGAATTACAAATAAAGCAATTATGAATACGACAAGTGGATTCATAATTTAAAATAAAAACGTTTTTTGTGTATGTTGAAAAACCATATAGACTGTGGGTGTAAGTTTTATTAATGATAATACTTGGTGTATTGGTAACAGTCTCTACTATGTTGTGTCTAATGCATTTTTTCGCAAATTCATGTTTGAATCTGGACATATACAGATTATTTCTTTCACGTGTGCAGTGCTGATGAATATCATAAATGTGTGTGCTTGGAAAAACATTGAAGTAGTAGGGTTAAAGATTGTTAATTAATTTATAGTAACATTTTAATTGTTGGATTTTATAAATGTCATCCAACTTTAGCAACTGAAGTCTTTTAAAAATAGGACTTGTGTGAACATTGTATTTACTTAAGGATATTATTCGTATTGCTTTTTTCTGTAATTTGAAAATTCGATGTGCCTGATGACCCCATAAAAGTATGCCATAATTAATATGAGGGAGAATAGAATAAGAGCATTGTACATAATATATAATGTATTAGGTGGTAAAAAGCGGTTAAGTTTATTTAGTATGCCTATTGTTTTATATATTTTATTTGCTATTTTGTTTGTATGACTCTGCCAGTTTAAATAGTTATTTATTGTGATGCCTAAAAAATTGAAATGATTTACACATTCAATGTATGCCCCATCTATTTGTAATACAGGGTATTCTACTTTCTTTTGAGGCATATGAAAATGGCTTTCAACCAATTGCTAATCTTTGTTAGTTCTTTGTTAATAGAGTCACCTTGCATTTGGCTTTCTGAATCATTAAATGTGTTTAATGTACTAGTAAGGATGGTGTCGTCAGCATACGTTATTAATTTGAAAAGGTCACTAGAAAGTGCTATGTCATTTATATATATATAATAAATAAGAGTGGCCCTAAAATTGAACCTTAAGGGACACCAATGTTGGTGACTATTTCTTTAGACTTAACATTTTCAATTTCTACGTACTGCTTACGATTTTGTAAATAACTCGTACAAAGGTCCAGAGCCTTGTCATTTAATCCATAGTAATTTAACTTCTGTACCAATATATTGTGATCAATTGTGTCAAATGCGTTTGATAAATCAAGGTATATATTTATTGGAGTAACCGATTTATCAAGTTCTTGTATAATTCTGTCTATGATTTCAAGTGTAGCAAGCTCAGTAGAATGTTTCTTTCTAAACCCATATTGGCTATTGTAGTATAACGCTTTAGAATGGAAGTAATCGTGGATTTGATCAAACATAACCCGTTCAAAAAAATTTGAAAGCAATGGCATGATATAAATAGGACGATAATAGTTAAAGTCAGAAACATCACTTTTTTTTAAAGGGGTATGACTTTTGTAATTTTTAATTTGTCTGGAAATATACCATTTATTATTTATTGATTAATAATTAGAGTGACTGCATTGCTGATATCATTTTTTAAATAAATTTTAGTAATGGTGTTGAAATACCGTCGTTTCCACAACTTGATTTTGGAAGTAAACGATCCTGACAGATCGATCAAACGATCCAGGTATAACACTCTGGCATTGACGCATTGTTCGCACAGTCACACAAAGGCCTTTACTTCTTCTTTTGTTTTCACGTGAACGGTTTGCTCTCCCACTCTGACGAAGACTTTGCAATCTTTCGTCCACACAGTTTTTCTCTCCTTGATGTTGCTGATGCAGAAGCGATGTAGTTCAGCACGTTTTTTTGTTAACAGTTCGTTCATGTAAACGTTGGTGCCTTTGAGGGTTTTTCGACCAGAGTAGAGTTCATCTTTTCTATGAGTCGCAAATTTTACGACCACTGGTCTTCCTTGGCGTCGGTTGTTGCGGTTGCCTCTAGTTCGTAGTCGATGGGCTTTGCTATTGTCGCTTACGTTTATCGTGACATCTGGGAATTTGCTCTGGACAAAAGTTACGATCGTCAGTATCAGCGAGCATATTCGCATAGTTAATATTAGAACAAAGGATGATCCAGAGAGTTCTTGGGGATGGAATGTTAAATCGAAATAATGTACTGGTATGATATGACAACGCAGAAGCCACTCAGCCAGGATCTACTGTCCGGTGTTGATGTGTGTGTGTGTGCGTGTGTGTGTTGACGTGTCTGTATGAGTGCGTGTGCGTTGATGTGTGCGTGTGTGTGTGCGTTTGAAATTAACGTCTTTCAAGTTGATCTTCCCAATATGGTTGATAAACACATGCGACACATCGAATTACAGCAATGGCGACAATCATAGAAAACTGTATGCCTAATACCAGCTATGGCAACGCGACTATCTACAGTGAATAATATTAAAATGTAGATCTCGTCAATAACAACTGCTTCATTTCGGGTGTAATAATTGTAATAGAAGATGTTACGTCTTAGTAGTAGTCGTTGTAGGTATTCGTGTAATTTATAATATGTGTTTTGCAATTCATATTCTTGCAATCTTCCAGCACCCTCTCCTTATATATCCTTTAAATATTCTAAAGACAATTAACAAAAGTGTTGAATCCAGAATGCTAGTGCAATGGTCAGTGGGTGTTGACGATAGGTCGATAAATATGAAGGCCATACACATGTAATTATAATCGAACTAGCATGTTTAGCTACATTTGGCATATCGTCATCACTGCCGAAAGAGTTGTCAAAGTCGTTTGCATCTTAACCGAACTACACTACATATGCCATGTTTGAGGCATCCACCGTGTGACGTCATCAGCCCCTAGGACGGCGCATTCAAATTGCTCGCATAAATTCGAAAGGTCACGATTTAAAGCAATTAATTTGGTACGCAAGCGTTGTAGAAACGTCAGCAACGTCGGGCTATATTTCATAAAGACATTAAAAGTTCTTTACTGTCAGAAAAAAAACAGCAAAATAGTTAACGTCTTTAACGTTTTCTTAATTGGCGACTTGCACCTCTTGCGCCAAACGTTCAACAATTAATCAACGACCCTTCGGAAGAAGAAACGCCTTTATGTGTTTGAGAAATTCCCCGAAGGTTAAGGCTGTTTACGGTTTTAGGGATCGTGTTGGACAGAACTCAGTATGTGTTGGCTGTGATAGTATCGCCACCTGGCGTATTAAGTTCCTCCAGTTACGGTTAAATAGTTCATCACTATACATATTGATGGCATGGCATTGTTCTAGAAAGATCTGGTAGCCGGGATGCGGAACTCACTTCCGCCCAGATGCACCACGATGTTAACATGAGTTAATTAAAATGTTATGTTACAATACACGTTGTCAGATTATTATAGAGTACCGTAGAGTACCATTCCATGGTGGCAGCCGGCAACGAACCCTATAGATACAAACTGACGCCAAGCGGCACTCTTTCGTCGGAGATTCACCGAGAAATGAGACTTTGAACGACAACAGCAACACTCAGACAGCCGTCAGACGTCAGCCTGCAAGTATTGCGGGAGGAGACACCCCAGCGGTCGTGACAGCTGCCCAGCTTACGGCAGCACGTGTTTGGCGTGCGACCGAGCCAATCACTGGAAGGCGGTCTGCACAGCCAACGACGCGAGACGCGGCAGAGCGGATGCACGCTCCAGACCGACACGTCGTCACGACACCCCGGCTAGAAGGTCAACGTCGAGAAGGAGACCAGCAGGTCGCGGTAACAACCCGACCACAATCGACAACGTAGACAGTGCGCAGCAGATCAACGAACCTTTCGAGACTTTAGTTTTTGACTCGATCCACGCACAGAAGGACACGCGCAACGAAGTATTCGCATCCCATGACATCGTGATGAAGAAGAGGCCACCTCAAAGTCAAAGTCGACACAGGGGCGCAGGGAAACGTTCTCCCTCTCCGGGTATACAGACGAATGTACCCCGGAAACCTGGACGTTGAAGGCTACCCCATGCCCACCTGTCTTCGAACGAATTCCACGGTACTGACCGCGTACAACGGCGAGCGCATCCCGCAACACGGGACGATGCCACTGTGATGTTTGCACAATTAGAAGAGCTGCGAGGTGGAGTTTTATGTCGTCGACACGCCTGGCCCAGTCATAATGGGGCTGCCATCGTGTCGATCGCTGGAACTCGTGACGATGCACTGCGAGGTCACTCGTAAATCACCCGATGACGTCATCAGATCGAAGGACGACCTGCTGAGAAGTTACCAGGACCGATTCCAGGGAACTGGAAAGTTCAGCGGTGACTTCCACATCACTCTTGACCCCAACGTGACCCCTGCCATCCATGCGCCAAGACGATGCGCGATACACCTGAAAGACGAGGTGCAACGATAGATAAACGACATGCTGGAACTCGGAGTCATTGAGAAGGTGACACAGCCTACGGATTGGGTCTCCAGTATAGTATACAGCAGGAAGTCAAACGGACGATTACGCATCTGCCTACACCCGAAGGACTTAAACAAACGTCCTCACTACCATACACCGACGCTAGACGAAATCACGCACAAGTTGGCCGGCTCAGTGACATTTTCGAAGCTAGATGCACGACACGGATACTGGTCGGTACAGTTGGATGAAGAGTCGAGGCGTCTCACGACCTTCAACAGCCCCTTCGGCCGGTACTGCTTCAAGAGGTTGCCGTTCGGACTCGGACTAGACAGCACGGGTTAGTCTTCAACCTGGCGTAGTGCGAGATAAAGCGGTCGAGTATGAGGTTCTTCGGACTGGTGTTCGACGCACGAGGTGTCCACCCAGACCCAGAGAGGATATC
Source organism: Escarpia spicata (assembly GCA_963995525.1). Classification (NCBI taxonomy): domain Eukaryota; kingdom Metazoa; phylum Annelida; class Polychaeta; order Sabellida; family Siboglinidae; genus Escarpia; species Escarpia spicata. Next base: position 53,864,530 of record OZ023211.1, on the reverse strand, counting down.
CGACATCCAAGGGATGAAAACACCAGAGAACGTCACACAGCTACAAGAGTTCCTCGGCATCGCGACCTATATGTGACCGTTGGCACCCAACTTGTCAAAGCACACAGCACCACTACGCGACCTGGTGAAGAAAGACGCGGACATTGTGTGGGCGCAGTCACACAACGCGACCTTCGAGAAGACGAAGACGCTAATCTGTCGTCAGATCACCCTCAGCTACTTCGACCCGGACGCAGAGAGCCGAGGGTTGGATGCAGTCCTCTTACAAGGAGGAAAGCCGATTGCGTTCGCGAGTAAGTCGCTCATCGGCTGTGAACAGAGGTACGCGAACATTGAGCGAGAGATGCTAGCAGTCGTGTTCGGATGTGAAAGGTTCCACACTTATGTATTCTGGAAGGCTTTTACCATCGAGTCCGACCACAAACCACTCGAGATGATACACTTGAAGAACTTGGTGGCAACATGTCGCAGTGGTAATATTCTTTTCACTTACATGGAGTAATGACTAATGACAGTGATGTGAAAAATACTTGTGTGTGATATAAATCATTTAGACTAACCATTTAGAATTTAATGTGTGCAAACGTATTGTTATAAATTTAAAAGTTGCTTGAGTGAAGTGCTTACAATTAAATAAGCCTGCCTTACCACAAAACGCGTCAGTGCCATTACCGGCATTAGTCGCGTAATGTATATATATATATATATATTATACTCAATTATGACCGGAAACTTCGGCCATGTCAAAATCCGAGCTTATTGGCATCAGTTCGCAATGACCAGACTTCATATTTGGCATATTACTTGACAAGAGCTGAAGAGCATTAGGTTTATGTATACGAAGTTTCCAAAAAATTGAAAATAAAATTTCGCTTAGCGAATCTAATCTAGAACGCATGATCTTATCTTTTCAATACTCCATATATGTCAAAATTCTCACTTTTGTGGGGTAAATCAGTTGTTCGAAACGTAAAGGGTAATGTGCGCGTAACACGTAATTTTACAATCGCAGAAACCACAAAAAAACTTTGGGTAAATTGCCCCTGCGTCATAGACTTGGCAATGAGGAGTAGATATGAAACACAATAATACAGGCCATGGGCCAGATATGCCCCTCGTGCACCCCCCACAACTTTACCAACCCATTTTTTTAAGCTTTGGGGTCCCTTGAAGATGATTTCAAGTGGTAACAGTGAAAAAGTTGGGTTTCACTACCCATTTCCAGCCTATCTTGGATGGTACTCTGAAATATCGTATTTGTCGTTAATGTCGTTAATGTCGCGTGGTATTTAATCACACACACCACAATCGTCATTGTATAGTCATATATGTCTCAATATGTACTTACAATGTGTCAAATTGAAGGATTCCATGTGCTGATCATCATAATTGCATTTAATAGATAGTTACTATTATGGCATGTGCCCTAATTAGCATACAATAACTATACCCTATTCTCACTCATGACCGCATAGATGTCAAATATATAAATTTCTCTTGATCCCATGGCCTCTTTAAGATCAAAATAATAATGCCATGATGATGGCCGTTTTGTCCTGTGATGCTTCGTGAACGCATACTTGTTGGATGACTTGTAGAAGATCGACATTGCTAAACACCGTGCAACCAGCCTACCGATCGTTGAAACTCGTCAATGCCGGAAGCGGATATCTGTTGAGTTTTGTCATGTTTTTAGTCGCCGAAAATCTCCGCATACACGTGAGCCGTTTGCTTTCTTTACTGCATGGATCGCAGATGCCCAACTAGATTCACATCGCTCAATGACCCCCCTTCTCTCTCTCCCACTGTCGGAGTTGTTTCTCGACTTGAACCTTCTTCTCGCCATAAAGCTTCCGACGTGGCGTGGATACCGGTGCACCCTCCGTCGTAATGTGCAGAGGCGTAGTCATGGTAACTGTAGCGTATTTTGTCTAAATACACTATATATTTACAAAACACGACATAACCATAAGATGGCGGAAGAGGAACTACTTTTTATAGTATCCAATTATGGATCATTACGCCGATACAAAACAATAGTAATTACGCATCAACATGTAGTTCTAAATACACAACATTTCCTCCCCAATTAGTTTAGTAATCCCTACTGGAGATACGATACCCTTACAGTTCACATTTTGAAGCAAACATAGCAAAGTTCTAACAGCAAGGAAAAATAACTTTGTCCGTTCTAGAACAATAACAGTAGTCATGATCTAGTACAATTACTGTCCTAGTTCAGCGTTAGTCAGCGTCATTACTGTGAATGTTAGTAACAAGTAATGTTCCACTTGGTATCTGTTCACTCTCATTGAGTCCAAGTACAATTGAAAGGTAATGGATATTAAATTAAAGCAAGTCTTCGAATTATCTCAATTAACAAGAAGTCTCAAAACATCAACAGTTACGTGTACTCTGAGTCACAACTTATAAATCCAGCTTCTGCGGTGCCTTGCGCATTCGCGAAGGATAACGTTTTTCTCTCACGGGCGAAGACATTGAAGTGGATGGTTTCACACGTGTTTCGCTGGGTTGTGGTGTTGAGTCACATTTCTTCTCTTGTTCAGCGAGAACGGATGGCGAAGGATCGCCACTGGGAAACACAACCACGGCTTCCGGCACTGGAATCGGAGACTTGATTGTAGACTCGGCATCACGAATTTGTTCAATGTGTCGTCGCCAGACGACACCTGGTGTTATCTCGTCCTGGTATAACACCGGACCAGTACGCAACACGATTGTACCGGAAACCCATTTGTCGTTCCCACGATAGTCGCGAAATGCTACGGATTATCCTACTGCGAGTTCATGATGTTGAACCGTTGAACGAATTGCTTGTGACATCTGTTCAAGATCATGGTCAATTCCTGGCCACCAAACATGACTTCTGGCCATGGATTTCATTTTGACTACTCCCAAATGTCCTTCGTGTAGCAAGTGTAGAACCTGCGGGCGAAGTTTCAATGGTATTATCACTCTGATTCCCCACATCAGACATCCTTCTGACAGGGAAAGTTCATTCCGTCGCGTGTAGTAAGGAGCGATTTCCTTGTCACCTGTGTAGGCCCAACTGTCCTTGGTTAAAGTATATACTTTCGCCAGAATTTGGTCGTTTTGGGTTTCAAGTCTCACTTGAGCACTAGACACTGGAACTGCGTCCACCTGAGATATGTGGAAGGCTTCCACAGGATCAATAACCTCTTCATCCTGGTCGTAGGTTTCCTTTATAGGAAGACGTCATAACGCATCCGCGTTCGCATATCTGGAAGTATTCCGAAACTTTATTTCATAGTCCATTCCAGACAAGAACAATGCGTAGCGCTGAAGTCTTGCAGATGTCATCGTCGGTACTCCCTTGCTTGGACTGAGAATTGATAGCAAAGGCTGATGATCCGTCGCTAATGTGAAGCGGCGACCATATATATATGAGTGGAATTTCTTCACTCCCAAAATCAATGCAAGTGCTTCCTTGTCAATTTGGGCATAGTTACGTTCTGCCGATGTCAGTGAACGTGACACGAATCCGACTGGTCTGTCAGTTCCATCTGCCATTGTGTGAGACAAGACTACGCCAATTCCGTAAGCTGATGCGTCACATTCCAACTTTATTGGCAACTGCGGGTCGTAGTGTGTCAACACTTGATCGGAGCTTATCATGTGCTTTGTTTCCGAAAACGCCTTCTCGCACTGTACAGTCCATCGCCATTTCCTGCCTTTCTCCAACATCTGGTTTAGTGGCCATCCTACTGTGGACAGATTGGGCAGAAACCGGTGATAGTAGTTAAGCAGACCTAGGTATGCCCTCAGCTGAGATACATTCTCCGGTCTAGGCGCATTGACTACAGCGTCGATCTTCTCAGGCATTTTGTGGAGTCCCTCTTTGTCGATTCTGTGTCCGCAGTATGTGATTTCGTCCTTGAAGAATTCACATTTCGTTATTTCAGCCCTGAGATTGTAATCGCGTAGACGTTCGATGACTCGGCGCACATTCGCTAGGTGCTCCTGGTCAGTCTTCCCAGTAATGATGATGTCATCCAGAATTACTTGTGTTCCTGGAATGTCCTGTAGTATCTGGTCAATTGTTCTTTGCCAGACTGCAGGTGCAGATGCGACGCCAAATAACAGTCGGTTGTACCGAAACAGTCCTTTGTGCGTGTTGATAGTCAGGTACTTCTTTGACTCCTCCTCCATTTCGAGTTGCAGGTAAGCTTGGCGGAGATCAATCTTTGTGAATTTCTCACCTGCACTGAGATTTGCGAAGACATCTTCAATCCGGGGTAACGGATAGTGATCCACTTTCAGTTCCGGATTCATGGTGACTTTGAAATCACCGCATATTCTTACCGATCCGTTTGACTTAGGTACAGGCACGATTGGAGTTGCCCATTCACTCCAATCAACTTTTGTGATGATTACTTCTTTCTCTAGTTTCTCAAGTTCTGCTTCAGCTTTCGGGCGTAGTGAATAGGGTACTTGTCTGACCTTGTGAAATTTTGGAGTTGCCCCCTCCTTGAGATGGAGTTTCGCCTTGGGTCCTTGGATGGCTCCAAGTCCGGCTTGAAAGACTTCCTTAAACTCCAACTTAAGTGCATCCAGTTGTTCCTGCATACTCCCTGTATGCTTCGTTGCAGTGATGTGTTTGATGGACATCCAGTCTAGCTTAATCCTGTTAAGCCACTGGCGCCCAAACAATGCTGGTCCTCTCTTTCTGACAAGTTTTGTTGCTGTCCATTGTACTCTACATCGACATGTACCATGCCGAGTGGAGCAATTTCTTCGCCAGAATAGGTCTTTAAGACCACCGAAGTGTGTTGTGTCTTTACTTCGGGAAAGTACTCATCAATTTGTTTATCACCGACACTGCAAACCTGTATCGAGTTCCATTTGTAATGGTTTACCATTTACCTTAGGATTTACCCAAATAATTCTGGTATCAGGCGATCGGTCCATGGTATGTATTTCCAGAGCAGCTACATTCTCAGCATCACTGTCATATACATCTTCAATCACGTGTACATGTTGGGAACCTGTGTGTTTACCACCCGTACTACCACGCGATGCATCTTTACCCTGGCAACGTTGATTTCCATGTGTATTGGCACGGCACGCTGGCTTGATATGTCCTTTCTTTTTGCATTTAAGACACTGTGCCTCTTTGAATTTGCAGTCTTCCGGGGTGTGGCCCGACCGTGCACATCGATAACATGGTTTGCTATATTGTCCTCTTTTTGACTTGACATGGACTTTGTGTACAGCCGTACAATTTCTGTACTGCCCCAGTTCAGCAGCATCCCTTGTAGCTGTTTCCATGGCCACTGAAATCTCCACAGCACGACCAAACGTCAGTTTATTTCTGACAACAATCTCTTTTGTATATGTTCGTTTATCAGGCCACACACAAATCGGTCTCGCAGGGAATCTCCCAGATTTTCTCCAAATTCACAATGTTCTGACAGTTTTCTAATTTGTGCAACATATTGCGCAACACTTTCTCCCTCTTGTTGGTCCCTCTTGTGGAAATGAAACCTTTCTGCAATAACGAGAGGCTTAGGTGACAGATGTTGATTAAGTGTCGCCGTTAACTGAGCGAATGTTTTCGTGGCAGGTTTATCCGGCGCACACAAATCTCTCAGCAGACTGTACGTCTCACTCCCTATCAGACTTAGCAAAGCCGGCACTTGTTTCACATCTGGAACGTCATTCGCCAGAAAATATTGTTCTAACCGTTCATAGTAAGCTGGCCACGACTCTACCGAGCTGTCAAAAGTTTCAATTTTGCCAATGGGGGCGGCCATTGCAGCGAATACGGTAACACGTTTTTACCGGAGTTCCGAGCGCTTCAAAGTTCGACACAAGTCAACGCACACTTATACCAGCGTGACAGTTCATCACTTTTCTTCTACCAACCTGTGCAAGTGGACTGACGTGTTCTTTGAGTCATCCTCGTCGCCAGTGTAGCGTATTTCGTCTAAATACACTATATATTTACAAAACATGACATAACCATAAGATGGCGGAACAGAAACTACTTTTTATAGTATCCAATTATGGATCATTACGCCGATACAAAACAATAGTAATTACGCATCAACATGTAGTTCTAAATGCACAACTGTAACCACTTAAAGCTCGTCCAAGGTAACGCGATCGATTATACATCGTTTGAACGGGTCTATCAGGAAGCGTTTTCCGTCTCCCTCTTGGTAGAAATCCATTCCCAAAATGCGTTTCCATAACAACCAGTTTAAAACAAGATGGCGAATGTGTAAACAATTTACAAAAAACACGCCAAAACCAAATCGCCCCTAAAACAACCCAAAAATCAGTCCATTCACATAAAGCTTACGTATTATACTAGAACGGATTGTAGGCTGCCTGAAACAAACAAGAAATCAACAGTAAACACAATATACAATATACTAAACTGTCTACTATTTTATATTAGCTGTCTAACATTGTATGTAACATTCGAGAACATTACAAAAATACAGAAAAATACATTTGTAGCATCAAGTCAATTTTAAACCCGTCTGTGTAGCGATTCCCACGGAAAATAAAAATGTAATGAGCTAGGCGATCACGTGGTATCGTGACGTCACATATGACCCACACTCGCATCAGGCCGACCCTTTCCATGCATTCAGAGCATGTTTACAAGGATAGCTTTTGGGTCGAAACGAGCGTCAGAATGAGTTATTGTGCAATATTCCGATGTAATACAAACACTAGTCATCATAGAGGAACAAGCAGTTATCTTACGGTTCCACATGAATCAAATTGTATTCAAAACAATGATTGCGAATTGGCCTACAACTTACAAGTCGAATAGGCTTCGCCGCGCTTGGGCTCGTCCGAAGTCCATAGTTAGGATGGTCGCATTTCATGCAGTGCCAGGAACAGGAACTGTTACAGGGGAGATAATATTGATCTGGACTTATGTCACAACATTTAATGTGTACCCATTGGTTGCTCCGGTCGCAGCAGACTGCTTGGTGATTTGAAGCAACAGGCTTTTTACAAAATCCATAAGGGTGTCTGACTGAGGCGTGGTTTGTTTGGATGTCCCCACAGAGGATTAGTAGAACAAGATAACATGTTTTGTGTCCCGATGTAGGGATTCCATAAACAAGTTTGATGTGGTACTTGTTACGGGAGTCTCTGGTGAAAGCTAGTGTCAGTCTAATACCTTTCATATGTTAGCAGACCAGGTGGGTCATCCGTGAATTGGGTATGGTCCAGGTGTATCGGGAATTTGGCTAAAAATGCACTACAGATACTAATCAGAACTACCATTGGTGTGCCCATTTTGGGTGGCGCCATCATAAGAGCAGCTATTGCACAAGCTGCTTTTCTTGTACAGTTATGTTAAAACAGTAAACAATAAGAGATTATATTCCACTATAGACGTGGGTATTTGTTTTTATGATTAAGTTATATATCACAGCTAATATAAGATCACAGTAGGTGTAAGATCACAGTAGGTGTAAGATCACACTAGGTGTAAGATCACAGTAGTTGTAAGATCACAGTAGTTGTAAGATCACAGTAGTTGTAAGATCACAGTAGGTGTAAGATCACAGTAGTTGTAAGATCACAGTAGTTATAAGATCACAGTAGGTGTAAGATCACAGTATGTGTAAGATCACAGTAGTTGTAAGATCACAGTAGGTGCAAGATCACAGTAGTTGTAAGATCACAGTAGTTGTAAGATCACAGTAGGCGTAAGATCACAGTAGGCGTAAGATCACAGTAGTTGTAAGATCACAGTAGTTGTAAGATCACAGTAGTTGTAAGATCACAGTAGGTGCAAGATCACAGTAGTTGTAAGATCACAGTAGTTGTAAGATTACAGTAGGTGTAAGATCACAGTAGTTGTAAGATCAAAGTAGTTGTAAGATCACAGTAGGTGTAAGATCACACTAGTTGTAAGATCACAGTAGTTCTAAGATCACAGTAGTTGTAAGATCACAGTAGTTGTAAGATCACAGTAGTTATAAGATCACAGTAGGTGTAAGATCACACTAGTTGTAAGATCACAGTAGTTGTAAGATCACAGTAGGTGTAAGATCACACTAGTTGTAAGATCACAGTAGTTCTAAGATCACAGTAGGTGTAAGATCACAGTAGTTGTAAGATTACAGTAGGTGTAAGATCACAGTAGTTGTAAGATCAAAGTAGTTGTAAGATCACAGTAGGTGTAAGATCACACTAGTTGTAAGATCACAGTAGTTCTAAGATCACAGTAGGTGTAAGATCACAGTAGTTGTAAGATCACAGTAGTTATAAGATCACAGTAGGTGTAAGATCACAGTAGGTGTAAGATCACACTAGTTGTAAGATCACAGTAGTTCTAAGATCACAGTAGGTGTAAGATCACAGTAGTTATAAGATCACAGTAGGTGTAAAAGACAGTAGTAATATTTGCCAGTTAGTAGGCAGTTTATTGTATTGTATATTGTGTTTACTGTTGATTTCTTGTTTGTTACTGACAGCCTACAATTCGGGTTTGTAATAGTATAGTACGTAAGCTTTATGTGAATAGTCTGATTTTTTTAGGTACGATTTGGTTTTGGCGCGTTTTGTTTAAGTTGTTTACAGATTCGCCATCTTGTTTTGAACTGGTTGTTATGGAAGCTAGACACAGACCTATTGTTGGTGCGCTTTCGTATCGTGTGATGGACCCAAATAACTTGTTGTTTCCCTCGTTTGTGAATGGGCACTTTCATTCGTCTCGCTGACGTCTGGTAGCATTGACATCAACACCATACGTGTTTACTACACTCATGTTCATTGATCAACAGGACGATTACCACGAACTGATTATTAGTTGTTAGGAAGATAGTGCATGATTTCTCACCACTGCCGGGAAGCGTGGCGCGTCGGCTGCCCCGGACGCGGTAGCTATATCGACTATATGTATCCTTGCCATACCATTTGCTTGGTACTTGATAGCCACTGCAGCGCCACCCTAGCTGACCTCCAGTGCGGTTTCTTTTTGGTAGTTTCCTTCTCCTAGGTGGACTGCCTGTCAAGATTTACGTGCTCCATCTGCCCACGTTTATGGTCGGAGTTTCTCTTCCCCTTGCCAATTGCCTAGCATGGCTAATGAGCTTGATCTGCCCGGTACTATTTACCTATAGTTGGGGGTTGGAATAGTGTGTCGGGACATGTCCACCCTAGGTGGGCCCAGCACACCAACATCTGGGGCTACCACCTGCTCCGCGATCCCTAGCACAATTGCCTGGGGCCGCAAGGTGCCCAGTATCCGCAGAGTAGTCTACCACAAGGATGTAACAAGATTTAACAAGATTAACAAGATTTAACAAGATTGCCAACCAGAAAATTACTCTGGATGGCAGTTGGACAAGGAAGCCTTTTGGCTTATCGAGAGTCCAATACTTTTTATCTACTTATTTAATTCTCTGATTGCCACCCAGAGAATTAACTCTAGGTAGCAGGTGGACAAGGAAGCCTTTGGCTTATCGAGAGTCCGACCCTTTTATCTATGTGTATCCCGCCCGTCTGAGGTATGTGTCGATTTTATTTTTAAACATATTCACACTACTAGCACCCACACAATCAGCAGGTAATCTGTTCCATTCATTTACAGTCCTTTGTGAAAATGAAAACTTTCTTATATCCAATCTACTCTGCTCCTTTGCTAATGCAAGATCATGTCCTCTAGTCCTTCTATCTTTCTTAACTGAGAAAAACATATTTCTATCAATATTTTCATAACCCTTCAATATTTTAAACACTTCTATCTGATCTCCTCTCAATCTCCTGGTCTCTAGTGTTGTTAAACCGCATTTTTTTAGGCGTATTTCGTAACTAAGATCCTTCAGATTTGGTATCATTTTAGTTGCTCTCCTCTGCACTCTTTTTAGCATATCTATGTCTTTCCTGCGATATGGCCTCCACGCTTGAATACAATATTCTAAATGAGGCCTAACTATTGTTTTGTACAGCGGTATTATTAGCTCTTTTTCCTTATACGTTATGTTTCGCCTAATTAATCCAAGGATTTGATTTCCATTTGAAGCTGCAATTCCGCACTGCTCTGAAATCTTCATATCAGCACTAACGGTTAACCCTAAGTCCTTTTCTTTTACAGTAGTACTTAGTACAGTACCCCCCATTGTATATTCTACTTCTTCGTTCCCATGTCCTATGTGGAGGCATTTACATTTCCCAAAATTGAACATCATTTGCCACTTTTCAGACCATTTGATCAACCTATCAAGATCATCTTGTAAATGCTGTCTATCTCCATCACTTTTAATCCTTCTAAACACTTTTGTATCATCCGCAAATTTCAACACCTTGCTTGTTATTTCATCATCCAAATCGTTGATGTATATTAAGAATAATATAGGACCTAATACTGATCCCTGTGGTACCCCACTCAATACCGATTTCCAGTTTGAAGCCTCCCCATCAACAACTACACGTTGTCTTCTGTCAATCAGCCATTGTTCTATCCAGTTTATTATACCATTTCCTATGCCATGGGCCTTTAGTTTAAGCAGTAATCTTTGATGTGGTACTTTGTCAAAAGCTTTTTGAAAATCTAAGTAGACGATATCTACTGGTGATCCCTCATCTACCCACTTAGTGATGTCTTCCAAAAAGCATAACATATTTGTTAAGCATGACCTCGCTTTAAAAAAACCATAAGATGCAAGATTGTGTAGTGGCAATCAACAATATAAAACGGACTGCGAGGTTATGCTAGAGTCTTGTCTATGGAGAGGGTATGAACCAGCAGGCGATACTTACACACTAGGCTCCCTTTTCACCCAGTGGGCTATCTGGCGGCTGTAGCTGAAAGCGAGAGTATGAAACGCAAACTATACATACTACACACTACGCTACAGCACTTGGCGCATCACTCAGAGCTGTGTTTACACACCACACTGCTATATGTTGTATGCACAGCCGTATTGACGACGGCAGACATTACGTGATCAGAGTGAACGAGTGGGCGCAAGCTACTTGGCACTGATGTCGCGCACCACCTGCTCTGAACAAAACCTAGCAAAGGTCATGTTTTTAACGAAGATGACGCAGTCCGTTTTATATTGTTGAATGCCACTACACAATCTTGCATCTTGTCTACGTTACACACAAAGAAACGCTTTTCAGTGCTTTCTGGTCCAAGTAAAGTGGGGGTATTTCGGCGCAGTCACCGGGGCATACTTGAGCGTGACAGCGTTACAACATGGCCGACAAAATCGATCCGGTGTGTGCCGTTCCCAAAGACAAAGACTGGGCTTGGGTGTGTCTATTCGGTAAGATAACAGTTTTGTTTACTGTTGCTAAACCAATATTACACAAACAATATACAATTACTGCCTACATGACGGGATGCCTTGGTAGAGGACAGTCGTGAAAGTAAAATTTACCAAACGTTAGAAAACACACTGCATCGTTATATAAACACGTTCGCAATTACTCGTTGTTTGTTCAAAACGACGTATGTCGGAGAGAATGTGAAGTTCACGTCCATCGACAGGCCCTAGTCGTGATAGCGTACAATTGTCAAATAATATTCGTGCTGCTGTGCTATTGGCATGAGGGTAGACATCAGCATTATTTTGTCTGCGTCTATTCTATGTTGCCAGGTCTATGACGCAGGGGCCGTTTTCCAGAAGTTTTGGCCACACGCGCGTGGTTCCTGCGAGTGTTAGGTTACGTATTACGCGTACAATACGTTTTATTTTCCGGATGGTTAAGGAACGAACTGGTATACCCCATGAAAGGTTAAAATATTGACATATTTTGAACAAATTTACGTATTACTTTCTATTCTGAGGGTCGGCGATTAATTCCTCAAAATTTGGTGCTCGAGGTGCAAGCCATCTAAAAGGGAAACGTTAACCTACCGGCATACATGTATACGCTAGCTCGATTATAAGTAAATAGTGGAGCCCCTTCGGTCCAAATTTGGGCGATATCGTGACACGCTAGGCCAAAACATCACATTTTGAACAGTTCTACCTTAGAACCGTACAAACCTTTTCAGAGGGACTGCCCGATTTAAAAGGTAAAGGTGAAGGTCAGTTCAAGGTCGAAGATTATTAATGTTATAATTCCATTTTTACCTATCTTGACACTTAAATAATATGTGTACGTGTTTTAAAGCTACATTATTTTGTTTAAAACATTCCTTTCCATTGGATAATTTACTGATTTGCATAAATTCACAATGGCCACCCGAAAGACATGTTATTATCAGGGCAACTTTCACTAAACGCCCAATTTGGCATTGTTGGACCTTAGAATCACGAGGAGACGGCTGCCTGAAGTTAATGGTCCAGCTCAAGGTTAGATAAATGTCAGAGGTCAAAGAATGTTATAATTCAATTCTCCCCCATTTCAACTGATTGAGTGTTTGTTTAGAACAGAATAATCGTGCTATTTTAAAACACACCTTTCTACTGATAATTTGTTAAATTGCATAAATCGAAAATGGCGGTCTGTGGCGCAAACAAGCTGCGTTCGTTGGTATTTGAGCATACGTGTGTTAATCTTGCGTATAAAATGATGACGGACATCAATTTAAGACACATCATGATCTTTTGTTAATTAGTTACAAATTGAAAGTACACAACTAATAATTAGTCATGAAACGAAATCGACGCTTGATGCTAAAAGGTGATGTGCATGCATACATGCGTACATACGTAGAAATTGAGCTACATTTCGCATATTGAATATATTTAATTCCTGTGTTCCGATAACATAACCATGTGTTCCGATAACATAACCATGTGGGTATCACGACCTGACAGTTCATTTGTTCAGTTGTCAATAATGCGGTGCACACGTGATCCACCAGCACGGCAAATAAAAGTCGCACGAATCGTATTTCAAGGATACTTCTACAAAAGCTTGGCCAAAATTTAATGTAATTCTACTGTGCGCAATATTTCATGTGGTGTCCTACAGGGTTCGGTCCTGGGCCCCTAACTATTCATTCTATACGTTAATGATATGTGTAATATATTTAATCTAGTAAAATGCATTCTCTTTGCAGACGATACTAATATCTTTTATGCAAATAGTAACATCAATAAACTAAACGAAACTGTATGTAACGTACTGGACCAAATGTATACATGGTTTGCAGTAAATAAATTAACTGTGAACATATCTAAAACTAATTATATGTTATTTGGAAATCGTATGCTAAACAAAGAAATTAATAAAAAAATACGAAATGTTAGTATCGAAAGAGTAAGGGTCACCAAGTTTTTGGGTGTGTTTATTGACTAAATTGGAAAGCTCATATAAAATACATACAATCAAACCTTTCAAAAAGTACACCTATAATGCATAGATGCAGTCATCTACTTGATAGAAATAGTAGACGTATTCTATACAGTTCTCTCTTTTTGCCGTATTTAAATTATTGTGCAGATATGGGGAAACACGTACCCAACAAATACTAACTGTACTTTCTTATTACAAAAAAGAGTAATCCGCATTATATTTGGTGCAAGATGTTTGGATCATACAAACTTACTTTTCCAACAATTACATGTTCTAAAATTTCCAGATATCATAGAACTGAAAACATCAGTATTTATGTACAAAGCTTACTACAGCTGTTTGCCATCAAATATTCAGTGTTTGTTTACTAGACTGGAAATAGCATACTCAATGCGAGCTAATCATGACCTAGAACGACAGAGAATCTGTTCTACCGTGCGATCAATGTCTCTTTGTGTAAAGGGAGTGCAATTATGGAATTATCTATGTGATCATTTAAAAACTACTAATACTACTACTGAATTTAAGCGTAAATGCAAGAACCTTTTATTTTAGAAATATCTGGTTGTGGAAATCTAAATAAAATCATACACAAATATAATCATGCCATTGAGGAAACTACAATATGTGTAAAGATGTGTACTTATCACATACTTTAAATTTTGAATATGCACATATTCCATTACATGTTTTCAATTATTGTAGCTAGATGGTTAGATGAATAGCAAATTCGAATAATATAATATTGATGTCTCAAAATACATGTACGTATGTATGTGAATGTGAATATATGTATGTATATATGTGTGTATATGTATGTATATGTGTGTATACATACAGGTATATAATTATATATAAATATATGTCAGGGGTAAATTTACACAAAAGTTAATGACTTCGTATTTACCCCCTTCCAACATTGTATATTCTCACTTGTACTTGTGCAACCTTTATCAATGCATTCCCATATGCCTTTGACTTTGTAGAGACTGTAAACAGGTCATCGCTATGATAGTGTCTCTTGCTAGTAATTAGAACACGCTAGAAGTGGTGACTCTGACGTGATTTGCATTTTCCGGAGATACAGAGGTGAGACAACAACAAAAGAATCAAATTTGCCCTGTCTCGTCACGGCTGAGCGCACACCGGCACTCCGGTACTCGGCTTTGCCAAGTGAGCGTCAGGCTTGCTCGAACACGCCTGCTTTGTCCGTCGCGTCACGCTAGACTCCACTTTGATCGCCAACAGTGATGGCTGAGCGTTTATAAACGGTTTTGTCGCGTCGGTCGTCGGCAAAGATACGCATAACGACTATCGTTACCCGGTTTGAGAGTGTGAGGGGGGAGAGTGATGCTGGGGAAACCATACAGGTCCTTCCCAAGAACATGTTCGGAGCTCTCGACAAGTTTCGCGAGCTCGATTGTCAGCTTTTGCCGTTGTTGCATGCTGCAGAAGTGAGCGGTGCGCCCTCAGGGAAACGGACCGTTTTTTAGGACATTGAGATGTGATACTTACATCACCAAGGCAGAAGATGTTATTTTCGAAGCAAACCGCTACATCGAAACTCACGGCGACGCCACAGTTGCCACGTCGAGCGATTCGAAGGGGTACAAGATATCTTTTCGTTCGATGACACACGACAACTGCCGTCTATGGTTTCAACAGCTAGAGGACGTCTTCAGTGTGCATGGTATCACATCGCAAATCAACAAGTTTGCTGCACTTATTACCCTGCTGTCGGAAGAAGAGGCTTTCGTGATCCGAGATCTTACGATGATGAGGGAGGCTCAAGTCGAGAAACAACTCCGACAGTGGGAGAGAGAGGGGGGTCATTGAGCAATGTGAATCTAGTTGGGCATCTCCGATCCATGCAATAAAGAAAGCAGATGGCTCATGGCGTGTATGCGGAGATTTTCGGCGACTAAACAACATGACAAAACTCGACAGATATCCACTTCCGGCATTGATGAGTTTCAACGATCGGTTGGCTGGTTGCACGGTGTTTAGCAAGGTCGATCTTCTACAGGTCTTCCAACAAGTATGCATTTACGAAGCATCACATGACAAAACGGCCATCATCACGACACTTGGCCTCTTCAAGTTCCTCCGAATGCCATTCGGTCTGAAGAACGCGGAGCAGTGTTTCCAGCGGAACGTCCACCAACTTCTCAGTGATCTACCGTTGGCAAATGTTCAAGGTCACCACTTCTAGCGTGTTCTAATTACTAGCAAGCGACACTATCATAGCGATGATGAAACAACACGTGTTGACAACTAGATTTTATTCTCTCTTGTTTCCTTATTCAATAAGAAAACGGATATTGTAATTTTATGTTGACATTTAATGACCTTTAGTGGCCTTGAACAAATGTGAAATGTATTGTTCACCTAAAATCTCTTACTAGAGAATGAGAGTGATTGTCTGAAGCATTCAGCCATTGTTATACACAGGCAGTATTCGTGGTCATTTGAAACATTTGACATCTTTATGTGCGTTCGTGAGTTGAATTCCTGGCAAACATGCAAACCATGCTTTACAGTAAAACACCCTTTTAACTGCACTGTGGTGTTTTGTTGCTATTGCGACACCAGCTAACAGTGCAATTATCTGAAGCCATTTGGTGCATGTCGTTACAAAGCATTGAATGATTTATAGACAGAAGTCATTGTGTTCGGCTCTGCTCAACAGCTCAAAACAATTGAGCTGCACACACTACGCATTGGTGACTGTTTGGTCACCGTAACTCTGAATGTACGAAATTTTTGTGTCCAGTTCGATGCCGAGATGAAGATGGAGACGCACGTGACTGCTGTCTGTAGGTCTGCAATTTTCTATCTCCGCAAAATGTCAAGAATAAGACGATATCTAACACGTGCATCGACAGAACAAGTCATGCATGCGTTTGTCACCAGCAAACTTGAAGTTGGCAATGCATTACTCCACCGACTGCCTGTGAAACAACTAGAACGGCTTATTTTTAACGCCTGCAGAGAGTACTGCCTGGTTGGCCCGCCTTGTCGACGGCCCCAAGAAGTTCTGTCATGTCACACCTCTATTGATGAAGCTGCACTGGCTGCCGGTAGCAGTTAGAGTAGAGTATAAGATTATTCTACTCACGCATCGAACACTGACTGGCTGAGCACCACAGTATATCACCAAATGTGTGAACCGACGCCAGCCAACTCGGTTGCTGCGCTCCAGTGAACACAATCATTTATGTGTACCATGTGCAGAGCATCGCTGGGGTGATAGATCATTTTGCGCGGCAGCCCCAACACTGTGGAACTTGCTACCGCAAAAGCTGCCTGCAACAACAATGACAAACACTGATTATAAATCAAACGTTACAGGCCATATCTGGTCCAAATGTTTTTTTTTCTCCAGAGAACTATGTAAATATACTTGTACATGTGTGTTTTTCAATTTTATCACAAATCCGAAGCCACATGTTTGCAAAAACATTGATAAAATTGGTCTTAAACAGTGGCCAGATACGTGACGTCACTCGTAGAACCGGTTACAGGGGTGAGAAAGTGCATACATCGTGGATACATACATACACCAGGATATGGCCTTTAAGACCTATCTGTTTTCCCGAATATTTTGTAAGGCGCCGTGAGCAACGATTGTTGGAACGGCGCATTATAAATGTCACGATTTGATTTGACGAATCGTTGTGTAGTTAAATAATTAGTACGTTGCTATTGTTGCACCTACATATATTGTTCCGGGTCATACCAAACTATTGTTTACCTTTTGTGGGTACAAATTTGATTTTCGTACCAAAACTGTATCCCAACACGTACTTTAAGTTTATTCACGAGACCCTATTGGTTAGACTCAGTAAGATACAATTTAAACCTTTTACGGACGTTAACTCACCTTTGCTATTGTGCCAACCACGAAGCGTACTTATCACTTGTCATATTGAGCTATTCTAATGTTTCCGTGGGTTGCATCTGTTGATTTACTGAAATATAACTTACTGTACCTGTGACAGAAATGCACTCGTGGCATTACAGGGAGGACGGTTTTGGACAGATATAAAAAAGTGTCTACTTAGATGTCTAAATGTACTGCTAGTTCGTGTCGCAGTAGTATCAACACACAATAGTGCAGTTAAAGGGTACAGTGTTACAGTGATGCCTGACAGTTAATGTTTTACAAAATAGGCACTCGTGATCTTACAGTGTGATGAAGTGCTTTATCCAGAAAATCGACCCATGCACGCACGTAAAGATTATATGTGTTGTATTTGGCCAGGAAATATTATACATACCTTTACATTTTATATAATAAATATATATATATATATATATATATATATACACACACACACACACACACACACACACACACACACACACATACACACATACACACATAGACACGTACACACGTACATATATATGGTCGATTCTCACGAAACCTGGACATATTTTTCTTGTTTCATTAAATGTCCCGCCATTCAATCACAATTCAAAGGATACGCACAACTAATCCGACATATGATGTACAATGAATCTAGGCAAACAATATATAAAAATGGCTGCGCTATCGTGAATGACTAATTTTTGAGAATAATTTTCACGTAAATACTATTTCACCGATACCACGCAAAACCAAACCTTTCGTGTGCACTAAACGGAGAAAGAAACATTATTTATTCCACTATTATATATTATATGCAAGCCTTAAAATATAGTATATATGTATGCATGGATAATTTATGTCTAATTCCAGTCAAATTTTGCTGAGATCATCTTTCTCCGAAAAAAACTTGAAAATGGTCAGAAAATGCGATACCACGCGAAATCCTTTTAATGGCAAATAACTCAGTCACATGTATACATTAGTAATATATATTTGAAATACATATCGCATTAAGGTTAATTAACAAGTGATCAAAAAGAAATGCTCCCCACTAGAAACCTGAATAAGATACACCGACTTTAATTTGCTAATCGATACCCGCAAATACGATACCACGCGAAACGACATGAAATAACACGCTAATGTCACCTAACAATAAACCTTGAGATTCAGATCGACACATGTATGCAAGACCATTATAACTGTGACATCATTGGGGTTTAAATATAAGTTGAGTATTTTTAGAGACATTATTAGTGAAACAATTTTGTGAAATTAACAAGATTTAACAAGATTGCCACCCAGAAAATTAACTCTAGATGGCAGGTTGACAAGGAAGCCCATTGGCTTATCGAGAGTCCAACCCGTTTATTTACATATATCCAGCCCTTCTGAGGTATGTGTCGATTTATTGTTTAAACATATTCACACTACTAGCACCCACACAATCAGCAGATAATCTGTTCCAATAATTTACAATCCTTTGTGAAAATGAGAACTTTCTAATCTACATTGCTCCTTTATTAATGTAACTTCAAGTCCTCTAGTCCTTCTATCTTTCATAACTGAGAAAAAATTTTTTTTATCAAAAATTTAATAACCATTCAGTATTGTAAACACTTCTATCTGATCTCCTCTCAATCCCCTGGTCTCTAGTGTTGTTAAACCACATTCTTTTAGGCGTATTTCATAACTGAGATCCCTCAGTTTTGGAATAATTTTAGTCGCTCTCCTCTGTACTCTTTCTAGCATATCTATGTCCTTCTTGTGATATAGCCTCCACGCTTGTATACAATATTCTAAATTAGGCCTAACTATCGTTTTGTAAAGCGGTATTATTAGTTCTTTATCGTTATACGCTATATTTCGCCTAATTAATCCAAGGATTTGATTTCCCTTTGAAGCTGCAATTCCGCACTGCTCTGAAACCTTAATATCAGCACTAATGGTTAATCCTACGTCTTTTTCTTTTACGGTAGTACTTAGTACAGTACCATTCGTTCCCATGTCCTGTGTGGAGGCATTTACATTTCCCAAAATTGAACAACATTTGCCACTTTTCAGACCATTTGATCAACCTGTCAAGATCATCTTGTAAATTCTCTCCATTTCCACCACTTTTAATCCTTCTAAACACTTTTGTATTATTCGCAAATTTCAACACTTTGCTTGTTATAGTTTCAGGCTATGCTGTAGATATCGCATGGTAATGAATGTGACAACTTTATTATGACCGACCGGCAATGCCCAATGCCCTGGTCGCCAGGTGGTAGCACCACACAGATTACACCAATACTCATGACATCAATTACTACTACTAAATGTTAAAGAACACACAGCATTCTTACATGAACACCAAAACGAGTTTGCAGCAACTCGTTGTTTGTTCAAAATAACGAAGGGTGGAGATGTTCACGGAGATATTCACGGAAATGTTCACGGAGATATTCACGGAGATGTTCACGTCCATCGAAAGGTCCTAGCCGTGGTAGTGTAGAATTGTCAATTAATGTTCATATTGCTATGCTATTGGCATGAGATTCCACATAAGTATTAGGCCATGGTCCAGATATGCCCCTCGTGCACCCCCACAACCCGTTTTTTAAGCTTTGGAGTCCCTTGAAGATGATTTCAAGTGGTTGGGTCTCACTACTCATTTCCAACCTATCTTGGATGATACCCTGAAATATCGTATTTGTCGTCAAAGTCGCGTGGTATTTAATCACCCACACCACAATCGTCATTGTATAGTCATATATGTCTCAATATGTACTTATAATGAGTCAAATTGAATGATTCCATGTGCTGATCACCATACTAGCATTCAATAGATGTTTACTATTATGGCGTGTGACCTAATTAGCATACAATAACTATACCCTATTCTCACTCGCGACCGCATAGATGACATCATTATTTTTGTCAAATATATCAATTTCTCTCATGCATAACACTCTGCAGCATCATATCTTTCATTTGATACCAGAATAATTGTCTTTCTGTCATTACAAATGGATTAGATATGATGCTTCAAAGATAACCGTAGTGTCGCGGTTCAAGAGGCGTAACGCAAAGATAACCATGGATATGGATGGCATACATGTCAAAACTGCCTAGATTATGTGTGTGTTTTCAGGTATACATTTACGCCATATTAATTTCAGATGCATAAAACAAAGCACTACATATTTCATATAATGTACATGTGTGTTAGCTTAATGTGGTATCCAAAACTCGTGAATTAAGATGTGACAAATGTCAACAGCACAGACAAATCGAAAACCAGTATCTAAAAATATGCTAATTTAGTTTAAATGTATGACATTCATATAGATGCTAGACATTGATAAAACAAAATGTAGTTAGATGCAAAACAATTATTCACATCTTAATTGTATGCAATGACATACAATATCTAGGTTGATGTACGGACACTTGCCAAACATTGATAGCTGCTTAACCAATTACATTAGTCACATTTTGATGCTCAGTCATAATCACTGTCACTGTCAGCATATAGTTCCATCCCATCAAACATGTCCATGTCAGACTCGTCATCACTATCAGTGTGGTCGGGTTCTACTTGAGCTATATCAGCCAGTTCACGTGGCAGCACATCTTCATCATACCAGAGTGGCTCAATGCTTCCATTACTGATGTTCCAGCCATGGTTTCTGCTCACCCTGGGGACATCAGGCTCAGGAATATGTGCTCTCTTCCATATGCCAACTTGATAGTTGACTCTTCTGACATGCTGGGTGAGACTGCGAATGCATGATGGTAGATTGGCCATGTCAATATCAACTGAAGGAATAACACGGTTATCATTGGCACACAGCGCATTGATACGAATTAGCATGAAGTCATAAACTTTTGACACCTTTGATGCTCTACCATACACAGCACAAGTGAAGCTGTCCAGCTCATAAATCCTTTCTTCAGGTAGGGCCCATGTATCTCCCAGCTTCTTGAGTACATGAATGTATTTAGGAATATTCAATAGAGGTTTCACTGGTTTGAGTTTGCCAATCCCTCGGAAAGCACTAGTGCTGTCACATCCACTGAAAGCATGCAGAACCATCAGAGACGTACATTTGTCTTGGCCGAGATCAACTCTTAGTTTGCTGAGATCAATCAATCTTTGCTTATTTCCTACAACAGTGTCAAACAAGATGGTGATGTCTCCAATTGATGCAGCATAGTGCAGAAGAACGAAGAACATGTCTGAATCTGGGCTCTTCACACGGACATACTCTTCGCGTAATTAACATAGAGGATAACTTTTGTGTCAGTTTCCTCCTGTGATGACTTCAGAAGGGGCAGTTCATGGGTTACTGTCGTCCGGCCATCATTGGAAGACGCAGAGTGGCATTCTCCTCATATATGAAGATCACTTGTCTTCCATGCAGTTTTGATGCGTATCCATCACTCTGCCACAGCTTCAGAAGCAGTTTAATGAACTGACGCTTGTTTTCACCATTGGACAAGAATGATTTCCAATAAGGTGGCCTCTTGGTTGCATCTCCTTTCAGAATCAGCTTCTCTCTAGTGTGGCCGACTCCTTCAGGTTCAGCGACCTCTCCTTTTTTCCTTGTTTGAGATGGTATCTCAGGACAGTCACCAGATTCCGCAGAATGATCATCACTGCCAACTTCCTGTAACACGCTGCCATGAGCTGTGTGAACTGATCCTATCCTTTTCCTGTGAGATCATTCAGAAGCTGTTCGAAATTAAAAATTTCTGAATGGAATACCGTTGGTCCTGGTGGTGACCTGGCAATCTGGTTGGAGAGAAGAGTGTCTCCAGCTCCAATGAAAAGGAGTAGCTTTCACACTGTCCCATTCTATTCAGGAGAATTACGAGTTTTTCACATTTGAACATATGACGCATGGACATGCTCATGAAGATGTGTTTTGGCAGCTTCCACGATCCATTGGTTGTTGCCCGGCAGATGTCCTGACCAATTGACAGAACAAGTCTCTCTGTGCGGGATGATGTGGGAGCTGCCATCCCAGTTATGACATAACATAGCACTTTTGGAGTGTGTCTGGTACGATAGTGTCAATTCTGTCACAATCACGGGGAGTTGGTGGCCATTTAAGATCAGGTGCTTCAGCAAATCCATCCTGGATAGTCTGTCGAAGATATGTACCGGTGGTCGTGATAACATCAGTTGATCCCAACTGAAAGGCATGTTTCACGACTCTGTTGATGTCAATCTGTGAAACATAGACTACGCTTGACTGGAACTTTCCCATATGGCAGAAGGACAGTTGGCCTTTGAAGGGATCATGGGTTTCAAGTTTGAGTTTTAATTTCTCACTCCGGAAGTCAGGATTACTATGCTCTGTATTATCTAGGCTGGATATGTACACTTGTTGCAGGTCAGCCAATTTCACCATCTTCAGATCATGCAGGACATCCTTCTCCACCATGCAACAGACTATGTCAAATCCCTTTTCATTGGCTTCCATCAAGTTGAACTGGTTAACACGTGCCTCTTCATCTGTACTTCGCCATTTCTCTGGTTTTTGCACATAGTTCATGCGGCAATTCTTGTGGAACTTGGCTTCACAAGCAAACAGATCGTATTCTTGTAAGGAACTTCTCATCCTGTTTTATTTCTGCCCTCGTCGCCACAGTCTTCCATTCATAAAATTCAAACTGACTCATGCCTTGACTGGTCCATGTGCCTTTCACGTTTACCGTCTTACGACCCTCTGATCCACAAAAAATACAGTCCGACTTGAAGATGTTTTGTTCACCTTCTGTGGAAGTTATGCGGCTCGTACGTTGGGGTGTGGAAGCATCAGATGGTGGTGATGAGGTGGACGTCAGCCTGTCCATATTCATGATGAAACGTTTGTAGCATTCCAAATGGAAGCCAGGATATTCCGTCATTGTGTTGGGGATGAGATTGCTATTGTCCTCCATCCTGTGGGTTGAAGTTGGATGTTCTGAAAGTCTTTTCTCTCTTTTACCTCCTGCATTTTCGCCAACTTCTTCTCTGCATCCCGCATACCAGACATAAGTTGAAGTTATCCATATTTTAAGCCCTTTACGTGAACTATACAAGTAGTTTCGACAGTTTGATCACTTGTTCGTTTTAATGGTAAATACACACAAAGGTAGGTATGCAATATCAGCAGGTCAAAGCGGGTAAAGCTTATAATTTATCATTATCCAACTTAAGTAACATTTTAACTTATCGATATCTGTGAAGTTGACCTGAGGTATTCGTATACGCTGCAATTGAAACTTAAATAATATAATATGAGACTTAAATAATATAATATGGGATACAACCTTGTGATCTCCGCAAATCATGATCAAACATGTAAGGAAATTAGTACTCCAGCTGCAAACATGTACCTAGATACTGCTAAAGAACGTAAATTACTTATAAAACAACAATATTATAGTCACTTCTTCATTACATTTTAAACAATCCGTTGCTGATGGAGTACAGTGTGTAATCATTAAAAATGCCCTGGGTTACGCCTCTTGATCCGCGACACTACGGTTATCCTTGAAGCATCATATCTAATCCATTTGTAATGACAAAAAGACAATTCTGGTAGCATATGAAAGATATGATGCTGCAGAGTGTCATAGAGTATTTTGATCTTAAAGAGGCCATAGGATCAAAGGAAATGTATATATTTGACAAAAAAATGATGTCATCTATGTGGTCACGTGTGTGAATGGGGTATAGTTATTATATACTAATTAGGGCAGATGCCATAATAGTAGATATATATATATTGATGCTATTACAATGATCAGCAGATGAAAACCTTTAATTTGACACATTACAAGTACATATTGAGACATATATTTTTTAAATTTAGAACATACGTTTGCACAAATTTAATTCTAATTGGTTAGTCTAAATGATTTATATCACACGCAAGTATTTTTCACATCACTGTCATTAGTCATTACAGTATGTAAGTGAAAAGAATTACCGCTGCGACACGTTATTGCCAATGCCAGGTTGATCCGGCATATCGCTTTTGTCTCTCTCGATATCAGCCTCTGGTTCATGCAGATACGGTTGCGGACCATAACAAACCTCTTCATAATTATACATTTCGTTGATGTCATGAGAACCAGCATGACTACTTTCCGACATGATTAATTTTTAGATCAACAAGCAGAGTCAGCGGCATTTAGCGAACAATCAACGCGTCAAATTAAATTAATTATTACCATGTTAAAGAATAGGGCGTGCTCAGCGGTCCTGCCTGCGGTGACGTCATCAGAGCCGCTAGGTGTCGCAACAAACTGTGCAGAAAATGTACAGAAACGCGGGACCAAAAGGGGCCTTGAACATGTTGACGGGGGGGGGGGGGGGGGTTAAAAATGTATTAAATATCAGGACACTATTTTTAGAGTATATTTCCTTCAGATTGGGATTAAAAAAGGATAATTTATCTTAGTCTTTAATCCATTAAAATTTGGCCCTCGATGTTCAAGCCGTCTAAGAAGAAAACGTTAACCTATACGCATATATAATATATACTATTGACCAGCAATACAAACAGAACAGAAACGTATTGAACAGGGTAATATGTAATGCAAAATCACAATAATGGAACAAACAATTTATAGAATCTAAAATGACATAAAAAAGCATGGACAAATATTTAAAACATACTGCATGTCCAGACTAAGCAAAATTAACTCTCGTCATTCCAAAACGAAAAAAAAATGAGCAAAGACCCAATAGAAATATTGAATGTGTTTAACAAGGACTTTTCAAATATTGGCCCCACGTTAGCAAATAAAATACGCGCTACAAATAGCTACACTGATTACATGCCGAATCAGTTGCCAAACAGTTTTGTCATGGAAGAAACGACTTATGGAGATATAATCAATATCATTCAAAGTATGAAATCAAAATCAAGTACTGGGTTTGATAATATTTCTACACAACTGATGGCAATTACTATGGAAAGTATTGCCTTGCCCATGAGTGAAATGTTCAATTCTATGATATGATCTGGTATATTCCCCAATGATCTAAACATTGCCAAAGTGATACCTCTTTACAAATCTGGTGATGCCAGTTTGTTTACAAACTACAGGCCCATCTCACTGCTACCAGCTTTCTCCAAAGTTTTTGAAACATTGATCTATAACAGACTGTACAGCTTTCTTGATAAGTATAAAATTCTATTAGCATCCCAATATGGGTTTCGCAAACAGTGTCCAACTGAACATGCCACTGTGGAATTAATCGAAAGCATAGTTAATGTATTGAACGACAAACATTATGCACTTGCTGTATTCATAGATCTAAGCAAAGCTTTTGACACTGTAGATCACAACATTCTGCTTGACAAATTATGGTGCTATGGAATAAGAGGGGCCCCACATAAACTTTTTAAAAGCTATCTTGAACACAGAAAAACAATTTGTTATAAATAAAGACTCCGTGTCTGAATATCAAAGTACAACGTGTGGAGTGCCACAGGGATCCATTCTAGGATCATTACTATTTTTGTTATATATGGCATGATATGCCATTATCATCAAATACTGTTCATTTCATACTGTTTGCTGATGACACAAGTCTACTATTCAAAAGCAAATACTCCAATAGTCTCACAACTAACGTTAATACTGAAATAGTAAAGATTTCTCAATGGATAAGTGCCAACAAACTTTCACTTAATATAGATAAAACCAAATGCATGTTATTCCAAAACACTCAAAGTCAGTTACACAATCAAGTAGAAATTGTTCTGCATGGTGATAAAATAGAAATTGTTGATCAGTTTAAATTTCTATGTATCTGGATTGAAAATGCAAAAAAAATTCAAAATATTAGTAATAACTAACAAAATCAGGCCACTACTACAATCATGCACATTAAAACAAATATATAATGCATTAATTCAACCCCATTTGGCTTACGGCCTACTTGCATGGTACAGTAACTTTCGTGGTAATGTAACCAACATAAATAGACTATTTAAGCTTCAAAAGAAACCAGTACGTTTGATTCACAAAAGCAAATTCTTAGCACATACAGATCCCATCTTCAAAATGTACAGAATACTTAAGTTAGAAGATCTATTTACAATTCAAGGTGCTCAACTGTATGTAAAATAATAAAAAAGCAATGCCTTAAGTATCTTTTCACATCTATCACAAGAAATGATGAAATTCACAATCATGTTACCAGGCAGCACAATAACATTCACTTCAGTGAGATTCGAACATAAATATAGAAAACAGGGATTGTGTTACAAACTGCATACTATAATGTTTCATGTCTCAAATGTACTTAACCTATCATTAAATAGAAGGCACAACCTGAAAAAAACTATTGTAAGTTCATATTCCGAGGTGTGTCTAATAAGAAACTGCTATTCCTGTTTGAGGAATGGCATCTATATCATTTCTTCATGAATATTGTCTTAATTAAATTTCTCAATCTAAAACTGTATTGAAATGTATTATTCACACATGGTAGAGCAATATTTAATTATGTTGTTATGTACTATATATTCATCATCAATTAATTTTTTTTACTTGACTTATTTTTTTTTTTTTATTTATCTTTAATTTCTTTTAAATGTATGATGTACTTCATATTTAACTACATGTAGATTATCATGATATAATATTTAGGGCGTCCAGTTGCTTCAACTAGTTCAGTTATCACTGGCGTCCTGACATTCATTGTTACCGCATGTACCTTGTTCTTTGTAGTATTTATGCCAAATCAATTCATTCATTCATTCATTCATTCATTCATTCATTCATTCATTCATATACTCTAGCTCGATTATAAGTAGAGTAATTTTGTGTGTGTGATGTGATGCTATATGATGTTATGTATTGTGAGGAAATGTGTTTAATTCTTATTGATATTAAGGGATTAAGTGAAGTGATGTATACGTTCTTATGTGGAGTAAAGGCCCGGATACACTGGCGTTTTTCGCTCGACCTAACCGCACCAGACCAGACCAAACCACGTCAAACCACACCAGATCACGCCAGGCTGGAGTGTATCCGCTACACAGACCGGCACTGATTTATTTTTCAAGTTTACGTGATTATAACGTCACGCCGGCTTCAAGTATGGCAAAGTCGGTTCCGTTTGGTGTAGTGGATACACTGCAGTCTAGCTGGCGTAATCTGATGTGGTCTGATGTGGTTTGGTCTGATTTGGTCTGGTCTGGTCAGGTCGGGCGAAAAGTGTCAGTTTATATGTCTTAATATATATATCGGTTCTTATGTGATGTAGTAGTATGCACACGACAAACGCACGAACACCATAAGAGGATGGAAATACAAAACTTTTACAAGCTAGTATCTTTAAACCAAAAACATTCCAAGCAAGCCGGTGATCTAAACAACCCAAACCCTGGCCCATACAAGCCCAAATACCCTTGTGCCATCTGCAAAAAATGCAGCAAGATGGGACCTGCGAGCGACATGCTGTGATCACTGCAATTCCTGGTACCATGTAGATTGCAGTGAACCACTGAGCCCACCTCTAGCTACTTCTTCCCCATACAAACAAAGGAATAATAATAAAAATAGCAGTAACTCCAATAGCACTAGACCGTGTAAAACAAGTAGAACTAAGAAACACACCTACTAAGAGACAATCCCTGAAAACCATGAAAATAAACTTGTGTAGAAGCAGGAACAAAGTTTCGGACCTTGCCGTGTGCATTGAAAATTACAACTCTGATATAATTATAGGCACTGAAAAACACCTAGACAGCTCCGTGGTCCACAGTGAATTGTTCCCCTCCAATTATTCAATCATTCGAAAAGACGAGACTTTGACAACTCAAAAGGAGGAGTTCTAATAGCACTAAAGACTGACCTCATAGGAACACACAGAACAGACCTCGATAGCAATTGTGACATTATCTGGGTTACCATCAAAATATAAAGAACGAAGAATATCGCAGTAGGAGCATCCCACATATCACCACAATTTGGTAACACAAACGATTACATGCATGAACTACGAGAATCCATTAACAAAATTAAACGATCAAACAAAGAACATATATAGGAATAAGTGACCACGACAACATCCCGATAATTATAAACAGCTGTAAGCCCAGGATCATCAAGCAAAAACCACGGAAATGTTGTAAATCTAACATGCATACTCTGAAAGAAGACCTGCTCATAGGGAAATTTTAAACTGTCCATGACTCAATAATGAACTCTCACATACCAACAAAAGGAATATCAAAGCGTAACCAAACTCAGGTGCCAGCCAGAATCCTAGTACATGCCGCCCTCAGAATAATATTTCAAAAATCCGTAATAACAGGCAAATTTCCCCTCTCATGGTTACATACCAATATCACTCCATTCTTCAAGAAGGGAGACCGGTCCCTTCCATCAAATTACCGTCCCAGCTTCCTATTTTCAATATGCTGCAAAAACCTCAAACACATTGTATAATTTAACATAATGGACCACTTTGACTGATACACAGTCTTAACACCTATACAACACGGCTTCCACAGTAAACACTCCACAGAAACTCAGTTAATACTAACCAGACATGATCTAGTGAATTCTGTAAATAATAAATCCCAAGAGGACATGATAGTAATGGACATTTCAAAAGCATTCGACACCATTCCCATAACCGGCTTCTAAATAAAAGAGATACGACATATGACAACAAAACACACCCCTGGATTCCTAACTTCTTCAAATGCTGTGAACAGAGAGTGGTGGTCGGTGGAGAACATTCCACCTGGACAAATGTTATATCAGGTGTACCACAAGGCACGGTATTGGAACCGCTTCTTTTCCTGATATATATATATATTCACAGCATATATATATATATATATATATATATATATATATATATATATATATTCACAGCATATATATATATATATATATATATATATATATATATGAATGATCTACCTGACAACATCCACTCCATGTCCGTCTCTTTGCAGATAACTGTGTCCTCTATAGAGAAATACACTTATGCCGGACAACACTACCAGATAAAGTTGTGACTCGGAAACGTGGCTTGTTTGCTGATAACACAAGTCAGATGTGTGTTTGTATAAGAGCTTTATAGTAAGTCAGCTCTTTATGTATAACTATATTACGTAACTGCAATAATATACAATGTCCTCACCTAGTTATACATGTCATAACAAATACACAAAACTGACAGCAAAGGTGGGGGAACCGATCACACGAGGCCAATTCTATAATAACTATTTAAGAATGCCCCCCCCCCCCCCCCCCCACCACACAGTGTCACTAAGTAGAATTACATTACAGCAATTACATTCAGAACTAACTTTTCATAAAAAACACTACCTATCATGCCCCACCTCAGTAGAAAGCATGACGTATATTACCTACTAATACTATGAGCTTTCGTGTAACAACATTTGTATGCAATATAATAACACATTAGTCCACAAGTGTTTTCAATTGCAATTAGCGTGAACTCATATAATCCGTGTGCCAGCGAACACCATTACTGCAACTTAGAATGCCCCACCTAAGCAGAAAGCATCCATGCTATATATGAAAGCCACATGACAATTATATACCGGCACCTTAAGCGCTAAACATCATTGCTATATACTATCCATCAAGTGTGTAAACAAAAATGTTATGCTACATGGAATGTCCCACCTGTGTGTAAAACAAATTTGCTAGGCTAAATGGAATGCCCCACCTAAACACATTAGATATCCAAATATTTCGGTACCTGAAGTGCTACACATTATTGGTCGATATTAACCACCGACAGTGTATACAAACGTTTCTATGTTACACGGAATGCCCCACCTAAGCAGAAAGAACCCGTGCAACATACCCAAACCACATAGTATTTCTGTACCAGAAGTGTAACACAACATTGACATCCACCGGTTTAATACGACACATTTAATGTGTAGCCAAACGTTTGCTTACGTCACATGGAATGCCCCACCTCAGTACCAAACATTCATGCAATTGTTTGTACCAGAAATGAATGAATACAAGCATTGCTGTCTCGTATACCCCACCTACGTAGATAGCATATGTTGTGGACCTACCAACTTATGTGAGCATCACCACTGCAAAACAAGAAGAGGTCACTGCAACTGCAACATTGGAATTCGAATATGTTTTTTGAAAGCTTGCGATTTCCATCGTCCCATGCGCTGGATTTCTTCGTTCGAGATGCCCTGCATTGCAGCTGCTGTTGCAGCGCCTGTCAGAAAACAATGACCCTGATAGCATAAAGCTGAGAGACCTGTCCATGTAAGAAACTTTTTCAGCTGATTAGCAAAGAACGGTTTCGCAACTGGAGCTCCTCCTAAACAAATAAAGAGCGGTCCTGGAGAAGTGCCTCGTAGTGCCAAATATGATCGCATAGCTTTAATTGGACAACATGGTGACTCTGTGTGAGCTGGAATAGCTACAGTCACTGGCGGGCCTTGATAATGCTTGTAGACGTTACTACCAGCTGTAAAATAGATATTGGTACATATTCAGTACCGTATGAATCGTCAGGAGTGTTGGACAATATACAATCAAGATCAAGAAGATACTCTCAAGTTCATTAATTACACCCACACACCAAACGCTACATACAGCACCGGTAAGAAATGATAATGTCTCATTGTGAGCCAGGAACCTGACCTATTTACCCCCATCTTGTTGGACTCATTTTTAGAAGATGTAGTTATCCAAGTTGATCCACTCTGTCGTAGGCGCAGCATTGATCCACTTCTTGGTTATCGGAGGATGCGTCACTTCATTTGGCGTGTTGTTCAATGCGATTCAAGAGGACTTCGGTGCTACAGCTAGTGACGTCACGTGGATCTCAGCGATTACGTCATTGGTGTCGTTAGTCTCTAGTAAGACAAACATATAGTAATAATAATAATGTATTTATTTCAGACAATTATCATGTCCATATATAAAAATACATCAATAATGTATGTAAATAAATATAAAAATACATCGATAAGAATAACATGTTTAACAATTATATAAATCCCGGACCAACTGGTGCCGCAGTTTCGAAGTACAATACATGTCGCTAGTTTTAATGCTATAAATAATGGGATTCAAAGACATGTCAATGCTATTCAAAAATAGCCTTTCTGATTACACATTTACCCGAGCTGACATTAGCTGTGGCAAACATCTGGCAAGCGCTACATATCATGGACAAATTGTTCAATATCCTGACAGAGTTGTTATATGCTACAATGAATTGCTGAAAATTAACTTTTGTAAAGTTCATCCATAACGCACACATATAGATATTACCAAAATACGCTGTAAATAGCTTATTTTTTACAGCAGTTGAACAAAAGTGGAATTTTTGACTTAACATATTACTCTTGGCATACAAAAGTCTCACTTTGTTTTGCATGTCCGACTCATGTGACAAGTTATTAGAAATGACATGTCAAAGATATTTACAAGAGGTGAAAAAGTTTAACTTCTTTCTTCTGAATGTCATTTCTTTAGAAGGATTTGACTTTCTAGATTCAAAGTACAAGACCTGGGATTTACCCGCATTGTATTGCACGTCATGCTCACTTCCATATGAGTAACACATGTCTAGTAGTGTTTGTAGTCCTTTAGCAGAAGGTGCAAACAGAAGTGGATCATCGGCATATATAAGGTGATTAACAACCATGTTACCAAGACTACAACCGATTTGTTTTTTGTGCAGTTGCATACTCAGATTATCCATATAAATGTTAAAAAATAAAGGGGATAACTTTCCACCTTGTTTAACAACATTGCCTACCGAGTAGGTATTTCCCCATCGTATGCATACACATTGATTATTGAATTCATTGCTGAGTCATAAGATATATTTAGGTACATTTCGTTGTTCTAGTTTCGTTAAAAGTTTATATCGGTTGACACGATCAAATGCCTTTGATGAATCTAAAAACGCGACGTGCATAGCTGAACAAAGTTCAGTATAGAACCTTAATAATTCCTTAAATGCAAACACCCATAACTCCGTTCCATGTTTAGGCTTAAAGCCACATTGATTAGGATTGGTTTCTAAGTACATTTCCATTCTATTAAAAAGAACAGTGTCTATTATCTTTGAAAATATGTTCGATAGACATATTGGCCTATAATTACCTTTGTCGTTTACTCGTATATTCTTGTCTTTAGTAATTGGTACAATAACAATAACTGAGAAATATCTTTTGGTATATAACCATGCACCAGAATCGAAGACACAAGGATAGACAAAAGCACAGCGAGTTACGAATGAGCGAACTTAATACATTCTGCATTTATACCATCCAAACCTGGTGACTGGTGACCTAGCTCGATCATACATTGCAATATAATGATTTTATATTTTCCCCCCTAATCGTTGCCGCTGACTGTTCGTGAATAACACAATCCGAGAAGGTAGGAAGGTAGCACCTTGTCAAAATGCATCGATCTTTCAAGCAGGTGACTTACTCTTACATTTTGATTGATCAGCACAACTGTTCTTGCTGTAGCGTTGGTATGGGTATCGGTGAATGTTGTATAAATTGTGAATAATTAGTAATTATGCCATCAAAATAGTGTTACATTGCTAGATACATTACTTAACAGTGCACGTTTAAACATTTTAAAAACATTGATTGGTAAATGTGATTAATAAATATTTTTATGTAATTTTTGTTCGACGTACGTTAACATACATTTTCCTCCAAAATTAAATGTAAGTAATCTACATTTGCTCCTCCATGAGATCGTTTCCTTGACGTAGTGGGGTAGCTTGCATGCCTCTGTGCCCTGCGAACTACGCCGGTGGGAGTCTTAATTGTACGCCTGGTAAATTCACCCATACCGGATTGGTTAAGGGGTAGAGGTTAGACTAAAATCGATCTCCTGGCCTTCCAGGTTGGATGCTGAGCGTCGTAAAAACAGCTTGTTACGGAAACTCGTAAAAGAAAATCAATAGATCCCAGCCACCAAGGAGGCTTGGGGCACCAAGCCGGTATGACCGATGCTAATGATCGAAAGCCGCAAGGAAGCTAGAAGCGCGAAGACTAGATGGCTGGATGCAACAACCAGACTCCACATTGGGACCTGGAATGTCAGAACAATGTTCGATACTGCAGAAACAGCATAAGTTATAAAAGACACAACAAGACACGAATTTACTGTCCAGCTTCCACAACGCCTGCCTAAGCAAGATGATGAAAGTATACTGGTCTGAGACCACTTCCAACACAAAACTCCACCAAGCAACAAATCAACAACATATCTGCCTCGCCCTGCAAAAGAGGAGGTGGATATGGCTCGGCCATGGATGAGCAACGACATTCCAGCAAAAACAGCATTACCTGGACGCCAGAAGGAAATAGAAGAAGAGGCAGACCGAAATCAACTTGGCGACGAACTATTGAAGAAAAACTGACCTGGCTGACCTGGGGCACAGCAGCAAGGACAGCCCAAAACAGAGGGGTCTGACGAGATCTTGTGCGAGTCTTACGTGTCACACGGCACGAAGAGTATAAGTAACTAAGTAATGCTCATTTTACCGTTTTGACCTTACTAAATCCTGAATATTCCTCATCTTAACATAATAAATATGTAACTTTCAAAATTAATTACAAAACTTGTTTGTGATGCATGCGTCACGAACTTGTAACGCATTTCCGTATTTTTGCTCATATACGTCATATCTTGTTGGAAGAAATAGAGAATTCCATCAATCTCGTTAGTTGTCGTAACCCTTTCCTCGTTGTCCAGTGTCGTCGGCAAACCTTCTGTGCAATACAGTCGGACCAAGGCGCGTCGTCGTCGTCGGAGGTCTGCTCATGAACATTGGCTATTTGTGTACCGCTTTTGCCCAGACAATTCGGACACTATATTTCACTTTCGGAGTTCTTGTGGGTAAGTGGTTAACTAAATACTTATCCTACAATTTACAAAGTATCCATTATATTGGAACAACTGCTCGAAAGGCATTTTGGCCAATAGTTACCTGTTCATTTACCCCCGTCTATTCTTCTCTTTAATAAACGATACAAAACAGATATTGCTTTAGGTTTATGCACCGGAATAGTGGACACAATAATAGGAAATAACACCTCAAGTTGAGAGTCCGCGAACGTGATGTGTCCTGCAGTGATACCATCCAGACCTGGTGACTTATTGCATGATAATCCGTTAATAATATTCATAAGTTCAACTGGATCAGATGTGTGCGTGTTCGTGTTCGTGTGCGCGTGTGAGGCCTATGCATCTAAACGGTAATAAAAACATCGGCAAAAAAATCAAGAATAGTGTGCTAGCAGTTTACTATAATAACATTATTGAAGACACATAAATAAGACAGCGCCATCATGATACAAAGCCTGACGTCACCAATGCCTACTCTTCCCAGTTCGCTAGTCGCCGAACTGAGAACAGTGCTCTAGTTTGCACCGCCTAGTATTCCACAAATTTCGGCTAACCATTTATTTGCATTTTAATATTCTCAGCGGACTATGCCACTTTCAGCATAGTAGGTTGTGTTATGTATATTATATAATCAATTACACCTTAAGTCTGCCATATCCGCCCGAAGTCTGACACTTCAAATCAGCCAAACCCAGCCCAAAATAACAACGCAAAGCTGTATTGCGCAGTGGCGCCATGTAGTGGCTAGTTTTGAAAACAAATTAGAAACGATGTTTGAATGTGCGGATGTCACATTTTCATGTTATGGTTCAAGTAATTGGGAAAACAGGGACTTTTCAAAAAAACGGCTAAGGTCTAAAGGGTTACAACATGTTTATATTTACAGCTGGTATGCCTGAGTTCGTCTCATATACATCTAGTATTCTACGCTATTCTCATGGTAGGCCCTATGAGGTTTTGGTTTCCATAGGAACAAGTTATTCTTGCAATGAAAATTGTTTGTGGAAGCACATAACGGTCTGAAATTGTTTTCTATTCAGGCTTCCTGCGAGATGATACAGGACATTGGGACGAGTCATTCTTGGCGATTGGTTCCTTTGCGATGATCGTAGCGACCATCAACCTCGCAGAACCGTTGGCTGCCAGATACGGCCGCAGACAGACGCGTGAAGCATAGAACGTTCTCGCCGCATGTCGGCAGTGCGGTGACTTGGTGTGGTTCACGACGACGGCACGCAATGTGTTGCCTGGTATTAGGTGAGCCGTAGGCGCCATCTAACGGACTGACTTAAATGCCTCCCCTACACAAATCCAAAGGTTATATCATTTGGAAGCCCTACATTTCAATAAAGCAGTTGTTATTTGAAGAGATGTACATAACATCTCAGTGTAGATAGTCGCATTGCCGTAGCTGGTGTTAGGCGTGGCACCCAGCTTTTTAATGCTTGTCGCTCTTTCTGTAATTCACATGTATTTATAAACCACATTGGGAAGACCAACCTTAACTACATTAACTTCAAACACAAACACCCATCCAAACGTCAACACAGGACAGAGGATCCTGTGATTTCATCCTTTGTCTTTATATTAGCTAGACGAATATGCATGACGATATTGCTGTTTGATATTTTAGCTGCTGGGAAGCTTTGTTGCCGCCTGGTCTTTTTTCGTATACACACAGACCGGTTCAATTATTCAGCAATGCCATACACGGATTACCAGTCAAATAAGAAATGCATTTTGCGATTATTCGCTGCATAACTGCCTGTTTCCTTCAATGTGTGTTAACGGATTTGTTTGCTTTTTAAATGACCTTCTTGTGAAGCACTTTCGCGTTTTGGCTTTAAATTGTTTGGGGTAGAAATTGAATACTGCAACTCATGTGTATTACGTCATTCTCTAACTACCACTTTACCGAAATTAGCAAATTTCCCGAGACGGAATAAACCACACAAATCTTATCACATATTTCAACACATTTATTTTACACGCCTCAGAATACATATATCCCAGATAAGTCATACACAGTCAGCGCAGCAGCAATGGGGTCAGATACACTGGTTTACTTTCGGGCACTGCGCTACGCTGATGCATTTGCCGTTGTCGAGAATCGGAAGGTCGGATGGACATTGACATTTTGGTGACATGCACATCATTGTGCATATAGGGCTCGGGTTGGCGCAAGTCGGAGTGCAATCGCTTGCACATGTCCTCCATACCATGCCTCCCGTACAAATTGCTGAAACAGAAGAACACGGCAACTGTAACCTATTCATGACATGCCATCCCTGCACTACTGCAAACCCCGGTAGGGAATCAGCGACGACACTGCTGTCGTATTCACTGCTGGTTTTGTGCGTGTGGGTGGGTGTCGAAGTGTCACCCCTAATTTAATGCTTATTTCAATTATGTCCGACTCTTGTTAAAGTCACCGAATTAATGGTTTATTATCTTCATTGACCATCATCGAGCACTTACGTTCAAAGGTAGCAATCGGTGGACATGGAGCGCGGATGCATATGTCTGGCTTCAGCACACATTTCTCGTGAGCTAAGCAATGTGTCTTCTGTAATAACATAAAAAGGAAAGATCATGTCAGAACTACTTTATCACACAACCTCCCGGTATTACCCTTAAATAGTAAATAGTGAGAAAAGAGGTATGATATAATGATTACATCACATCAGTGTAAGTTACATAAGTACTTTCTTATGGCTAGCCTCTAGATTCGATAAGTTGTGAGGTTTGATGTGACGTCATGCAACATTGAAATACCTACACGTGTTTCCCAAGAGACAAATGCAGGAGAGGCAACGAGAGAGAGAGAGAGAGAGAGAGAGAGAGAGAGAGAGAGAGAGAGAGAGAGAGAGAGAGAGAGAGAGAGAGAGAGAGAGAGAGAGAGAGAGAGAGAGAGAGAGAGAGAGAGAGAGAGAGAGAGAGAGAGAGAGAGAGAGAGAGAGAGAGAGAGAGAGAGAGAGAGAGAGAGAGAGAGAGAGAGAGAGAGAGAGAGAGAGAGAGAGAGAGAGAGAGAGAGAGAGAGAGAGAGAGAGAGAGAGAGAGAGAGAGAGAGAGAGAGAGAGAGAGAGAGAGAGAGAGAGAGAGAGAGAGAGAGAGAGAGAGAGAGAGAGAGAGAGAGAGAGAGAGAGAGAGAGACAGAGACAGAGACAGAGACAGAGACAGAGACAGAGACAGAGACAGAGACAGAGACAGAGACAGACAGACAGACAGACAGACAGACATAGAATGAGGGAGAGAGAATATGCGTGTGTGTGTGTGTGTGTGCGCGCGCGTGTGGGTATGGTTGTGTGTGACTGTGAGCGTTTGTGTGTATGCGTGTGTGGGGTGTGGTATGTGGTGTTTGGTGTGTATGGTGTGTGGTGTGTGGTGTGTGTGTGTGTGTGTGTGTGTGTGTGTGTGTATGTGTGTGTGTGTGTGTGTGTGTGTGTGTGTGGTGTGTGTGTGTATGCGTGTGTGGTGTGTGCGTGTGTGTGTGCGTGTGCGTGTGTGGTGTGTGCGTGTGTGGTGTGTGCGTGTGTATATATCTGTGTGGTGTTTGTGTGTGGTGCGTGGTGTGTGTGGTGTGTGTGGTGTGTGGTATGTGGTGTGTGGTGTGTATGCGTGTGTGGTGTGTGGTATGTGGTGTGTGGTGTGTATGGTGTGTGGTGTATGTGTGTGCGTGTGTGTGTGGTGTGTGATGTGTGTGTGTGTGTGGTGTGTGTGTATGCTGCGTGTGTGGTGTGTGCGTGTGTGTGTGTGCGTGTGTGGTGTGTGCGTGTGTGTGTGCGTGTGTGGTGTGTGCGTGTGTGGTGTGTGCGTGTGTATATATATGTGTGGTGTTTGTGTGTGGTGCGTGGTGTGTGTGGTGTGTGGTGTGTGGTGTGTGGTGTGTGGTGTGTGCGTGTGTGCGTGTGTATATATCTGTGTGGTGTTTGTGTGTGGTGCGTGGTGTGTGGTGTGTGTGGTGTGTGTGGTGTGTGGTGTGTGGTGTGTGGTGTGTGGTGTGTGGTGTGTGTGTGTGTGTGTGTGCGTGTGCGTGTGTGTGGTGTGTGGTGTGTGGTGTGTGGTGTGTGGTGTATGTGTGTGGTGTGTGTGTGTGCGTGTGTGCGTGTGTGCGTGTGTGCGTGTGTGCGTGTGTGCGTGTGTGCGTGTGTGCGTGTGTGCGTGTGTGGTGTGTGTGTGCTTGTGTGTGTGCGTGTGTGTGTGTGTGGTGTGTGTGGTGTGTGTGGTGTGTGTGTGTGCGTGTGTGTGTGTATGTGCGTGTGTGTGTGCGCGTGTGGTGTGTGCGTGTGTGATAGGTAGTCTACGTGCGTGGTTCTATTTTACCTTGCACAAATCGACGCATCTATAGACGGTGCCTCTGGTTTCTTGTGCCGTTTCGTCGTGAGAAAACATTATTTAATACATCGCAAACCCTTCTGTGCACAACATCGGCGTCGTCACCTAGTTATTTACCAGGGCGGTGGTATTTGTGTGAAAATAACAGTGACAGGTGTGGAATAACACTTTACATCGTTGTATCCTAATAAAAATAAAAACATAGTTTACCTTGCATGGATCAACGCATCTACAAACGGTGATTCCATTTCGTTTTATCTCCGTGCCATTTCCGGAACGGTAACATAGCACTTAGTAATATAGCAAGACACGCAATAAGAAATTACAAAGTTACTATCCTTTTATTTATTACTAGCTGCGTTACCCGGCGTTGCCCGGAGTAAAAAGGCATTCATACGTACCAACGTACCAGACAGTCCAAACCCATCCCAAATGTTTTCAGCCTACCCTAGTTTGGAAAACCTTTTGCCAGAAATCTCAATCTCTATCGTTCACCCGTCTAACCGACGTAACCAGCAACAACGGATGCGGGGTTGGAATCTCAGCACGATACATGTACAACTTACGGAGATGTGGGTGCACAAACAAACAGAGAACGAACTGTTTATAATATAGAAATGTAAGTAGTAAGTGTATTTGTATGTTATGAGTGTGACTATATGAGCCACAAACTGGTGTACGTACCTTGCTATGAAACTGCAGCGATCTTCACTCATAAATGGTGTTCAGGTGAATTATGTAATGCCCACCTCGTGAAAACAACCAACTATGTATAGGCGTACGAAGTCAGGAGGAGACGGCTCTGCCCGGTGTACTGGTCTGGAAGGAGGTTCCGGTCTGAGAGTAAGTTCCGGTTCCGTTTTGCGTATTGCGCATGCGATTGTACATGTCAAAGGTTAGCGCCTACTTTCGGCCCGCAGCTACACGGTCTGGAAGTAAGCTCTGGTCTAAGAGTAAATTCCGGTTCCGTTTTGTGTACACGCAGTACATGTCAAAGGTTAGCGCCTATTTTTGGTCAGCTTAAAACGGTGTTTGCCGAAAGAATGTGTGACCCAATTATATTAATTGTTTGTTTGAAGCCTCCCCATCAAGTAGTAGTTGAAGATGTTCAATTTTGGGAAATGTAAATGCTTCCACATAGGACATGGGAACGAAGAGGTAGAATATACAATGGGGGGTACTGTACTATGTACTACTCTAAAAGAAAAAGGACTTAGGGTTAATCGTTAGTGCTGATATGAAGATTTCAGAGCAGTGCGGAATTGCAGCTTCAAAGGGAAATCAAATCCTTGGATTAATTAGGCGAAACATAACGTATAAGGAAAAAGAGCTAATAATACCGCTGTACAAAACAATAGTTAGGCCTAATTTAGAATATTGTATTCAAGCGTGGAGGCCATATCGCAGGAAGGACATAGATATGCTAGAAAGAGTGCAGAGGAGAGCAACTAAAATGATACAAAATCTGAGGGATCTTAGTTATGAAATACGCCTAAAAAAATGCGGTTTAACAACACTAGAGACCAGGAGATTGAGAGGAGATCAGATAGAAGTGTTTAAAATATTGAAGGGTTATGAAAATATTGATAGAAATATGTTTTTCTCAGTTAAGAAAGATAGAAGGACTAGAGGACATGATCTTGCATTAGCAAAGGAGCAGAGTAGATTGGATATAAGAAAGTTTTCATTTTCACAAAGGACTGTAAATGAATGGAACAGATTACCTGCTGATTGTGTGGGTGCTAGTAGCGTGAATATGTTTAAAAATAAAATCGACACATACCTCAGACGGGCGGGATACACATAGATAAAAAGGTCGGACTCTCGATAAGCCAAGGGCTTCCTTGTCCACCTGCTACCTAGAGTTAATTCTCTGGGTGGCAATCTTGTTAAATCTTGTTAAATCTATTATAGTTTACGTTAATGATACGATTACTTTTGTAATTGTTAGTATACATAACAAAACCTCATAATTAGCATAACTTGTAATAATTTTCAAAAAAATTGTGTTTTATTTTGATGTCATTTCTCAGAGCGTTGACGTTGTGTATCTTACGACTTCGTTACAGGGAGCTGCAGTTTTCAGCGATGTTAATACGCACAGCGGTTTTTGTGGTAAACACAAATCTCCGCATTTTAAATGACATGACACATCCTTATCTTCGTCAGTTTGGCATGTATGAAGCTGACATTTTGTGTGTAATCTAGCAGGCCCATTGGGAGTGGTTCGCAGATTTAGAATTAAAAAAATTCGTCGGGGGTGGGGATCTTGGGGTGTAACAATCTATAAACAACACATATCTCTGTTAATTTGACATGCATGAAGCTGACATTTTGTGTGTGATCTAGCGTGTCCATTGGAGTAGTTCATTCAGGGGGTGGGGGTCTCGGGGGAGGTCATAGTTTTAAAATGGCACTTATCTCTGTCATTTTGTCATGTGTGGAGTTGAACTCTTGTGTTTGATCTAGCAGGCCCATTGGGATAGTTTGTAAATCTAAATATTTTCAAAACATTTTCAAAATATGGGGGTCACAATTTTTAAATGGCACTTATCTGGGCCAGTCATGCCTGTATGGGGCAGACATTTTATGCGATCTACCCATTGGGATGGTTCGTAGTTTTATATTTTTTTCAAAATTTGTCCGGGGTGGCGGTCTGGCGGTCACAATTTTAAAATAGCACTTATCTCCATCAGTTTCGGAAATATGGGGCTGACATTTTGTGTGCAGTCTTGAAGTCCCATTGAGGCACTTCAAAATTCGTACGGAGTTTGGGGATCTTGGGGTCACCACTTCCAAACAGTTTTTCCCAACGCAACACCGAGTAACTCAACAATTCTTTAATAATACATTTATGGAAATGGGTCATGCATTCACGACTTACTTAAGTAAACATGTATTATCATGTAAACGTGTATAATTATGTGTGACATAACAGTTCAAATAGTATTATTAAATCAAATATAAAATGAAAACAAATATATTTATTTACACACATCAAAACTAGCCCTTTGTATAATACTGTGATGTTTCATCACACGAGTGATCAAATCCAATTATTAAAACTATTGTTACAAATAATTATTAACTCGTAGATAACATTAGCCTTTCTGGTCATACATATTTACGTCACATTATGGGCAATCTAATGTAATGTAAATGAATCTGAGGAGATC
The DNA here is from genome assembly GCA_963995525.1 of Escarpia spicata. Classification (NCBI taxonomy): domain Eukaryota; kingdom Metazoa; phylum Annelida; class Polychaeta; order Sabellida; family Siboglinidae; genus Escarpia; species Escarpia spicata. The sequence continues at coordinate 53,822,959 of OZ023211.1, read as the reverse complement.
CTTATGAAACTAAAGCTGTGATTGTCATTACGTTAAACAAAGTAACATAAAACAACAGGAATACACTAAAATGATTGACATACATTTACAAAGAACCAAACCACGTAGCCCGTTATATAATGCTGCACTCGCTTGAAATACAACATTGCTACAAATAGAGTATATATATATCATAATATTTAATCAGCCAAGTAATATAAAATACAATTATTCAGAAATAAAACCATTGTCACAAGTAATCATTAATTCATGTATAGCATGACTGCATGACTGTAATAATAACAACATAAGATATTTATATAGCGCCATAATCACACAGTGCTTTACGGCGCTTTAAAATACAATCATAATACCAAACCTGTATAGTTAGATCATTAAAATATTAAGTTAAATAACATAAAAATAATGCAACTAAGAATCATACATTGAATTAAAATACAATTTAAATATAAGGGCATTATACTTAAAACATATACAGGTGTATAATGAATAAACTCATTTAAATAATAAATTACATTAAGAGCCATCAAATAATAGGATGAGGTGGGATTAAAATAGTAAAATGGCAAACTAATGTATATATTAATTGACTGCATGTGCCATTACTGTGTCTTGTATTGCAGGAACTCTGCTAATACTGCCTTTCTGAAAGCATCGATATGGCACTGGCGTAGCTCGTGAGGTGGTACTCCAACGCTGATTGCCTTTGCATACTGGAATACAGATACACATTAATGTTAACATTTCCTTACATAAATAATACACTCATCTGAAAACATATCATCCCTTAATAACATTCATAGATACAGGTCACAATTTTCCTTTGCTATTTCTGTGAAATATAATACTTTACACAAACCTACTTGGTACTTGGTAGTGTGATAACATGCTCAATGTTACTGTAATCGAGCTGGCAATTAGTGTGTATCATGTGGAGTTTTCATTCCTACATCAGTGAGGGAAGTTTTATGTAACCAGCATTGCGAAAAACTGTTCAAATATATAGCATAGCAAATGTGATGTAGGAATATGCCAGGAAACAGACTATTGTGTCTCTGTGTATATAGCACCATATGGAGGATTGGCATATTTGCTGGTTTTTTTTCTTCAAATTGGCAGGAATTTATTGTCTTAATATATCATAAATTACAATTAATGGTAAGACCAAATTGTTTCTCAAATGATGCTCACTATCATTGTGAACACACCACAACTGTGGTTGTCTTCCTGCTGACCACATCTTACGTTTATGGCTGTCCATGTCTCCAATGGCAAGCCCAGCTTTGCATTTCTCACTTGCGTGTACTTCCTGGAAGGACAGAAATCTGTTCACATTTATGCAGACATTTTGCACCTTAATTCAGGCGTCTCTTAAAAATAACGGACCTACGAATGCAGAAACAATATCCATATATACTATCCAGATATCACAATTATTCGCAAAGTGTATTGAAACTATAGTCTGACTATTATATCATACATATTAACTATTTGTTTACTTATTTCCAATAATAAAAAATCACATTCCAAAGGTTTACAACTCATGAACTAATGAAACCATTTAAACAACACTTGTAGAACTGTTCTCTGCAGTGTAGATCACACAGTTGCAATTTAAACATACATGCTGATTATGGTGAGTGTATCATAACATGATCAAATCACAATTTAGTAAAAAAAGTCACAAGATGGTAACCATGCATCAGTTATGAGCAAAATACACATATGTAATGTAAATTACATTTATTCTAGCTATGCTATTCATTGTTCATAACAAATATTAATATAATGTATGTGGAGCGCAGTAGCACAACAGTAAGAGCTCCGGACTCTCGACTGAGAGGAAGCAGGTTCGAATCCTATGCGGCGGTGTCGAATTTTGGGCTGCTTTGCTTCAGTTCACTCAGCTGTATGACTGAATATCTGACAGTGGCGGATATTTGTGTACAAATAGTCTTCACGCATTAATCGCAGCGTGGCTGAAATCTTCCAAGAGAAGTCGAGATGGTGTTCGATTGAACAGGTCTGCCAGGGAGTAAAGTGTAAAACGCATTGAGCAGTCCTAAGGACTGGATACTGCGCTATATAAGAACTTAATTTTTTTAACGTATAATTCTCTTATTTGTTAAACTATATGGATGCCAAGACACCACATTACGGTATTTATCAAATATAACACAACACAATAATTAAATACCGAGTATAACATATTGTTCTATGATCAATCACTTTTATTACAACAAAGTAACTCAATATACAATGAAGATTCCATCACATCAACTTGAACTCACCTGACAATTAATTTTAATACAAGACAAAAAGAACACATTATCCGCTAAAGAGGCTAACTGGAACTATTGTTTGTAACAGGCCAAGCAAGCTAATAAAGCACAATGGCATTGTACATACTTATCTAAAACTTGAAAGTACAATATGAGAATTTTAAGTTAAATACTGTATAGCTGGATTGTGTTCACCTTCCATACATGTTAAGTCTCCTGCATTCGCCGGGGGACCCCTGGAAATCCATGAAATCCCCCGATCTCCTGGAAAGGAGAACCAATCTCCTGGATTTTCAGTGAAACCAAAACAACTTTTTTTCTATTTTATTTTCCGAACTCGGCATGGCCTAATTGTGTTTTATTTCCGGCTGACTCGAGTATGTTTTTCTGGGTCAACAGAAAGTGGTCAATACCTATCAATACCAGTGCCAGTGTCAGTGAGTTAATTGCAATCGGTCAGACATCGAGCTAAATCTCATGCATAGGGACGTTGGACCAAGGCCGCTCGGACAACAAAGCGAAAAGGGGTTGTTTAAATCATGCCTTGCGTGGACTAGACAACAACAATTCTTTAACTATAATTTTCTTGGGTCTTGCCTGTGGTTGATATTGCATATAAGCTTTAGACGAGCACAGTGAACCGCGCTTGCGACCGCTGGTTCCATATTATCGCACACCGTCAGCTTGCCGATCTTGTAGAACGAAATGTAATATGTTTCAATCTATGCGCAAATAATGTCAGTCGATCCATCTACACTATGTGCACGTTTTATTTAATCCATGTATATATGTAACTGTTAGAACTGAAACACATTATAAATGAAAAGATGTATTTTATAACATCAAATGCTCCACCAGCAAGGACAAAGGTCACAAATAGTAAATTCATCACGCATACCTCCGTCACCCAGGCCATGGTAACAAACTTTGAAGAAAATACAATGCTAAGTTCTGGTTCTTATACTTGTGAATATAGTATCTGTTTGTAATAATGTAATAACATATTTGTAATAAAAGAAGATGTATTTACTGCTTATATGCAAGGTTTTTTGCACCATAAAAATATATATTTAATGTATGAACACATATACCTAGAACATCAAATTAGTAAACTTTTTCTTCTTTCTACCATACCTATAAAGCCACGTACATTTTAGTTTACATATAATTCAATTAGTTTATGTTCACATATAATTTATTTAATGTAACACATTAAATACATATTAACATGCTGTTATGTGCCATTGATTTAAGAGCACATATGCAATGCATTTGGAAATAATGCTGATCTGTGATCATTTTCATAACATGAAATACTCAGATTTACATACAATTCGATAATACCCCGAGACCCTCAATTTACACAAAATGTCCTGATATTACAAGACCCACCAATTAACGCATAAATCTCATGCATTGGCATTTCTGAAACTTAACGTTTTATTATAACATGATTATTAATATCTATGGAAAGTATCCTTTTTTGTTATATTTTAATCCGATTTATGTATAAATGTCTGATTTTCCAAGATCCTCTGATTTACGTATAAATGCCCGATTTTCTGAAACCCTCTGATTTACGTATAAATGCCCGATTTTTCGAGACCCTCTGATTTACGTATAAATCTCCTGGATTGGCGTTTCTGGAACTTAACATGTATGACCTTCACATTTTTAACCCAGCCCTGAGGTGCCTTATCACCCACTGCACATTCACAGTTCACCCAGCTCAGTCACTGACTGTCCCTGGCTGGAGATTTGAGACTGTGCAAACAATTGCCTGAACCTAACTAATTGCTTTCATGTCAGTTGGGTCACTGGCTGCTACTAGTGTGCACTTAGAATTTACATCTAATGAAACAGGCCTGTGGAAACCTGAGGCATAACATTTACTTAAGTAGTAAAGTAGGTGGTCCAGAGGGGACGCATCCGTTTTCCGTTGTGCAAGTGCAAAAGTACCCGAATGCAGGCCAAGGTCAAAGGTCAAGGTCAAATACCCGGATGTAGGTCAAGGTCAAATATCAAGTGGCGCCACATGTCGAAGAGGTCATGAACTAAAACAGCGCCCCTAGTGGATAGGTCGTTAGCTAAAAAGTGGTGCCACCTGGCGGATAAGTTGTGAACTAAATATTCGAGTACTGCCCAAATTCTCTTGCACGCTTGCGTGCGATGGAGCCCCATGACGGATATATCATGAACTACAAACATCATCCCCCTAGTGGACAAGTGGGCGAACCACATATGAGTACTGCCAAAATTCGTGTCTCTTGTTTTTGTCGAGTGCTTACTCCTGGTGAAAATATCATCATCAACTGAAAGCACCCCTGTTAGATAAGTGGTGAACTAAATAACTACTCTGCAGTCCGCGTGCAGTCTGCGCGTGTGTACATTCTACTCTGCAGTCCGTGCTTTTGAATTTTCTACTCTACAATCCGTGATCTTTCGGCACGTCCACGTGACTTTTCGGCACATTCACTAACTATATAAGCGCGTTGTTTTGTCAATTGGACCGTCACTCGTATCACGACGACGCCATGGCTAACATCATGTTGAAAACACCGAACTACCACACTCCTGCGGCAATCAGCGACAGCGACGTAGACGAACCGTGTTGCCGACCGTTTGTGGCATCTGGCAGCCGATCACAGTCATCTTCTGTCAACCGACCATCATCACCGTTGTACCACGATAGTAATATGGCTAACGTCATTCTCAAAACACCCAACTACCATGCGCCTGCAGCCTTCAGCGACAGCGACGTAGACGAACCAACTAGCCGACCGTTCGAAGCATCTGTCAGCCGTCCACATTCATCGTCTGTCAACCAACCAGTCGTACCGTCAAACCTGTACGCACCGGAACCGGAACTTCGACCCGAACTGGAGGTCGTTGTGAAACCGAAACGAGTTGTATTTTCAGGGGCCGAATCGCCCTTGTCAAACCTTTACCCATGCAGGGTCGAAGCATTCGGTCGGGTCTTTAATTCGGTCGAGCATGCCTATCAATACAGGAAGGCATTGTATCACGGCGACGTCGAATGCGCAGAGCGCATCAAAGCTGCGAAGCATGCGCACTTGGCAAAACGAAAAAGCAAACAGATTGGATAGACGAGATCTGGTTGGAACGATGTCCGTGTTCACTGGATGCGAAATTTGCCTCTTGCTATGTTCAAGGCGTCAAAGGATTTGCGAGCCGTATTGTTGGCAACCGGAAATGCCGAACTGGTGGAGCGTGTACCATCGAAGGAAGGCTTTTGGGGACTTGGTCGTGCCTACAAAAATGGTCGAAACACTCTCGGAAAACTATTATGCAGTGTCCGCGACAATTACGTGTAGACACTGCGTTGTGTAATGTCGACAGTTCATTGCAAGACTCTGTGTCATAGCAGTGACGAAACAATGTTCAGTCTCTGGTTCAGGTTGTATAACCAGGTGTTGAATCGGTACAACGATCTTTCCGACAAGCGTATGCAGGAACCCGTGCGTGTGGTCATCGAAAAAATTCCCAGTGAAGGGGAAACAAAGTACAACCTGCTAACGAAAATGAAATCGTCGAAAAGGAGAGCATCGAAAATGAAATCATCGACAGCGTTCCAAAAACTATGAAGCAGAAAGCACGGCGACTCATCAATAAAATGAAAGGTGCCGTAAGTTGGAACGATCGTGGCGAGATGATGTACAGAACTAAGGCAATTCCCGGAAGTAACATCGTGGACCTTGTGAATGACGTGTTGAGAAAACGGAAGTCGTTTGAACCAGTGGGGTGGGGAACCTTCGCTCGTGGTCTCAAGGATGTCAACACGCCAATGGATTTAGTAGGGAACTCAAATCGTTGGCTTTACATGCAGACAGCGTCAGTGGACGACGACATGTCAAAGGAAACCAGCATTCCATTCGACAGCGATCGTCATCGGAATCGTAGACGACCTGCATCGTCGCGGCGCGCAGCTCATTCGGCGACACCTTTGCAAATCACACGTGGGGAACCATATTAGCATTACCGATTTTGGACAAAAACAGGTTCGTGTGCGACATATAATCCACAGGAACAGTGTGCAAGAGACGTCATGTCGGGAATATTCTGTCCATTATTTATCAGAAATATATGAAATGACAAATAAAATCGTGTTGATGCTATGGATGAGTGTGTTTGTTTATTAGTGGAATCAATTTGTATACAGTTAAGGTTTACAAGATTTTATAATAGTGACACTTTCTCTTGGGTGTCTGAATAAATCATTTCACAAACGCACATACTTTTTTATTGCTTAATTAAGGTAATAAAAGAACGTGCATGCCAACATTACATGCAAACATTACATGGCACTCTTAACAAAATCGAAAACACGACAGTCATTGCTCACTAAATCGTTCCCGAAAGTGTTCACAAACGTCTTCGTGGGTACGCCTCGACTTCGGTGCAGCAAGTACACGACACAGTATTGTCCACACACGTTAGACAGCGGGCTCTTAAGCGTTCTCTTGTTGAAAGTCCAAGTCACGCAGTTGCTCTGTAGAAAATCCACGAATTCGTCGTGTCGAGGTGGCAAACCGTAGGAGTCGAAATATTCTCCACGTCCGTCTTTTGCAATAAATATGCAGATTCAATGTTGACCCGGTTCATCGCTCGAATGAGTGTTGCACACGAAAGCTGCCGGATAGGTCGTCATAGGAGTAGTGGTAACCCGTCTTTAGGTAGTACGCCTCGAACAACGGTCCAAGTATAAGCATCCGCCGCAAGGAGTCTTTCTATCTGTGCCGTATCCATCAGTAATCGTAGACGACGTTTCTGTTGCGGTCAATCTCCAAAACCGTCTCGAATTCTCCGTAGACGACGACGTTGATCATTTGGTCGAGAGGTTGATTAAAGTGCATCTCGACTCGTAGGTTGCCTTTATGTACCAAACTGAAATGGGTACCGTCACAACAATCTGGTGTGATGTCAAACGCAAACAGGGTGTATCCTTTGCCAAACTCGTCCCGACTGATGTTGTTTCCCTCGTCTTGAAACATCTTTCCCGTTCCAGCAAATAGATTACTGTAACTTCTCACGTAGGCACCATCGTTGAAATTTGGCTGGAGTGGTTTCGCCGGAACTTGTTGCCCGTCGACGTACAATGCAAGAAAGTTCAAGTTGTTGTGCTTTACGTGGAACGGATTCTTGGCGAATGTTCCATTGTATGCGTCGTTGTCTACACAACACAAGACTAGTCTCTTGGGTAAGACACCCAAATAAACGTTTTCGTGAGTGTGCGACATGGCACCTCGCGGTATGGAAAATACCTTGCAATCGACTCTTCGCAACGGATACTTGGCCGTTCCATTTTGTAGCGCTTTGATGTGACCCATCTGTACGGCAGGATTCAGTTTAGCTTTTCGTGCAAACAAAATTGCTTCGACTATGCGTACCTTGTAATTGGTATTGTCACCACCAGCAGCCATGAGTGCAAAAGCATCCTTGCTCTGTTTTTTGCTGCTGGTGTGTACTAACCTTTATACGCGACGAGTGACGCTTTATCCAACTAGCTGTTAAACGAGTCGGAATACCCTACCCACTTGACCAGGACCTGTGTCTTTCTTCCTCGCTTGCGCTGCTGCAACACTTTCTCGATACGATAGAGTTCATCCTTCGCCACAACAACTTTTTGTAGTTCTTGTTCGTAAAATTTTCCCTCTATCGGCGAATCTTCATCATCAATCAAACGATAAACAGGCGGATCGGAACGATGAACTGTTTTGACGGTAAATATCTCGTCACTCCAGTTTGGTAAGTAACCTTTTTTGAATAGTCTCATGACTTTGCTGATACGCACGTGATCGCCCACTTTTAAAACCGGTTTGACTTTTCCGTGTCCTTTATTTTCGTACAACCTATTCCAAACCTCTTTTTGACTGATCACGTTCACTTCAGACGGCGCCATTCCAATACTTCTATGATAACTGTCGTTGTACGAATCGACTAGGTGGTGTAATACGTCCAGGTACTTTAACATCTGGTTTTTCGTGAAATATCTCCACATACGTTTCTTCAGAGTACGATTGAAACGTTCCACGATACACGCCTTGGTCTCTTCGTTGTGTGTCGTAAAAAATTTCAGAAACTCTTGCAGTTGCCTATTCAGAAACTCTTTTCCTTGATCTGTTTGCAATGACAGTGAGCCATCATTGTCCTTTAACAACCGACGAAAGCCGTCATGAGTGACGGCCCCGATTTGTTCTTCAAAAGAACAGACCACGTTTTCTTGGAGAACACGGTCAAAATGAAAGTGTGACCGTCGTTGTACCTTTTCAAACGTGACATGTCTACCAGATCGGCCTGCCATTGTTGATTTATACCACCCACTACGACACGTCTACGCCTGAAACGATATGTCACTGGTTTGTGTAGTGTGTCAGTGTCTTGTTCCGACAACCACCGTTTCACCTCTTTCGACGACGCGTATGAAGCACGTGAAGCACGATGCAGGGCATCAACGCCTCCGTAACTTCCGGTTAGTTTCGTGTCGTAGTAAATACTTTTCAATGCATCGTGTGAACGCTTCGTCTTCTTACCTACGCGAGAAGACATGCCGTAATAATGCTGGTGTCCTGTTGTGCAAGACTATTAATACGGTTCCCAACGCAAGTGTTGCATCGGTGTGGTCGAATGAGCTGCGCGCCGTGACGACACCGGACGTCTTCGATGCCGATGACAACCACTGTCAAACGAACTGCTTTTTTCTTTTGATATATCGTCGACCTCTGACGCTGTCTGCATGTAAGTCCAACGATCGGGATTACCCACTAAATCCATGGGCGTGTTCACATCCTTGAGACTACGAGCGAAGGTTTTCCATCCCACTGGTTTAAAAGACTTCCGCTTTCTCAACACGTCATTGACGAGGTCCACGATGTTACTTCCCGGAATCGTTACATTTCTGTACATCACCTCGCCACGATCGTTCCACCTTACGGCACGTTTCATTTTATTGATGAGTCGTCGTGCTTTCTGTTTCATAGCTTTCGGCACGCTGTCGACGATTTCATTTTCAATGTTCTCCTTTTCGACGATTTCATTTTCGGTAGGTGGTTGAAGTTTGTTTTCGACTTTGCTGGGAAATTTATCGATGGCTACACGCAGTGGTTCCTGCATACGCTTGTCGGAAAGATCGTTGTATCGACTCAACACTTGGTTATACAACACGACCTTTTCCCTCTCGTCCATATCGCTTTGTTCTAATATGTAACGCATTTCGTCATCCAGTCGACACAAAACACTCCCTATAGGATTGGTCGAAGGAGGTTTCAGTTAAACGTTATCCAAAACACGTGGATCGACCAGCGCCATCTTCTTTGTGTGCTTCATAGTCGTGTAGTTACGACTGCAACAATGTCGTCAACAACGGGGCTAGAAGGGACGTAGCCAAGGGAGCTAGTAGGGCCGCAAGGAAACCACCTTTCTGTAGAATACGTTTCTTCTTATGAAGACCAGTTTTCCTGATGACCAAGGTTCTGAGGTCCTTCTTGTACCGACACAGTTTAGTCTTGTGACCTTTCTTTAGTGGTACGTTCCCTTTTAATAGGTTCTGTGCACACTCGCACAGACTGTGTACCAGATCGGGTTTTCCCTTGTCGATGATGGCTCTGGCTAAAGCAGGATCCGCTTTAGCGAGGAGACAAAGGCACAACGCGTTTCTCTTCACTCGCGCCGACATGATGAATGACGAGTGTCACGGCGTGTTTCTATTTATATCTTCGGAAGGTAGGCGTACTGAAATTTGTTTGGTTCCTTAACGATATTAGTACGCAGGCGCAAGTGTTCCGGTGTGGCCTGTTTGAGGTCGACGAACAAATACCCGTGTGGTACGGACGTTGCGTCTCTGAAAGCTTCTTGCATGTACTTTATTCGACCCGGATACATCTGTTTGGCCAAGTTGACCACTTGTGTATTGTCGCGAGGATTCTTGAAGAGTACCATGTACTGAGCGTTTATACTTATAGTTCGACTCTCTTTCCCTTTGGGAAATAAATGTTGCACTAAATATATTACGGACGTGTTGCAATGATGACTCTTCTTCGTAAACAGTTTGGTGACCCTCTCATCCGTTTCCGACATGAGATCGTCGATAACTACCATGTTTCTCGTTTTAGGATCGAAAGACGATACATCGGGAAGACCCTCGACAAATTCTGTGTTCGGATGTAACGTAGAGAGCGTGAAATACAACGCCTGCCATTCACCGTAACACCACGTGATCTTTTCGGGCGGTGAGTTTACGTAGTAAAGAGACAACAAACGTCGTTTTACCACAGCCCCTCGGCCCAGCAACAATACAAGTAAAAGGATGAACTAACCTCGTGTCCATACTTTACGCAACTGATGAAAGAGACTAAGATGCACGGTACTTATACTACTTATACTTCAAAAAATGACACAATATCAGGTTTGAACATTTTATTCGTGTACAACACAAACGTATTTACAGGTCGCGCTCCATTCTCTGCAGTTGAATTAATATCACCAAAGGTCTCATAAAACCACAAGACAGATTTATTTACAGATCATCCTCCATTACTGCCAGAACAATTTGCTTTAATTTGTTTCGCCACTCCTCTGAAAACGGTTCTTGCAACCAACTCCCGATAGTACACAAGTGATCGGACGTCAGGTCGGATAGCTTCAAACCTGCGTCTAACAAAACACTCAACCAGTCTTTCATCACTGCAGTTGAATTAATGGCCTCCACAGCCTCGTCAAAGTGCATATAAATTAGAATGTTATCAGGTAACATACAATCGTGATGAAATTGACTAGGATCGTCTATCTCGCAAGCGAGACACTGTCGAAGGCACATGCTATGTGACGTGCAATCGTCTTCTTCATTTCGGTCGCCGGAAACTCAAGCGTAAAGTTCGGACCAGTGGCGACAGGAGCGAAAGTTGTCACATTGGTTGCGTGAGTAGAAATTGTGACATCGTCAGGTGCGGAAGTTGTCACATCGGTCGTGTCGGCGGAAGTTGTCACATCGACCGTGTCGGCGGAAGTTGTCACATCGGCAGGGATAACAGCAGAGAGAGGCTGAAACAGGGTATGGAGCCTAGTGTATCACCTCCACGTGAGTGACGTTGAAGTTTGTGTAAGTATCTCGTCGAGTTTTCCTTTTGGTGAGAGACACACGAGTTCCCGTCAGTGAGTTCAGTTTGTAAGTCTGCATCGTTTCGTCCATAACAGCAAACGTCTCGACATTCACGTCTAGGAGAAGAGCCATACACTGGTCGAATAAAGTCAGCCATATAGATCGACCCGTCGCTGTCTCGACAAAGCACATGCGCACCACGAAATGCATGTCAGAGGCAACGTAATCGTGTCGTTCGCATTGCAAATGTCCCCTATCGTCGACAATCATATGCTTCTTGCAGTATCTGCACCCGATGTAGAAGGGAGTATACTGGCGTACTTTGTCGATGAGGAGACCTCTGATCTTGATAACGGCGTCGGCGCTTATCGTTGTTTCTAGAGCTAAGATGTCCACGACATCTGGTTCCGACGGCCCGGAAGGACGGTTGATCACCGGCATGATGGGTCGGCTCGTCGGCTAGTCCTCGTCGCTCGAGTCTGCCGCATTGCGAGGTCGGTAGTAGGGTGTCTTCAACATGATGATGATGTTAGCCGTGCTGTCGTCGTGATACGAATGACGGTCCGATTGGCAAAACACCGCGCTTATATCGTTAGTAAATGTGCCGAAAAGTCACGTGGGCGTGCCGAAAGATCACGGAGGGTAGGCAATTCAAGAGAACGGACTGCAGAGTAGAATGTACACACGCGGACTGCAGAGTAGTTATTTCGTTCACAACTTATCTAACAGGGATGATGTTTGTAGTTCATGATATATACGTAAGGGGTCTTCATTGCACGCAAGAGACACGAATTTTGGCAGTACTCGAACATTTAGTTCACAACTTATTCACAATGTGGCACAACATGTAGTTCATGACCTATCCACTAGGGGATATTTAGTACATAAAAAATCCGATAGGTGGTGTCATTTTAGTTAATGACCTATCCGACAGGTGGCGCCACTTGACCTTTGCCCTTGACCTACATCTGGGTACTTTTACACATGCACAACGGAAAACGGATGCGTCCCCGCTGGACCACCTACTTTATTACTTACTTAGAATCAAGCTTGCATATTATGCATGTGGGTAGTTTTAATCTTAGACAGCTTGAACCTGGAGCACCAAACTTTTAGGAATTAATATACGACCCCCAAAATAGGACGTCATACCCATTCTTTTTAAGATACTCCATATATTTATATATGGGAGAGATCACCAGTACATATCATGTACTTAGATTTTCAGAAAGCATTCGACAAGTGCCACATCAAAGAATACTACTTAAACTATAGGTCCATGGCATAGGAAATGGTATAATTAACTGGATAGAAAATGGCTGATCGACAGAAGACAACGGATAGTAGTTGATGGGGAGGATTCAGACTGGAAATCAGTTTTGAGTGGGGTACCACAGGGATCAGAACTGGGACCTATATTATTCTTAATATATATCAACGATTTGGACGATGATATAACAAGCAAGGTGTTGAAATTTCGATACAAAAGTGTTCAGAAGGATTAAAAGTGATGTAGATAGACAGCATTTACAAGATGATCTTGACAGGTTGATCAAATGGTCTGAAAAGGGGCAAATGTGGTTCAATTTTTTTAAATATAAATGCCTCCACACAGGACATGGGAACGAAGATGCACAATATACAATGGGGGTATTGTACTAAGTACCACTGTAAAAGAAAAGGACTTAGGGTTAACCACTAGTGCTGAGATGAAGGTTTCTAAATAGTGCGGAATTGCAGCTACAAAGGGAAATAAAATCCTTGGAAAAATTAGGTGTAATATCGTGTATAAGGAAAAAGAACTGATAAATTGTACAAAACAATAGTTAGGCCTCAATTAGAATATTGTATACAAGCATGGAGGCCATATCGCAAGAAGGACATAGATATGCTACAAAGAGTACAGAGGAGAGCGACTAAAATGAAACAAAAATTTAAGGATCGTAGTTATGAAATACACCTAAAAGAAGATCGTTTAACAACACTAGAGACCAGGAGATTGAGAGGATATGAGAAAGAAGTGTTTAAAATATTGAATGGTTATGAAAATATTGATAGAAATATTTTTTCTCTCAGTTAGGAAGGATATAAGTACTAGAGGACATGAAGTTATATTAGTAAAGGAGCAGTGTAGATTAGGTAAGTAGAAAGTTCTAATTTTCACAAAGGACTGTAAATGAATAGAACAGATTATATGCTGATTGTGTGGGTGTTAGGTGGACAAGGAAGGTATGGGGTAAATCAGTTGTTTGGATCTTTTTTCAATGGACTATATTTGATGCTTCAACTGTTGCATCATTGAAAGTCATTTAATTACATATCAACATAATCATACTCGCAGATGCAATGTATCGGTCAATAAGCCCATGCCAGGGGTAATTGTGCACAAAGGTTTGTGCATTTACCTGGCGGATTTGAACCACCAACAGATACCGAGACATTAGCATCTACAGGTGTACTCTTAATTTAAAATAAACAGTGTTAAAAAGGAAACCAATGGTTCAATTAAATAAACTTAATGAGGGTCATTTACAAAATATGCAGTTGCTGCAAAATAGTATTGTTCACTTGTTACAATTGATCAGTAAAGCGTACTACATAAATGATGGATGAAATTACCAACACAAGTTACCTGATGCTGCCACTGCCTTTGCCTAGGGCAGTAGGGGGTCTAAATTCTACTGATAAGGGCCTGAGCAAACTATGCAGAGAATGTCATAATTCACTTGAAACAATTTAGCACTACACAGTCTACCAAGTCAGTATGATAAAATTAATTAGTAAATTCCTTACTGTCATGTAACAGTATTCCCACACAATCAATAAGCTTATGTCACTGTGTCTACTTCTGAGAAAGGAAATATCACTTTATTCATACACAAATACAGTACAGTGTGACAATAACAATGTAAGTACCTGTGCTAAATGCAATACTGATATCGAGTGATTGTCCACGATTTATTAATCTATTTCATTCATTAATTGCACTATATATGGTCAAATACATTGGTATTTAGGTTGGTATACATGTTTAGTGGTAAGCCCCTAGACCTATACATTTTTAGGTAAACTGATTGTTTAATAGCGTTAATAATTTCAGCCGAAAAATATTCACAAATTAGAATTCATAATTAACCGATTTCAAGTAACTAGCACTTATCGTGGGGCCAGTGTATTAAGGTTTGGCTCCCATAGGCATGGAATGTAAATTTTATGTGACACAACGTAGTGACAAACTAGCAGTACATTTGGCCATCTAAGACTGAAGCCATTTGACATCTCTGGTTGAGTGCAATTTTTATTAATATTTGCAAAAAAATAACCACCAACCTGTAATGCCTGTCATGGGTGTCTGTTTTGTCAAAGGAATATTTATTTATGGTTCAGGAAATCAAGAGGTACAACCCACAGGAAGATAGGAATAATAGCCATTCTAGGTAATAAACGGTGGGGCTGCAGAGCAGCTATGTTAATAGCCACGTCATTGCGTCCAACCATCGTTTCATAATTATACTTTTGTCAAAAACATAGGCCCATATTCTGACACCTATATCATTTAAGTGACCCATATTCATAGACTGGCTTATGGCATAGTATACTATACGCTAGGCTATATACTATTAGCCTGGCCCCGAGGCTGGACAGTCTACTCACCGTTTAGTACGTGTACTCGATACTTGCTATGCTGCGTAGCTTTCAAGACAGCAATGCGCATATGCTTCTCACACCAAGTGATTTTTGGTGACTAGGTAATGCCTTATGCAAGTCATGTACCGTCGGTACTCATCTCCTATTTTCTCCCGCTGCATCACAGGTATTTTCTCAACAAAAGATATGTCAATTAGCTGATACTAACTAAGTCAGATGTGTCTGTAGACAGTGCAGTCACACGCAGATGTACGATCCTGTTCAGCAACGTAGGGGACAAATAGGTCACTGGAGTAATGGTCGCTACAGCAAACGAAAAATGATTAATTATGTAACTCAGTCACTGAGTGCGTCGTGCAAGGGTCAAAGTTGATCGGTCACCTGAGGTCACGTTGCTCACCGCGATGTAACTCAGTCGCCGCATACTTCTGGCACGGGGTCAAAGTTGATCGGTCACCGTCACCGTTGGTTGAATTTGATGTACTGCGCTTGCGCGAGCATGCGCAATACGCAAAACGGAACCGGAACTTACACTCAGACCTGAACCTCCTTCCAGACCAGTACACCGGCACCGCGCCGCGGGGTGGGGTACAAACTATTGAATTGACGGGGTGCGGCCGAGGTCAAGATGGTCCATTGCACATAATGCAGACGTGCGTCAAATAGAAGCACTGTGTCCTAATATATGGGATATAGTATTGTACTGTTTTAATAGACACAACTTGTTACCGTAATGATTCATAATGTCAATGAAATGTTAATATTCCGAAAGGTATCCTTATGATTAAGAGCAGAGTACGAATCAGGCGCATACCACGGTCAGGGGGAGGTTTGTATGAATAGATTCAACAAGATTCAACATAATGCCCATTCATAACAAAACAAACAGATGGAAAGTGGACGTAGAATTGCCAAGAGTAAAACATGAAGTCTATTTGGACTGTTAAATGGGAAATCCGCCTTTCTGACATATTTGCCTTTTTTATAAAAAGAATCACGCTGATAACACTGTTCCTTCACTAACAACCAGGCATGCCGTTCAGTTCTTTAATTTCTTTCGTAATTATCCAAATGATAGCTTTACATCTTCCATATATACGTCACTTTAGCAGTCTAGTATCGCGTTCAAAATCTCCCCAACAACATTGTCATTATAAACTCTACGTTTTGAGATTAGTCGTAGGTATTATTTAATTAGAATCAAAGCAGATAATGTACAGGCCTACACCGTAATTCAGAACTGCCTACCCCAAAAAATTCCTGTTAGTAATCCATCTTCCCATTTACACTGATTTTCAGGAATATAGGCTTCCTGTCAGTAATTTTTCAGAACCGTGTCAGATATTGTCACGGGGGGGGGTAGCGACGGCAAAACCATTACATTACGCTGTCATCGACATCGCCTAGACTCTAGTGACTGTATGATAGGCTGTAAATGATAGACTAAACTCCTCAATAAATACACTAACTTAGTCTTAGTACAGTCACTTGGCATAACACTACAAGTACAACACTCACTAATTGTTTGCATTACACGTTTCTTTTTGGTTGGCGGTGGCGTCGTTTCGGAGGTCAGCACACTGTCAGTTTTCCCATTGGCGACCATGTTAATGTTTTGTGTGATTATAAGAAAACGTGACGTATAAAGTTTCTTAAACTTCTCACCTGCTGTTATTATCATCTTATTGACATGCTGGTCGAGTTTAGTCAAAATCTAATATCTCTAGCTCTTGCAAAATGCCTGTATGTATGACACCCGTCAATATTTACAAATGGATGCAGGCAGTAATCCGGCTAAAGTGTCAACTAGCCAAATTGCTGCCAGATACCCTTCCGCTTAGTAAAATCAGCTAAAAAGACACCATTTTACTGTCAACAGCTTCTACAATCACATCTAGAAATACGACTACTCAAATGCACTTATGTCAGAGCAAGTGAATATTGTAGTCATTTCTCAAAAATATACTGCACTTTTTTTCGTGTCCTGACCCCTTCGCTGTCAACCATCATTTCGTGCCGCGTGACTTTGTTTTGTTTGATCGCGGAAATGCGAATTTGTCATAACATGCTGCACACATATGCTGCCACCTGTTGAATATAGTGCAAGCTAAATTTGAGTGATTGGCGAACATGGTGACAGTCCGTAATATTTTTATCCCTCGCCGTAATACCGTAATTTGAGGTGACTTTCTGGAATGATTCCGGACAATCCGGAATGGTAGGCAGGTCGGCGTAATTGATCTGGTTCCCAAGAATGTACGTACTTCCGAGAGTGCCTGTGAAAGTATTATAAATATTGTCCTTTACTGTTGCTTCGTAACCAGATGCGTATTATGGAACTCGGAAGGGACCTTGAAAGGGGCTAAGCTTAGTTATCCATGTTAAGATGTAGTGGCGCTACAGGCTATTTAAACACATATAAGAAAAAATTGCCAAAGTTGGAGGCATGGTTCAATGCTCCCTCCCACAAATACGCCAGTGCTCATTACATTCCCCGGCTTATGTGTTCATGCTGTCGATATTCGCGGACTCGTGTCTTGTGGGAGTTTGAAAACATATTGCCGCGACGGTCGTACTTTGGATCAGTAGGGTGTACATTCGTGTTTAATGTCAATGGCATGTGCCACACCTTTAGAATTAACATCGTCATTTAGAGACAGTGTGCTCTACAGATCGCTTACTACCCTGCTGTGAAATGCATGCGTCATCACCGGTGATCGTATACAATGTAGGGGTCATTTCTAAATTTACTGTCGCACCACTAGTCGTAAACACATATTTTATTCGTGTCTGTAGTAACCGAAGTCAGTGAGACGGATGAGTGTGCTTAAATAAACGTGACACATAGGCAGGTACACCAGAAATAGGGGTGACAGGGTTCAAGTCAGGGTGACCACGCTGCCCAGGACAAGGTGCTACGCACCGTAGTACGCCGATGTCATCTACGTCTACTGAAGATATAGCCGCTGTAAAAGTTTATTATAATAATTACTATTATTGCTGTTATTGTTTTTATTATTATTATAATCATCATCATCATTATTATTAGTAATATTATTATCATTATATATATATATGTTAATAAAAACAGTATATTTAAAAATTATACAAAGCCTTGATCCACTGATGCCGCAACTGCGACTTACTGTATATGTCGCTAGTAACAATACAAGGGTCACGTGGGTGTGGTGAAATATGGTTTTACTCTGCAGTCCGTGCTTGAAGTTTCTAATCTGCAGTCTGCGCATATGTACTTTCTACTCTGCAGTCCATGATCTTTCGACACGGACACGTGACCTTAATGTTCAGTCACTAAATATATAATAATAATTATATTTATATTCAGTATGTTGTAACCTATCATGTAGTCGTGTACTCAATTAAGACCGCCCCTCTGGCTGCGTCCGCATAGCTCCATCCTTGTCTCGTTGCGAGTATAGTTTGGAATGCCGAATGGAGATTCCACCGGCAGAGGCCGACGGGCGAACCATACTTCTGACGCTTAGGAGATGGTAGGGTCTGTTTGTGTACTTTGTGAAGACCTTCGTTCTTTGATGTGTAGCGGGCATGACAGGCGTCGTGGCAGCAACGGAAGATTCGGCCGGCAGAGTCCGACAGGCAAACCATACTTCTAACGCTTAAGAGATGGTAAGGTCTGCT
The DNA here is from genome assembly GCA_963995525.1 of Escarpia spicata. Taxonomy (NCBI): domain Eukaryota; kingdom Metazoa; phylum Annelida; class Polychaeta; order Sabellida; family Siboglinidae; genus Escarpia; species Escarpia spicata. The sequence goes on along the minus strand of OZ023211.1, from coordinate 53,804,254 downwards.
TAAAGGAAAACAAAAGGCAACGTTTTGGTGTGAAGCATCTATAGTGGAGCAGATATGTGTAAATAACAAGAAGAATTGTGGGTTTTGTGGTAAAAGCACCAAAATTGGTGTATATGATGATAAGGGGGTACGAAGTTACTTAAGATATAGTGCCAAGCTGAATTGTTTCCGTGACGCCCGTAATATGGGAAAATCCAAAATGGCCGCCGCCCGAATCTAAATATCTATTAATTGTCCTATCTTCGTGAATAGTTAACGTAAAAACATAAATAAAGTGTCTTTTTATATGTTTTCAGTCATGCCGAATCCAATGGCGTCATCAATTCATTAAAAAATGCATATATTTTAAGATAGGGTACAGGTTAATGATAACATTCAAGATGGCCGCCACCTGAATTGTGAATATGTACCTAATGTCATATCTTCCCAACCAGTGACATAAAACCATGGTTGAAGTGTCCTTGTATATTATTTCGGACAAAACAAACTGTGTTCTGTACATGCCATATCGAAACGAGTCATTGTGGTCGCAGTTACCACTGCAACGGCATAGTGGTGTGCATTTCAGAGCAGCCCAGACACACATGCACAGTCCTGTGCACCCTTTCTGGCATCCACAGCGTAGCAACTCGGAACACGACGCCGCTGCTTCTGTGAGTAATGTCCACAGTAGTTCCCATCCTTGTGTGGCACTCTTACGCCATCCGCAGGTCTCTGGAGAAGGAAGTTCTGCAGTACGGACATGTGCCTGTCACCACACATGTCCACCTTGGTATATAGCTCGTTTTGTGTGTTGCAACAGTGCTGCTCATGTAGCTGGTATGGCGTCGATGTACCTGGCTTTGGTACCGAAGATATGTTTTCTGGCAGAGCCAACACTAATTTCTGTGCAGGTTCGGTCACACAGTAGCACAGCGTAGGACTCTAGCACAGACATGCAGTCTTCACTGAAGCTCGATGGATGTGTCGACAAGGTAGAGAATACTGGGGTGACCGAGATTTCTAGATGTCGAATGCAGTCTTTTTCCCCTGCCTGCAAATGATGACAGCTTTTTGCAACCTGTGAAGGCATTCTCACGACCCAGTGTTGTGGCGATGTCATGAGCAAGAATATGCCTCAGGTGTTTGCCTGTGCCAAATGCGACCCATAGTTCCGTGTTCTCAAGGAGCACAGCACTAGACTCTGCCAGAACTAGCACGTCAATTTCTACCTGCATCGTCTGTATGAAGGAGCATTCGTGTGCTGGTATCCACATGCGTACATGGCGCTAGGGATGAGACGTCCTGATGAACTCTGGTGCAAAGTATATTTTGGCCACATGTTGAGTACACCTCCTTCTCAGCTGAAAGTTTATCTTCAACCTTTGGTAGTAAGTAAAAGAACCAATAGATTGTATGTTATTGTACATGTTGCATATAATAATATTGATATTAGAATGTAAATGCTATTATTATGTCAGTGATCATCGATGTATTTGAAGTGTGTAAACGCATGTATATTGATTCCAAAATCAATCATGCCAAACTGGTAGCTTACATGGTGTGCCAAGATGTCGAATAGTTTAGTCTTGTTGTCTTCCAGTCTCAAGAACTCTTGCAAATTTTCTGGGATTGTTTTGGATGCTGCAACACGCCTTCGAACACCCTTTCCTCGCGTCTCTCGTGCCGTGGACTTCAGACTCCCTTCCAGGTACACATCCCAAATGATGTCAATTCTTGTCACATTTCTCAGCTGCGCTTTGACGTAAGGAAGAAACACCGGTGTGACATATTCTTGTAATGTTTTGACACCGATTGACTTCAACATGTTGATGATTGCAGCACCATCCAATATGATGACATCGACTGATGGGGCATTTCCACACGACGTACAGAACTTTTCCATACATTCCACAAGATCAGACTTCGTCCCAAACCGGAGTTTTCCTAGCTGAGACAACGGTGGGTATGCATGATTCCCGTGCTTGAAGAAATTGTCCAAGTCGCCGTTGCGGGTTTGACAGGCAATGTACTGTCGTGAAAACAATGGACAGTCGCTCTTGAGTGATGACATGATCTGTTTTGCTTTTAATGGAACTCTTGATGGTGGTCGGTTGAACAAGGGTATTTGATTTCTACTGATGGGATCAGATACAGGTGTTGTTCGTTGTATGACTCGCTCTGTCATGTACTTTTCATACTGCTCCTGACGTGTCTTCTCTATCACACGCACGGTTTCGACTATTGCTGGATCAGCGTCGTCTCTAGTGTCAAGTACCAGAAGGTAGCCACTATCTTCTGTGAATGGATTTCCCATGTCTTCACTTACCCGAACAAGAGCCCTGACCTCCTTAGCAAATGTGACTTGCACAGACTCAATATGCTCATGGTGCTTGAAATTGCTCGTATCAGTGTTCTCAGAGCTGCGATCCAGGCAACTGATCTCAAATTCCTCAATGACCCTCGCCAGTTCAGGTCCTGCCACCATCCAGCACAGAAGGGTTCTTGGATTTTGTAACAAACCGACTGCCCCACAATCTCCTTTCACGACCTTGTTGTTTTGTTTGTGTGCAAGGTCGATAGCTATCGCTGAGAATGGACGTTTTGCTTTGTGCACAACAAAGCCTCCGTGAGCGAACTGGCTTGCTACGCCAGGATGTCGTACATGCAACGTCATCATGTCACGAATGTGAATCGGCACCCATCGAGAATAGTGAGTGTGGTCCAGTGCGAAAAACCATGGTGTCAATGCTGCCATGACAGCGACATAGAGCGAGAAGTTGGAATAACGTAGATACCTCACATACACCACGACGAGGAGCTCCAGCTGCATGACAACAAACCATGTCAGAACAAATATACAACGACACTTCAACCAAGGTTTTATGTCAACTGGTTGGGACGATATGACATTTGGTAGATATTCACAATTCAGGTGGCGGCCATCTTGAATGTTACCATTAACCTGTGCCCTATCTTAAAATATGTGCATTTTTTCAATGAACTGATGGCGCCATTTGATTCGGCATGTCTGAAAACATATAAAAAGACACTTTATTTATGTTTACGTTAACTATTCACGAAGATAGGACAATTAATAGATATTTAGATTCGGGCGGCGGCCATTTTGGATTTTCCCACGTTACGGGCGTCACGGAAACAATTCAGCTTGGCACTATATCTTAAATCATTTAGTACCCTCTTAACATCATATACACCAATTTTGGTGCTTTTACCACAAAACCTACAATTATTTCACATATCTGCCCCACTACAAAGAGTTAATACAAACTAACAATTTCCAACTACAATCAAATTTTTAACGTTAGCGGTTTACCAGGAAAACCTTTTTGAACACACAACTACTGGTTTTTTTTTTTAAATGGCCATCAATTGTGGCATAATGGATAAAAATTATTTGATATTGACACCCTTATTCCATGGATAAGAGTGGTTTAAAGGTATGTAATTGTTGTAAAATGATACATATTCACAGTAAACATAATAAGCTATCATAATCTGGCATAAAAAAATTAATTTTACTAAATACAAATGAACCCATTTTAAACGTTTTACAATAGAGTATATAGTGATATTCTTCGTCACATAAACAGTAGTCACACATAATTATATAGCATCATGACGTAAATAATAGGCCAAACATTTCGATATATGACAATGTCTAATGCAATATCATTAAATGCAGAACGAATTTACAAGTTTTTGTTCATTTAACACAACATACAGTAAGTTTTGCAATGTTATTATAAACGACAATTATTCCAGCCGTAGATGCAAATGGTTAGTTTGTGTTAACTCTTTTAGGTGCTTAACACCACAACGTTGCCTTTTGTTTTCCTTTAAGTTCACACACTTTTTAAAACGGTTCTATATTTTCAAACGGTTCTTTTCAGAGCCAACCAAATTCTCACAAAAGAGAATTAGCTATGTCAGTATTGATGCAAAGTGTCTCCATATGTTACACAATCACTAATACTATGGAAAAAGATAGCAACGATCTATGGTTTAGTGAAGCACGAATTTAAGTACTACAGTACAGAAAAATATAGCAACGGTCTATGATTTAGTAAAATATGACTGTCGTGTATTAATTTTGTTAAGAGTAAGATGCCTGCATGTTATGTAGTTTGAAATTATTCTTATTTAAGCAATAAAGTCGACACCGTATGTGTATTTATTAAATTTTATTGAGACATATTTTTCATACCGCAAGAGCCAAGACGCCATGTCGCACACTCATAGGAATTTGTCATAGTAGTAGGACTTAGAAATTTTTCGTAGTTGGCAGGACTTAGAAATTTGTCATAATTGCTATAAAGTCACTAAGTGGCTAAGTTTGATTTAATGACTTTATTGAACAAGATTATAATACATACGCGCAAGTTCAGAATGTAGGCTAGCCAAATTACTACAAGTTTGACCTAATTACCATGCGTACTTATTTAATGACGTCACTGGTCGAGATTATATGTGTGGCGGCCTAGGAAAGCCAGTTCAGGAGAAAAATCAGTTTTAAAGTCGAGAGTCATTATTCACATGAAAACAAAACTTCATGATGGTATAACAAAATATCTGCTGCTATTACTGTCGTGTTTGTAATTAATTAGTGATCGATTGATGTTGCCCGAGAGTATTACGTTGTGTGGTTATGGATTAGGATGGCCGGGAAAAATAGAGGACATGTTTAAATACGATGGATCGGTAGCGTTCAGTAATAAATGGTGTTGTTGAAAAACAGAATGAACGGCTATTTGACACCGATCTGACACTGGCGACGAGGATGGTCACTAAACACGGAAGAGTAGCAGGCGGAGAAACCTGAATTGAGAGTAATCAGTCAATAATCATCAAGATGGAGGGTAAAAATGTGATAACCAAATTCGACCCGTTTGCGCAGCCGGCAACCTTGGGGCCAAGATGGACTCGATGGCTGAACAGTTTCGAACTTTTCGCAGATGGTAAAGGAATGATTATTGAACAGTTAGACAACGGTGCTGCACACGATGTAGTACAACGTCAGAGACTTGTGCGACAGCGTAGACGTGCTCTGTTATTGCATGTAGCAGGCCCTGAAGTGCAGGACATTTTCGTAACTCTCGCTAACACAGGAGAGCGGCACGAGTACGTCGAAGCGGTAAATGCATTGAATAGCTATTTCGTCCCACGAGTTAACACCGCTTTCGCCCGCCAGATATTTCACGAAATGAACCCGAAGGAAGGTGAGACAATACAACAGTTTGCTACCAGGCTTAAGAAAGCAGCAATTGATTGTGCATATGGTGTCGAGACTGATAACAACGTTCGTGATGCCATACTGTGGAAATGCCCATCAGACTACATCAAGCGTAGGCTGATGGAAGAAGGGGAAGGATTAACCCTTACACGAACACTTACCCTGGCAACTCAGTGTGAAAAGATCGAGTCTCAACTGAAAAGTAGTACACAGGAGGTTGTCAGCAAACTAACTATGCGCAAGGTGGAGCAGACTAGACGACCGAGACGTGACGAAATTGGTAGCAGTTCACAAAAGGGAACGAGGAAGGATGCTAAAAGCGGACAGAAAAGAGGTACATGCTATCGATGCGGGGCAGAAGGTCACTACAGCCGGGACCCCAACTGCCCAGCCAGAGGCAAAGAGTGTGCCAAATGCCACAAGAGAGATCACTTTGCAAGGCAATGCAGAACTAAACAAGTCAACTCTGTTAATGGTAACGGCCAAGAAAACGCGTTAGGCGAACAATCAGACAGAGGTGGACATGGATTCGCATTCCGGATTGGCATAAACTGTGTAAATGATGACGACATGCTCGAAGTTGAAGTGGGTGGTGTGAAGCTACGTGTGCTCGCCGACTCAGGAGCGCATACCAACATTGTCGATGAACATACATGGGAGACACTGAAATCCAAGAAAATCAAATGTACATCCAAAGCTGCACCACAAGACAAGCGCATCTACTCGTATGCTGCGGAAAAGCCGCTAGACATAAAAGGGACATTTGAATGTGAGGTCAAAGCTGGCAACGGCAGAGAAAAGACGGAATTTGTAGTGGTGAAGGGCAAAGGAGTGCCATTGTTGGGTAAACAGACGGCAATGAAACTTGGAATGTTGAAAGTGGGCATAGATGTAGCCGCAGTGTCTGGTCACGCAGAACAATTCCGCCAGGAGTTCCCAGAAGTTTTCACTGGCCTGGGAAAACTAAAGAACACTCAAGTAAAACTTCATGTTGATCCCAGTGTCCCACCAGTGGCGCAACCACTCCGCAGAACCCCATTCCAGCTGCGCGAGCGAGTAGAGGGAAAACTGAAGCAATTAGTTGAGTTGGATATCATCGAACCAGTGGTAGGGCCAACGCCATGGGTAAACCCCACGGTAGTTGCGCCAAAACGTGACGGTGATATAAGACTCTGCATCGACATGCGTAAGGCAAATGAGGCCATAATCCGAGAACGTCATCCAATCCCCACGGTCGACGAAGTATTACAAGGTCTGAATGGATCCAAGGTGTTCTCCGAACTCGACCTGAAAATGGGTTATCACCAACTGGAGCTGGACACTGAATCTCGAGACATAACAACATTCGCTACGCACTCAGGATTGTATCGATATAAGAGACTGCTATTTGGTGTGAATTCAGCGAGCGAAGTCTTCCAGCACGAAATATCAAATGTGTTGGCACGCATTGAAGGAGCCACGAACATATCCGACAACATCGTGATACATGCGCCAGACAGAGCGACACACGACGAGCGATTGCGTCAGGTGCTGGGAAGGCTAAAAGCGGTGAACTTGACGTTGAACTGGGCAAAATGCAAGATTGGGCTGACAGAACTGGAATTCTTCGGGTACCTGGTGTCAGATAAAGGCATAGGTCCAACAGATGAACGCGTGAAAGCTGTGGTCGATGCCAGGCAGCCCAAGAACATACATGAACTGAGGAGTTTCTTGGGATTAGTAAACTACAGCGCAAGATTCATCCCACAGTACGCCACAATAAGTGACCCACTGAGAAGATTAACTCGGAAAGACGTTCCATTTGTGTTTGGGAGGGATCAGATAGAAGCATTCGATATGCTCAAGCAGGAACTAGCGAAAGCGATGAAGCTGGCACACTTCGATAAGAAGGCACCAACAAAAGTAATAGCAGATGCCAGTCCAGTGGGATTAGGGGCGGTCCTGATCCAAGAGCAATCGAACGGTCCCGTTGTTGTGAGCTACGCTAGCCGCAGCCTGTCGAATACTGAACGCCGATACTCACAAACAGAGAAGGAGGCACTCGGACTTGTTTGGGCTTGTGAGAAATTTCACCCATACATTTACGGCCGAGAGTTCGAGTTATGGACAGATCACAAACCTCTTGAAGCGATCTACTCCCCAAAGTCCAAACCCTGTGCTAGGATCGAGAGATGGGTGTTACGTTTACAACCATATGAGTTCAAGGTCAAACACCTACCCGGCAAGAGGAACATCGCAGATCCGCTCTCGAGACTTCTGAAGGTTGACAATGGACAACAATCCGAAATCAGCGACGAAGCAGAGGAGCATGTGAGATTCATCGCAATCAATGCAACTCCCAAGGCGATGACGACGAGAGAGGTGGAACGAGCGTCAGGCGAGGACGCCGAGCTACAACAGCTCCGCACATGCATTGACACGGGCAAATGGATCGATTGCCCGAATAAACTCTACGCAGCCATATCTGGTGAACTTTGTGTTATAGGCCAGTTGGTACTAAGAGGATCCAGGATTGTGATCCCGCACAAACTCCGACCTCGAGCGCTAGCACTGGCCCATGAAGGACACTTAGGTGTAGTAGGCACCAAACAAGCACCGAGATGCAAGGTTTGGTGGCCCGGCATAGACAAGGCAGTGGATACGTACTGCAGAGCATGCCATGGGTGCCAACTAGTGGCACGACCAGACCCACCAGAACCTATCCGATCGACGGACCTACCAGTGGGACCATGGCAAGATGTAGCCGTGGATCTACTAGGACCACTACCTTCTGGACACTTGATACTGGTCGTGGTGGACTATTATAGTCGGTTCTACGAGTACAGCATCCTGACTTCCACAACTACAGAGAAAGTGTTGGACAGCCTTGATGATATATTCAGTCGACAGGGATGGCCCATGACCATAAAATCCGATAACGGACCACAGTTTCGATCAGCCGAATTCGGTAACTATTGCGATCACTACGCGATCCAACATCTGAGGGTGACCGCAAAGTGGGCCCAGGCTAACGGAGAAGTTGAGAGGCAGAATGCATCTATCATGAAGCGCATACGCATAGCTCAAGCCGCAGGACTTGGTTGGAAGAAAGAACTGCGGAAGTATGTAGCCAGGTACCGTGGTCTAAATCACAGCACCACCGGCAAGAGCCCTGCTGAGATGAACTACAACCGCAAGTTCAGGGGAAAACTGCCAGATTTCACGTTAGAGTGCCGTGACGACTTGGACGTGCGCGACAGAGACGCGGAACAGAAAGGCCTGTCGAAACTACATGCTGACGAGCGGCGTGGGGCAAGATACACGAACATGGAGATTGGTGATGAAGTGTTAATCAAGCAAGACAAAGCCAACAAATTCTCCACCACTTTCGACCCGACCCCGTACACGATAATTGACAAAGCGGGAAACAGTCTGGTTATTGAGTCACCCGAAGGGGCTCGATATTCAAGGAACAGCGCACATGTGAAGAGGTATATGACAACATCCGGTGATGACGATGTAAATCTGAGAATGGAAGCTGGTGACAAAATGCCAAGACCGACATCTGTGTCCCTACCTGGAACTGGAACACACACATCTGTGCAGGATATGCCTGGCATAGCTGGGGAGATACCAAGTTCTCCTCGAAAGATGCCGATACCTGGAGATGTTCATCCATCACCAGCGACCAGATCACGTCGAACGAGGCAGATGCCTATCAAACTTGCTGACTATGTCACCTGATCACACTGTGAACTAACATCGAACTTTGAATGTGTGACAACGGTGCATTTACACTAAGAACGGCATTATGTTTTAAGATTGTTTGAAATTTGTTCTAGTTAAGCGTTGAAGTGTTAGTACTTCTAGAACCTTTGAGTTGTTTAATTATTGTTCAGTGAAATAGATTACAATCAATGACTGCACATAATTGTCTAAAATGTTTATTTTGACCCGGCAAACATTGATATGGACAACATATCCAGCGAAGTTGAGATATTACTCTAGAATGACATAGATACATGCTCTTCCTATCTAATCCCGATGAAAAGGAGGGATGTCGTGTTTGTAATTAATTAGTGATCGATTGTTGTTGCCCGAGAGTATTACGTTGTGTGGTTATGGATTAGGATGGCCGGGAAAAATAGAGGACATGTTTAAATACGATGGATCGGTAGCGTTCAGTAATAAATGGTGTTGTTGAAAAACAGAATGAACGGCTATTTGACACCGATCTGACAATTACCATATACAATCCAGTGAGCAAATGTAGCTGTGTTTGTTATATTTAGCTTACAGAAATAATTATTACATTCTGATGTCTACTTTTAAAGTTACAAGACTTTAAAGAGGGCACCCATCAAACATTATTGCAGGAAAAAAGTACTCGTAGTGTCTGGAATCATCATAATTCATTTCAAAATAAAATCTTGCTGCAGTATAAATATTATATCAAAATATCCACTGCTATCACCATGTCCAATGTAGTGAAGAAAATGTAACTATGTATCTCAGCTTTGGAACACTAAAACTATTATAACATTATGATGGTTACTTTTAAAGTTACAATAATTTAAAGGGAGCACCCGTCAAAAAAGTTGTAGTTTGTTAGCAAAAACGTATATTACTAATCAACACGCAAGAGGTAGCAAACTCTTCCATGAATATGTGGTTAGCTCTAAAAGAACTGTTGTTGTTTGGGTCTGAAGAGAGGCGTTTGTGTTCTCATCTTGCGCCTCGGGTCGTCATAAACAGTTTGACTGTCACCATTGACAGATCCGCTCACTTCTGCCAGCTCCGGGTCAAAGTCGTGCTCGCTCGAATCAGACAAGTCCGAATCATTGTCATCATTGCCGATCGGGTGTGTCACAAAGTAGTCATTCACAAGTTCGTTGAGGATGTCCCCACTTGCTATATACTGCATGTTCACTAATGCCAATGCGTTGAAACACCGAGCAACATCGTTCGACTTCGGTCCATCCATGGTTATGGGCGTAGCCATCTTTGATTTTTCGAAGATCGTAAACACGAAACGAAATTCGTTCCGTAGTCTGTATTTCCAACGAAATCCGGTTCGATAACACGTTAAACTGTTAAGAAATATGTACAGATATAAACTACAACAACATCAAACTAAACTAATAATTAATCGAACTACATAAACAACTCCAATCCAACTTCCAAATAAAATTCCGTTAACTTTCACTGCGCACTCATTTTTCTTCCAACGTATTCATGCGTACTGCTGCTAGGGAACTGCGTGCTGTAAATAGCTTTCGAACGGTATGTCATATATGGGCATGGGAACTTCTGCCCTAGGTTTTAAGCGTTCGCAAAATAGAGCGCTTATAATTCTAAAACGCTGCAACCAGAACGAACTTCACGGTTACAAAACATACAACTTTCACTTAGGTAATCAGGAAACTACTTGGTGAACTTATAAATAAGTATGTTAGCTAAAAGATCGCAGCGAAATCTAAAATCAACTTTTTTGTGTGTTTGCAGGCAAATACGCCTGGCGACTTCCGACTTTCCTAGGCCGCCACACATATACATACGCGCAAGTTCCGAATGAAGACACATAAATATTATTATAATCAAAGTATAATATTTATTTGTGTCCATTTTCAATTATAAATGCCAGGATATGATTTTTTAGTATTATTCATAGCGTGAAATAAAGATTATGGTTATAAGCTGTTGCCTATGTTTAAAAGATACATAAATATTATTATAATAAAAGTATAATATTTATTTGTGGCCCTTTTCAGTTATCAATGACAGGTTAATATTTTAGTATTATTCATAGCTGGATAGGATCTAAGGTTTTTGCCGAAGAAGCACGAATTTAAGCACTACAGTTTAGAAAAACATAGCAACAGTCTTTGATTTAGTAAAATATGGCTGTCGTGTATTGATTTTGTTAAGAGTAACATGTCTGCATGTTAAGTAGTTTGAAATGTTTCTTATTAAGCTTTGACTAATTTACTACGTGTGCGTACCTACAGATAGCCAATGTTTTTTAAGATGGAAAAAAATACCCGGATGTTCTTCCGACGTTCCCTCAATTTTTTCACCAATTTACCGCCATTTTGTTCTTCGATCGTTTTATGGTTGTTGGAGATTTAGGGTTGATACTTCTGATCGATTTAATTGATGATATAGAGGCATATATTGTACCAACCCCACCGGATGTACATTATAATCCGGTCGGATTTGCATGGCCGGAACCAATAGTCGATGAAAATTGGGATGAAGAGTTATTAAGTGACAATATCATCTTCAAGGAACTGTCATAATTCTTCATTTGTAAGTGACTCTATGTATCCTATCGTGTAGTCGTGTACTCGATTAAGACCGGACCTCTGGCAGCTTCTGCATAACTCCAACAATTCGATCTATTTTATAGTTCTAAAGGTACGGAATAAGACAGTGATGTAGGATTTAGGTCCTATGACTGTTTTAAAATGGAACAAAATACCCGGATGTTCTTGCGACATTCCCGCCATTTTCATGGCATAATCACCTAGATACCGCTATAAGACTATCCATATTGATGATGAGGTGCAATCGTCATGCAGAAACTCAGCAAAGAATAAAAAGTGGTGTCAGTCATAGTTCGACACAAGATTTGTCACGGAATTTTGAAAGAGTAAGTCATAGCCTACATATGGCAATGATACAGACAGAGATCATTAGAGACAGATGGTTGGAGCTAACAAAGTTCGGAACCTCTGGTCAACCTTACGACATGATCATCAATCGTTGATGAATGATCATGACAATTTTGAGAAATGTTTTGTTTTTTGTTCAATTAATCGTCAAGTTATTAAATATGAAGCAGTAAAATTAAGCGAAAAACTGTTTGTTCAAACCCAAACCGTTGACTTCCACCTTCTTCCACCAGCGGTCCAAGCACTGTTATGCAAACTTCCCGAAACATCTGCGAATGTCGAAGCGACAATCGACAAGGTTCCAGGAGTACAGGAAGCAAGTAGTAGTGCGATGTTTGGTGGCAAACTCTTTCAGGCGCACCAGCGATAATACAGCAGATCTCAATCCAAGGTGCCTGTAAAACATCAGCCGGCCATCGTCGATCCGGAATCACCGCCAGCAATCCACCGGGCTGTGAGACCTGACTTCCCAGCGGCGGTGATAATATATTAAATATAATATTTAATATAATTTATGACGTATTTACCCGGGTATCGCCAGCATTCCATCGGGCAGTGAGAGCAAACTAACAACAACATCGGCGGTGTGACTCCACAACGACCATCTAGGGACAACGTCATGGATACTTCCGATTATGATGTCTCTTTCGTCAACATCGGCGATGTTGCGGATACTTTGCTGATGCCACGTCCGATTACGAGCAGTGACTGCATTAAATAAGCTAAATACTGGTACTAAATATATTTGCTGCTTACTGTAAATATAATGCATAAGTATTGTGTACAGCAAGATGCGCATGATTTGTTGTGAAAGTATTAGTATAAACAAAATTCGATGATATAATCACGTGGATACCAAGATAAGACTGTCCATGTTGAAAATGATGAGGTGCCCGCTTGATCCAGACATTAAATAAAAAAAGATGTCATCAATCCGTAAAAAGATGGTATCAATCCTATTTCAGTGATAATTCGACAAAATACTAATCAGGGAAGATCGACAGCATTTTGTGTATGGAAACGATACGGACAGAGATCAATGGAGACAGATGGATGGAGCTAACAAAGTTCGGAACCAGTGGTCAACTTTATGACATGACCGTCAATCGTTGATGAATGACCATGACAATTTATAAATGTTTCGTTCTTTTAAGTTTATGGTCGGTTTGTGAAATATGTTGCAGTTAAAAATATCAGTACAGGAAGCAAGTAGTAGTGCGGTGGTTGGTGGTGAACGCTCTCATGTCGACCGGCGGTGATCGTCCGCATATCGATCCTGGGTGCCCGTAAAACATCAGCGGGCCATCTTCGACCCGGAATCACCTCCAGCTTTCCACCGGGCAGTGAGAGCAGTCTAACAACATATCGGGGACTTAACTCCCCATCTTGTCGCGGCATTACGGACTCGTCTATTAGTATTAAAATATTATTATTTCATATAATTATATAATTCGATGACATAGTCACCTATGCATCAGAATAAGACTACCAATATTGATGATCAGGTGCAATTGCAATGCAACAACACAGCAAACAATAAAAAGATAGTAGTACCAATCGTATTTCACCGATAGCTCGACAACGACTACTCAGGGAAGTTTGACAGAGTACGTCTGTGGCCTACATATAGCAATACGACGGACATAGATCAATGGAGACAGATGGTAGGAACTCGTGAATTTAAGAAACTTGTGGTAGACTTTATGACATAATAACTCATTGTTGATGAATGATCATAACAATATAGAAATAAGATTTTTATTTTCTAATTAAATGTTTTGTTTTCGATTTATGATATATACAAATATACATCAGCTAAAATTATCCGGAAAAATAATGTTCGGTCAAACCAGAACCGCTGACGTCCACCTCCTTCGACCAGCGGTCCAAGCACTGCTACGATTAGGAAGCGTAGTGGAACAGTGACTAGAGCTTCGGACTCTCGACCGAGAGAACCGGGTTCGAATCCTGTGCTGCGGTGTTGAAACCTGGACAAGTTCATTCACTCTACGCTGCTCCAGTTCACTCAGATGTATGTACTATGAGTACCTGGCTATAGACAGTGTTGGATATTTGTGTAAGAATAGCGTTCGCGCATTAATTGCAGCGTGGCTGGAAGTTTCCCAGAGAAGTCGAGATGGTGTTCGATTGAACAGGTCTGCCAGGGAGTAATGTATAAAGCGATTTGAACGGTCCGGAGGACTCGATACTGCGCTATATAAAACTTACCTTTACGTTTTACTTTATTATAAATATTATTATTTAATACATTTCGATTACGATGAAATCGTGATCCAGAAACAAACAATAAAAATATGCTATAAATCCAATTTTATTGATAGTTCGACAAAAGACTAGCCATATAATATTTACAGAGTTATGCTGCGTTCATATGTAGAGCGGATGCGGTTTAACAAAGCGAAAAAAGACTCGTGGCGCTGCGTAATTGTACGTCACAAACCGGGTTAAAGTTCAGTCTCTTAAGATTTTCTGTGGGAACACGACATAAGGCATAGCGTGTATATAATAATTATGGCAGTGAGATGGATAGAAACCAATGGAGACAGATGGATGGAGCTAACGATGGTGAATGATTACGACAATTTTTAGGTATGCTTTTTAATTTGTGGTCGTTTTATGAAATATGAGGCACTCAAAATTATCCAGAAAGTGTTTCGTCAAACCCAAACCGCTGACCCCCACCTTCTTTGACCAGCGGTCCAAGCACTGCTATGCAAACTTCCTGAAACATCTGCGAATGTCAAAGCGACAATCAACAAGGTTCGAGCAGTATAGAATGCAAGTAGTAGTACGGTGTTTGGTAGCGAACTCTCAGCGGGCCATCGTCGACCCGGAATCACCAACAACTTTCCACCGAGCGCAGACTAACAACAACATCGGAGACGTAGCCCCCATCTGGGCACTCGCGCAGACTAACAACAACATCGGAGACGTAGCCCCCATCTGGGCACTCGCGCAGACTAACAACAACATCGGAGACGTAGCCCCCATCTGGGCACTCGCGCAGACTAACAACAACATCGGAGACGTAGCCCCCATCTGGGCACTCGTCCATTAGTATTCAAATATTATTATTTAATATAATTTCATGACATAATCACCTATATACAATGATAAGACTATCCATATTGACGATGAGGTGCAAACGTGATTCAGAAACTCAGCAAGGAATAAAGAGATGGTATCATTCGTATTTCACGATAATTCGACAAGTCCAGTCAGGGAAGATTAACAGAGTAAGTCATAGCTGAATGATCATCATAATAATATAGAAATAAGTGTTTTGTTTTTGAATTCATGACATGTTTTCTTTCGCTTCCTAGATAGTGCTAGCGTGGCACTAGTTTTCACTCTGAACATATCTTTTGCACCACCCGGGCCACAACATACGCAGAATCATTACGACTTTAGACAGGAGGATAGATTTTCTTTAAAAGACCAGCTAACCGGTATGAATTGGCACAAATGTCCTTCGATAGACACTGTGCTCACGACCTTCATGGACACCTTCTTTTCCCTATAATTTTATTATCAGTGCGTGCCCGTCTCAAACGGTTTAAAATCCACAAACTACCCGAAACATATTGTCAAGCTGCGCAAAAAATGGACATGTAGACATCTGCCTAACGATATGTACAAATGGCTAGGGTGCTAGCTGTCCAGCAATTTGTTAACAATAGGGAGCGAACGATCTTGCAATCAGGTGACAGTTCTGCCTTTTATAAATACATCAACTATCGGCGTGTATATAAAGACGGGGTGATGGCATACCTTCCGCTGTACTTAAATGTCTTTCATATGAAATATGTACTCCACTTTATATTATTTTTTAAATCTCACTCGACAACGATGTATGTCCTTCGCCCTGGACATTGTCGGAATTACTCCATTTACCTCCTCGTATAAAAACGAGATCCATCGCAGGCATGTAATTAACGCCCGATTTGCATTCTACCAACTATGTGCCGTTTGTCTGAACGAATATCGCTGACAGCGTAAAGTACCACCTGCATCAAAATCACCTAATTACAGATCCTCACTACGGTTTTGTCAAAGGGCGATCCACAGAGCTGCAGTAACTTGTGGGTTAAGGCTATAAACTCAAAACGTTTCGTTGACACGGTGTACATCGACTTTTCCAAAGCGCTCGATACAGTACCTCATCTTAAATTATTACACAAACTACCGAAGTATGGGATATACGGTAATATTTTATAGAGTATAAAGAGTTAAAATAGGTGAACCATTTTCTTGTTGTACCGATGTCTCGTCCGGTGTCCCGCAAGGCTCATGCACCGGTCCCCTATTAATATTATTTATATTGTACGTAAACGATCTGCCTGACGAAAGTGTGAATGCTAAACACTTATGTGCTCTTTGATGTTTCCGAACGGCCTGATATGCAAAAGTGTTTTAATGAATTCGAGGTTAGGCAGACCAGTGGTAGCTTCAAGTAGCTGAACATTAAATGCTGTGTACCGACGATTGGAAATACAGTGTAGTATCCTGGCTACCTATCATCTGAAAGGTGTACAGCTAGATAACGTTAATGAATACCCAGATCTTGGTACTGGTGTAATCTACCCTCAAATAATGGGACACCCCGTCTCTGACGAGAGACCACGAAGATCAACATCGCTTAAGAGTGATTTGATGGCTCACGCTATTGTACAACAATTTACCGTTTCTGGTACGTAATAAACAATGTTTCGTTCTGTTGCTATATATCTCATTGAGTATAAGCTTTAACATGGCGCAGTCGGCAAAAGGCCACGAACTCGAAATAAGACGGTAAAAAGTCGGTTTGTCTGTAAACGGTAGCGACAAAATGGACAGAAAATCCCGCACCACAAGCAAACACGGCGCCGCGGAGCTTTCAAAAGATCCGCAAGAGCGCGCCACAAGCGTTGACGTTCACCAAAGTCCGCGCTGCGGTGACACTATCGCACCAAACTGGCTTGCGACATTCCTATCTAAGCAAGAAGAACGGGACAACAAAAGTGAACAACGAGAACAGGAATGGGAGCGCGCACGCGATGAAAGATATGAACTATCGATGCGTCTATTCTGCGAGACCCTCGACAGATGCGCCCACAAATCACCATCGCGCGCACACAGCAACGGCGCCAATGATGAGTCTAGTGGTCCAGAGACTCAACACACAGACACCGTGACCAACGTCCAGCGTACTTCTACCGGCCAACACGCTAAAATTAGACCGCCGGAGCCAATGGCAGCAGACATAACACTACGAGAACTAGCAGCATGGAGGCGATCATGGGAAGATTTCGTGGAGTTAGAGTAGCTCGACCGTCTCCCAAGACGCCAACAGAGAACCATGTTGCGCACTAGCCTCTCTACTGAAATGCGTGCTACATTGCAATTAGCCATTGGTATAGACAATGATGACGATATAACCGTCACAGCGATCTTAGACCGAATCCAAGAACACATCCGAGCCAAACGAAATGTTACACTGGACAGAGTGGCACTAGAAGAACGAAAACAAGAAGAAGGCGAACCGTTTGACCACTTCTACATGGACTTGCGGGAAATTGCCAACAACGCAGACCTTTGCCAGCAGTGCTTAGACGATCGTCATACTACGCGAATTATATCGTGACCCAGAAACAAGACGAAAGTTATTAGCAATCACGCCTCCCCCTTCTCTACTGACAACAGTTGATGTCTACAGGAGTGAAGAATCAGCAAGGAACAACGAAGCTGCACTTGCAAACAATGACAAAGGCCATACGAAAATAGACAGAATTGGCAAGAAACCTGGCAACGTAGTAAAACCAGGAATTACGCCACTTCAAAACATAACCACAGATGCGGTTATTGCGGAAAATCGGTTCATAAAACGCGAGATGAATGTCCTACACGACACAGTGTATGTTCAGTCTGTAAGAAAAAGGGTCATTGGGCTACGTGTTGCCGTCAGAACAATCCACACAATAAGAGTACACGTTGGTCGACCGCAGTGAGTCAGATTCGCGTACTGGACATTCTGGGAAAGAAAAAACACCGTCGCGCCCCATGCATTAAGGTACAACTTCATCATAATGCTGATGATAGCTTCATCACAACAGGCAACACCAGATACAGGGGCCGAAGCCACTGTTGCAGGGCTTGATATCCTAAAACAAATAGGATTAGACATCGGAAATACATGTCCCCCGCCCGAAGAAACAATCATTGCTGACAATGGTTCATCATTCGAATGTATGTCACTATTGGCACAGTAGACTTCCACATCCATGCAGCAGACAAATAGACGAAAGGGACGGTTCTTATCTGCAAAGAGCAAACAGCACTTCTGCTGGTTTGGTATGTTTGCCGAGACTTAGGAACGTGCCGAACAATTATCCCAAACCAATTCGTGCCATAAGACGATCACGCGAAACAAAATCGCCAAGAAAGATTCCTACAGAACACGAGTCATCCGACACGCGAATACGCAGGCGCAATGATTTACTTAGAATTCAAAGACTTGTTCGACACAGGTGACCAATTGAAGACAATGTTGGGTGAACCAATGAAAATCCACTGGAACGAGAACGTTGAGACTTTTGCAATATCTGCCAATCGCCCCATTCCTTTCGCAAGGCGTGATGAAGTCAAAGCAAATCTCGACCAGATGTCAAGACAAGGCATTATCAAGCCATTGGGAGACGTTCCCACCAGATGGTGTCATCCGCTCGTGGTAGTGCCAAAACCACGAGGGGGTATACGTCTTTGTGTGGACCTCACACGTCTCAACAAATTCGTTCGTCGACCAATTCATCCTATGAAAACACCGAAAGAAACTATCTCCAGCATCAAACCAGGGTCAAGATACTTCACGACGTTAGACGTAAAACAAAAGGGTACTGGCAGATACCACTCTCGCCCGAATGCCAATAACTCACGACTTTCTTGACCCTTTGGGAACGTTATCTCTTCTTAAGAAGCTCCATGCAGACCTGCCTACCATTCCGGATTGTCCGGAATCATTCCGGAAACACACCTCAAATTACGGTATTACGGCGAGGAATAAAAATATGACGGATTCTTTCTTTATCACAATGATCGCCAATCACTTCCGTGCTCCTCACATTTAGCTTCCACTGTTTTCAACAGGTGGCAGCATATATACGCAGTTTGTTGTGGCATGGTTTTTCATTCGCTGCTTCTGGTCGTAATCTAACCAATAGGAAACAACGTTACGTTAAATTTACATTTCTCCGCTCAAACAAAAAGAAGTCACGCGGCACGAAATGATGGCGGAGATCGAAATGGCACCACCACCAGTCAAGAAGAAACGTGTGTTGCAAAAGTTTATACCAGCATACTGACGGCACTCTAACCAGATATATCTTGTGTGGATAGTGGACACAATTAGTCGCGGCACATTTGCTTGAGTCAGCATGCTGTTTTTTAAAGTTACATAAAATCAGAATTACATTGGTTAGTATTACACACAAAATTATTGAGGTTCTTTCAGTTACTTAAAGTTTTACTTGAAAGCACAGTAAAACAGTTCTAATCATTGTAAATTAGCTATGCCAATAGTGTATAGACGCATTTACATTCGAGTTACGCTTCTTCACGTTTGATTTCCACCAATGCGCTTCAAAACACCTCACAGTTTATTAGAGACAAATATGTTTGGTTACAACTATCATCATAGTCACAGTATTAAAGTATTACTGGCAATTGTGTTCTTTTCCTGACAATATCTCACACACACACACACACACACACACACACACACACACACACACACACACACACACACACACACACACACACACACACACACACACACACACACACACAAACACCATACACACACACACCACACACACACACAAACACACACACACACACACACACACACACACACACACACACACACACACACACACACACACACACACACACACACACACACACACACACACACACACACACACACACACACACACACACACACACACACACACTATTATGTGTCATTACAAGTGTAGACCAATATCACTACAATATGTCTGCAGTTTGGAACAATGTGGGATTGGAGCAGAAGCAATGGTCAGTGTGGCTCAAGCACTGCAATTGATCATGCAAAACATGTTTGTTAATAACAACATGCCACAACAATTGTCACCGCATGAACTGTGTTTATTACTCGGAATCATAGGTGTGTATGTCTGAAATAATAAGTTATATTTTAATTATTTAAAATGCTTTGATTGTGAAATCTTTCTTGTAAATGCATATATTTCCGGAGAAATTAGACAAACAAGTTTTGTTATATATGTTGATGAGGCCAATGTATGTGTATGCCCTCT
Source organism: Escarpia spicata (assembly GCA_963995525.1). Classification (NCBI taxonomy): domain Eukaryota; kingdom Metazoa; phylum Annelida; class Polychaeta; order Sabellida; family Siboglinidae; genus Escarpia; species Escarpia spicata. The sequence continues at coordinate 53,784,014 of OZ023211.1, read as the reverse complement.
ATTCCCATAAAGTCGCAAATATATAATGACTGCTACCAAGATAATTTTACAGAGATTCCAACCCACAACATTGAGGGAGCGCTCCCCAGAATTTTATGTTCAGATATCCATTGGCATATGCGTGGCATTATCCCGAAAATATGTTTTGTTTAAGAAAAGCCGGGCAGTTCAGCTAGTACATTGATATTCCACACAACTATATTTTACAATTGTTTCTATTATTTTAATGTTTTTCTTACAGTCTTACTGGCAACGACGTGAGTGATAAAGAAACTGGTGTAGCTGTTGGCATGGGCATCAGCAACATGACATCTTTTTAAAGCAGTTAGTGTAAGTGGATCATCACGTTCAGCAGCTTTGACATTGACTGTAAATAATAAAACCAAAAAAAGTGTTGATAGTAAATTTGTCAACCAGGCAGTGCAATGTGTGTCACATGACCTCACAGTTTATTAGAAACAACTATGATTTGGGTACAACTATCATCATAGTCACAGTATTAAAGTATTACTGACAGTGGTGTTCTTTCCCTGACAATATCTCACACGGTTCTGAACTATTACTGACAGCAGGCCTATATTCCTGAAAATAAGTGTAAATGGGAAGACGGATTACTGACAGGAAGTTTTTGGGGTACGCAGGTCTGCCCATGGGACTGTCCTCAACCGGCGATTTATATTGTAGACGTGGCGACATAGCGATCGCCGGCTTAAACAACGTCGAAAAGGTCATGGATGACGTCGTTGTACGATGAAAACATTAAGCAACACGTCGAAAGAGTTCGCTCAGTGTTGCTTCGTTGTCGAGAGCATGGCATCACACTGAACCCCGACAAGTTCAAGTTCGCGGAAAATGTGGTGAATTACGTTGGCTTCAAAATCAACGCAAAAGGCGTAAGTACAGATCCGGAAAAGCTGAAGGCAATCGCCGAATTCCCTACACCAACCTGCTTGACAGAACTACGATCGATTTTTTATGGGCCTTATCAACCAGCTTGGTGACTTCACGACAGCGGTCAGTACAACTGCTGATCCATTGCGTGAGCTACTGAAGAGCAAGAACGAATTTCCACTGAAACACACAGCAAAACCTTTCAAGCCACCAAGAAAGCGTTGGTAACTGCTCCTACACTGGCACACTTTGATCCATCAAAACCAACGGCGCTATACACAGATGCATCGCGACGCAAAGGTGTGGGCTATGCTCTTTTGCAGCAACACGCAGACAAATGGCGACTGATTCAGTGCGGATCATGCTTTCTTACAGAACCGGAAAGTCGCTACGACATGGTAGAATTAGAGCTACTGACAGTAACTTGGACAATGAAGAAGTGTCGCATTCAACTACTTGGACTGTCACATTTTGAGTTGATCGTCGATCACAAACCATTGGTGACAATTCCCGATCACCATCGCCTTGACGATATCGAGAACACGCGTCTTCAACGTCTCCAAGAAAAGACATCACTCTTCTCGTTCAGGATGCGCTGGACAAAGACCATGGCATCCCAGATGCTTTGTCGTTTGTCGGATCCATCAGAGGAGGATCAAGAAGCAGAAGAAGTAGAACACCACGTTCACGCGGTAACCATCAATGTATCCAGAATGGTATATGAAGACGACCAAGATGATCAGCAAGATCACCTGTGTGACCCGAAACTAGATCGACTTAGAATAGTCGCTATGCAAGACGAAAAGTACAAAACTCTCACTGACAACGTCCTGAATGGCTTCCCGCCTTCAAGAGACAAAGCAAACGCTAGTGTCATACCATTCTGGAACATCAGAAACGAGCTGTCAGTGGACGACGGGATAGTCCTGTATGGACCTCGTATTGTCGTGCCCAAGTCAGCTCGACGTGAAGTCTTAGCGCGTCTTAATGACTCGCACCAAGGGACCGATAGAACGAAATGCAGGGCGAGACGAAACGTGTATTGGACTGGCATTAGTAACGATATCGCTACGACACTGGCAAGTTGCAATAAAGGCCAAAAACTCCGACCTTCTCAGCAACGCGAACCACCGAGATCAGAACTTCTACCAAACAGGGTGTTCGAAGATGTGTCAGCAGACTTCTTCCACTACGCCGGATCGACTCTCCGGATGGCCTGTGGACTTCCATTTCCCTAAGGCTAAGATTACATCCCGCCACACCACCTATGCATGTCGACGAGCATTCGTGGAGTTTGGAGTCCCAGTGCGATATAGATATGGGTCCTCAGTTCGCGTCTCGTGAGTTTAACCAGTTCTTAAAACGCCGGGGCGTTCGTCCCGCACCATCCATACCACATTACCACCAGTCTAACGGACATGCCGAGGCTGCGGTGAAAACAATGAAAAAACTCATTGCAACAACAACCGTGAATGGAGATCTGGACGATGAGAATTTTCAGGGAAGTCTTCTAGAATACTGCAATACTCCTCGTACAGGTGGCCTCTCCCCCGCACAAATCCTCTTTGGACACCCACTGCGATCGGCAGTAGCCGCACACCGACAATCGTTTGCAAGCAAGTGACAAAATGTAGCGGATAAGCAGGATGCTGGCTACGGGCAAACACATGCACGGGGCGAAGAGCGTTACAACAGGCAATCCCGTCCTCTACCACAGCTACGCAGTGGCGCACAAGATTGCAAAATCCCCTTACAAAAAAAGTGGGATAAAGTAGGCGTGATCGTCGGAATTGGCCGACACCGCGACTATCATGTGAAACTGCCCAGTGGTTGAGTCTACTGGCGCAACCGCCGATACATCAAACCGGACACGGTGCAGTCGGGGAGGAACGATGTTCGCGTCGATAATACTGCGGAAGATAGCAACACTGGCCACGTTGAACGAGACATTCCATCGTCCTCCCACAACGCTCTCTCTCTCACTCTCTCTCTCTATATAGATAATTATATATATATAAATATATATATATACATAACTTAGAAGATATCCATCCATCTAGTCAATTTTCCAAGAATAAATCTACACAAATAATCATTAATCATAACCGATTCTTCAACTTCAGGGACTATCCCTGCCCATCAATATCATCAATGACTATCTACCACTGGCACTGCCACTGGCATTGCTGTTGTATTGATAATAAACAATATCCATATATTAGACATTCAAATAATAGTGTTACGTCTGTGTAGTATTATTTCAATAGGGTACATATAGGCCAGGACTGATGATATCTGATACTAATTTTATTAAGCAACTATTCAAATAAATAATTGAAAAATGGGTAACGTCATGACTTACCAAGCCCAGGCCAAGAGAGAGTGGTCCTTGGACTTGCTACGTCTTATAAATTTATTGTAAGGTGTCATTATAAATAATGTTACTACTATCATTATTTGATTCTGTACATACAGTAAAATAAATAATTACCGTGTAATGTCTCGTTGTCTTGTATGTAATCGCTTGGTGAAAAGTGACTATAGCGTATGACCATGTATGGCTTCGGAGTCCAGCGCGACCCCTTCTTGTCAGCAGCACGTCAAATCGCATGCACCCACTTATTCCTAAGCTCTATGTCAGCTGGGAACTGATGGCCTCCCCGATGAGAACACTCGGGTACCGCATACCTTGTAGGCATTGGCAAATTAGATTCTATTCATGTGCATCGATGCGAATAATTGTCCGAACATTTACAGCGCGAACATGCCGTGCCTCGTTTTCGCGTGAGATGGTAATGCCGGCACGGTAGTGTCGCCCCCTGGTGACAAATGTGGCTGCACGCTGGCTCATTGCGACGTAGCAAACGTCAGAAGATGCCTCCCAGTAAACTGCGAATCTAAGTCCTACAATGTTAAAAAAAGAGGAGGGAATTGGTGGTCTTCCCTCAAATAATGGGACCTCCCGTCTCTGACGAGAGACCACGAGGAAGATCAACATCGCTTAACAGTGATTTGATGGCTCACGCTATTGTACAACAATTTACCGTTTCTGGTACGTAATAAACAATGTTTGGTTCTGTTGCTATATCTCATTGAGTATAAGCTTTAACATGTATTACAGTGGATGATAAATGTTTATTTAAGCAGCACATTTTGTCTATTTCCCACAAAGCATACAGCGCAATCGATGCTATTTTTCGCTGCTTTAATACTGCTGATGCGTGTGCTCTCATTATAGCATTTAAATCATTTGTGCGCCCAGTGCTGGAATACTGTTCTACTGTATGAAACCCATACATACCATCTAGGCAGTACATGGACATGACTGACCAGTTAGAGAATGTGCAACGGTTCTTTACGCGCCGGGTCTACTACCGCTGAAAATTCGATGGCAACCATGGCTACTTACAAAGGCTTGAATATCTTCATCTAGAGTCTCGAATTCCGCTGGGTTTATAATTATAAGGTAATGGTATATAATACCATGCATGGACATGTCAATATATCTGAAAATAATGTCATTTCGTGGAGTAACACTGCTATAAATTTCGACAAGAGGTCATGGATTTAAACTTAAGACAACACCTTTTAAACTTGATGTAACAAAAAACATTTTTGCAATAGAATTGTATCTATCTGGGACCAACTACTTGAACGCATAGTTAACTTAACATCCAAAATACAATTTAAGAAAGCCCTGCGTACAATTAACTTTGATTCTGCTATGAAGTTCAATAAACACTTGTAGGAATCTACTTGATTGGAATATTTGTGTAGCATTATTATTGGATATTATCAGTTCACCATTACGGTACATTACATATGATACAATACATAAAACGTTGTATTCTGTATTGTATTCATGTAATAATGTTGTGTGTATATGTAAATTAGCACGTGTTGTACCCATGGCACACAATTTGTTAACATTGTTGATCCTAAATAAACAATGAATCAACCAATCAATCAGTCTATGACGCAATTAAATTATCGGGACAAAAACTGTTCGGTCAAACCAGACCCGCTGACCACCACCTACTTCGACCAGCTGTCCAAGCACTGCTACAATTACTACCTGAAAGATCTGCGAATGTCGAAGCGATAATCGACAAGGTTCCAGCAGTACATGAAGTAAGTAGTGTGGTAACGATCTCTTTCATGCCCACCGACGGTGATTGTTCACCTATCGATCCGAGGTGCCCATAAAACATCAGCGGGCTTCGTCGACCCGGAATCACCACCAGCAATCCACCGGGCAGTGAGAGCAACAACATATGCGGTCTGGCTCCTCAACAAACACCTGCGTCACGGACATTCTGCCTTAGACAGTAAACCACCAATGATTTGCAAGACGATCACATCGTCGGAAAGCATCTGTAAGCACATGTCGTGATTCTAGTTGTGGGGATGAGATGACGATACTCTGTTAATAGCACGTCCGATATTCAGAGCAGTGAGATCAGTAAGACAAACAACAACATGAGCGGTCTGGCTCCTTTAGGAACAGCTGGGGATGGAATCACTGATACTATGATGATGACATGTCCGACGACGAACAGTGACTGAATTCATCATGCTAAGTATTACTACTAACCGGACTTGATGGTTACTGTAAAATGTAATAAGATTTAACTAGAAGATTTAACAAGATTGCCATCCATAAAATTAACTCTAGATGGCAGGTGGACAAGGAAGCCTTTTGGCTTATCGAGAGTCCAATACTTTTTATCTACGTGTATCCCGCCCTTTTAAGGTATGTGTCAATTTTAGTTTTAAACATTCACGCTATAGCACCAACCCAATCAGGAGATAATATGTTCCATTAATTTACAGTCCTTTGTGAGAATGAGGACTTTCTTATATATAATTTACACTGCTCCTTTACTAATGTAACGTCATGTCCTCTGGTCCTTCTATCTTTCTTAACCGAGAAAACAATATTTCTATCAATATTTTCATAACCATTGAATATTTAAAACACTTCTATCTGATCTCCTCTCAATCTCCTGGTCTCTAGTGTTGTTAAACAACATTTTTAGGCGTATTTCGTAACTAAAATCCCTCAGTTTTTGTATCATTATAGTTGCTCTCCTCTGTATTCTATCTAGTATATTTATGTCCTTCCAGCGATATGGTGTTGTGTTCAACCAGATGTATGCTTTGGCATGAACAAATTAGTATATTATATATTTATTAATATATATTTTGATGTCATGTTATAAACACATGGTATCAGGAGCACTGTTAATAACGTGCAAGCATGTTCTAAGAAATCAGCAAGGAAGAAGAAAATGATCTCGTATCTAGCTTCTCATCGTACATTTCATCGATAGTTCGACAAAAGGCTGTGCAGGGAAGTTTATCAGAAGTCATAGCCTGTATATAACAAAGAGGAACATAGATCAACGGAGATAGATGTATGGAGCTAACAAACTTACCGAGACAATCAGAAGAAGGCGAATGAAGAACCGAAAAAGCAGAATGTACATATCAAACGAAGGAACAGATGAGAGTTGAGAAAACCGAAACACAAATCTGGAAGCTTCACCCCCTGGAAAGGCAAAGATGGGGAAAACAACGCAGTTACAGCGATATGCCCGAAAGCATCACTGGATGAAGACAGGGAACAAACGACCCTGTTTGTTCTGTTCAGAAGAATAAGGCAAGCCAGGTAAATTTCAAGGTGACGGCTGGATTGTTGAATATTGTTGAAGAAGGCATTTACTCTGTGCCTAGCATGCTGAACAATGTGACAAATGAATCAGATATGTCTGCTTTTAATTGTTGTTCAGGGCCAACACGCCGTTATTCGCGGTCACAGTATTGCTAATAACAGGCGGCCCGTTCGTATCGTTCGCGCGTGTGTGCGTGCATAATGCGTAATCGGTTGACTTTTGAAAGAACAAGTAGTCAGTTTGTGTTTAGCTTTTGGACTGTGCACAGTGGTCAGAGGTAGTGGGTTAGGGAGTCGTAGGTTTTAGTTAGATAGCAGATATTCCGTAGTTATGACACAGTTGCATCAGGGTAGTGAGTTACTATACTAGTCACTTACCCATTTGGTTTGGATTGTAATTATTTCTTAAACGTCTACAACACATACTGTTTATTTTATTTCGTAGCCATTTTAAGGACCCCGGTTTAGCAAGGCTACATATATATACACACACACACACACACACACACACACACACACACACACACACACACACACACACACACACACACACACACACACACACACACACACACACACACACACACACACACACACACACACACACACACACACACATGTCGGCGGTGATATATAAATTATACTATTTCATACATATTCACCTGAGTACCAGGAGAATATTATTAACGTTGATCTCGTGCCACCTAGAATACGAAAGTAGTAGGTACGTTGAAGGTAAGCTAGAGTTTGAAGGAGCCAAGGAGCAAGATCAATCGTACACGCGCAATGATACCACACGGGTCGCTAACTTCACTGTAATGTATCTTAAGGTAACGTAGATTCTGCGCTGTGTTTGCTTCATCCCAGCTCTTCTGCCGCTACTATCGCCATCGTCGCTGCCGACGCAGGAGTTGCAGCCTTGACACAGGACAAAGACACGATAGACTTTGTGGCATCCGTATTGAGGACTCAGGTTTCGCGTTGTAAAAAGGTAAGTTCTTACATAGTGCTGTGTACCTTTCACCTATTAGTTTACACACGAAGCGCCCGTAGCAGAATAGAAACACAACTCTGACATATATATAACATCTTAGAAACGCTCTTCGAACTGAACGTTGGATCTATGCTGCACCTACGGAACGCTCCTAAGTACCAGCTGTATCATCGTTTGACCAACGGTTCCTATAAGAAGCACCGTTAACGGTTTAATAAGACAACTTTGACCTATTGTTCACCAAATATCCGCCCCCTACCAACCTAGCTAACTCAATAAATGACCTATATTTCTTTTAAGGAGCACTGCTAGCGACCATATTTCATCTTAAGTATACCGACGACGTCTTCTCTTTTAAAATACCAGTAGAGGACATGAGAGCAGGACCTTCCGGATGCAATCCTACAAAGGGGCCAGGATGTTTAAATTGCCAGAAACTGCCATAACACAATGCACTGTTTTCGCCAGACTCATCTTCGGAAGACGAAGCATGGTCATGTCTCGTTTGTGGTGAGCCGTATGACTGTACGGAAAGAGGGAAGAACTATATCTGTCATACCTGTGACTCTGAAAGTTATTAAATGTGTTGTGGAGTTGCGAAGCTGTGATTGTGCATCACAATTATTGATTTTGTAATCAAGATATAGGAACTATTAGATTGTGATGTTGTGTGGTAAGCGATAAGCAACAAATCGTTAGTTAATTGGCAATTACAACAAAGGCCGACCTTCACTTCCTTCGACCAGGTTCCTGCAGTACAGAAAGCAAGTAGCAGTGAGTTGGTTGGTGGCGAACTTTCTCATGCCCACCGGCGATGATCGTCACCTATCGATCCGGGGTTCCCGTAAAACATCAGCGGGCCATCGTCGACCCTGAATTATCGCCAGCATTCCACCGGACAGTGAGAGCAGACTAACAATAACAGGCGGTCTAGTTCCTCAATGAATATCTGGGGACGGCGGCGAAAGATGCCACATGTAGTGTCCAGTAAGATTAGCATGCTTTGATATAAATGTATCAGTACATTAAATATCATTAACAATAAATCGATGACATCACCATGTGGGTTCCAGAAGCACACTATCAATGTTGATGAGGTGCAAGCGAAATCCAGGAACCCAACAAAAATTATAGTACGTCACAGTGACCGATGACGCGCAGGGCGGGACACATTCTGGCGAATCAGGGTTGATCTTCTCTAACCGTTTACGCTACGTCAGCCGTATTTGAAACAAACGAAACATTCATGTTCAAATGTGTTCTTCTGGAATGTTCTTATAATTCGATCATCTGATTGGCTGGCGAAACAGGCGAGGATATATACGGCAATCAGATGGCTTCTTTTGAATGACGTCATACAGTATATATTGTTGCTTTCATTTGAACGTTAAGGAAATCAGTTGAGCGCAACACTTCGGCCACGATATCACCAGGAGCTGCAAGCTTGAGAAACATGAATATATAACAAGTTGGAAGATCCAAGTGATATTTGGAACGCAATTAACTGACTCAAAACTGATAAACGTCGCCCCTAATAATCATTCGCCTTTCGTATGTCCTTGTTTATTGTCTTTCAGCGTGGGTCACAAAGACGTAGTTGTGTCACAACCCAGTATATGTCCACTGTTGTTTAGTTTTTTGACGGTGTGTTGCCCCGAGAGACAGTGTTAATTGCTGGATAAGAACCAGACCCAATCGACTTAGCGCCCCGTAAAAAGGGCGTGGTTTGTTCGAAATGCGGAGGAAGACGGTGGTCACCGAAACGAACCCGTCGCGATAAGAACGAGAAGGCGTAACTTTGTAACTGAACAATGAATGCTGCATTATTATGGACGACTGGAATCAACTTGCAATGTTGAACAGACGAAATAAGAACGATCGACAATGCATTACCATAGTGACTGTTGGTGTTTCTCGAGGAAACCAGGGCCCGAGGTTATAAAGCGTTCTCAGTGCTCATGCTCAACTCCATGCTCAGACTCGATATATCATGCTCACCGGAGAATCCGTGCTCACGGTGGTTATAAAACTTCTTGAGTACGTGCTCAACTGAGTACGCCGTCTTGAGTACGAGAGCAAAACAGAGCACTTTCGGAGCTCTCTTGTTCAAGAAGATAACAAACCTACACCTATTTATAAACAATATCAACTTCCGACTATAAAACGGTGATGGACGAAGACCTACGCCGTTGTGAATGTGTTTATTTTATGGTGAAAGGCGCAGAGGAATATCGATTGAATAATGCTGCGAGGAAAGTACTTCGCCGTGCACGATGGAACAGACATGGCACAAGACAATTCAAAATAGTATAAAACAGTAGTAACATGACCTGCCACTGGTCAGCTACGCTGTATTATTTATGATACTTTGTATCATTGTAACAGTAAGTAGGTACGATGAATGCGGGCTCGACGGCGTCGATGTTACCGTGTTTATAATAAATAAATACCTTACACACATCAAATTTAGTTGGCATTCGTACTTGTGATACAACTTACATTATCTGCAACAAATGAACTGACAAAGTAGTTGTAAGGGGTGCGGCCATTACTTATCAACTGTGCCGGAGGATTCGGGGACATACATACTCTGATCTGAAATTCAACATACCCCACCTCCAATCATATTGTTGCGTGTCCCAAATTCGTGTAATTCTTTGGCAGTAATTTCATAACTGTTTCATTAAACAATAATTATTATTTGCAAAGCCTAACGTTCAAATTAGTTATTTATATATAACTGACCCAAATCCATGTTATACATAACTGTTGTTTTTATACACATAACATACTTGTATAATAACCACATTCTAAGTTGTTTTACATAATTTGCTTCAGATTTGCTTGTTGCATCTTTGAAATATTACTTTGTTAAACTGCACTACATTAGTCACTGTCTTCACCACCATGCTGGGTTTTAGCTCAAAAGGCAAACACACAGTTGTGTTATGGTCTTCCGTCCTGATGCAATAACCATCTCAGTCAGCTGTGCAGCATTCCCCATAGCCACTGTATGGCTAAATTTTAAATACATCTTATATTCGATTCTCAACAAGTATGGCTTCATTGCTTCAGTTTAATTGGTATAGTTTGTATAATTTTTATTTGGAAAACATTGTTTTACTACAGGGTAAACCCACGTTATTAGAAAGATATAACCGATGTATTGTTTGTTAGTTCATCCAACTAGTCAACTTTTGTGATCATATTCATTTTCTAAATATACACTTTAAAAACAGTGACCGAGTGACCACACCAATGACAGTATAATCACATATACATTTAAGTTGTCAACTTATCGAGGATGTCTGCATATGTTGTGTATCGTCTACCTCTGTGTTGAAGTATTATTCGTGCCCTTGGATTGCAAAATCATAGGCATTACAAATTTGTAATATCATGACATCCACAAAGCCGTGGATATGGCTACCAATTACATCAGCGTTGCATGGGCTTCATTATTAGTATGCTATTCATATTAAAAACGATGAAACAATATAAATAATATGTTTTATACTACTTAGTACTCCTCCATCATTCCCAATTGAAAAAACGGCACCACAAAATAATGATATATTAATAACAGTTTCAGGCAATAACAAAACGTGGTTGTGTTGACGGGTAAACTTTGTGACCTCGTAATTTTATTAGTTACTTTATATAGTTATATTTGTTTAAGGTATACACATGTATGTTGTATCGATATGGCTTAATGTCTGGCGTGGTATTTTATTAATCGTCCAGGTAAACAACACTGTTTTAAAGAAGCGTTTCGTATGAACTGCTCGGCAGTTGATCGTGAAATTGTATCGCCAAGCAGTAGCGGTAAACGAATGGTCCCCGTCGTCGAAAAGGTGCCACCAAAACATAAACGTTGTAACATTGTGTCGTAGTGTCTGCCGCTAGATTTCACAAATGTTCAGTAAATAGTGCAGTTTGAGGCATAACACGGAATCTTTCGCTAATTTCGTGTTGCTCCACTTCTTGAAATGGATTGATTACATCTCGGAAGCGACTCGGACGCTGGTATCGAGCTGCGTTTCTTCTCGAAAACATCGAATGGACAACGAATTCGACTAATTTCTACGGTCCATAGCCATAGGCATAGGCATAGCCTTAGGCCATAGCCATAGCAAGCCTAGGAAGTCCATAGCATACTCAGAATATTTAGACGTTTCATGCTCAAGTCTGAGACCGAGTACGATTACGTGCTCAGAAAGTGTTATAACCGCCGTGAGTATGAGCATGGTGTGAAAGCGACGCTTGAGCATGACATTCTGAGCACCGAGCACCGAGTACGGCTTTCTAACCTCGTGCCCAGAAGTAACTTTGTAACTCAACAATGAATCGAATGCTGCGTTATCGTGGACTGCTTATATCAACATGCAACGTTGAACAGCTGAAATAAAAACAATGGATAATGCATTGCCATGACGACTGTTAATGTTTCTCTGGGAAAGCAGAAGTAATTTTGCAACCGAACAATGCATGCTGCATTATCACGGACTGAAATCAACATGCAACGTTGAACAGCTGAGCCTAAAACAAAAACACTGGACAATACGCTCGCGATAAGCTCGTGGTAACACCCCAGTGATACTAGAGTCTAGACAGTCTGGCATTCGAAGTTGAACGTCTCCACGACGGCTCAAAAAATGTATCGTGCCGTTCTTGAGATGACGAGGAAACCTGTCACCAAGCTAACAATCCACGACGATGCCGGACGCGTTATCGCAACGCAGCTGAACTGAACACGCGGGCCATCGAACACTCCATCCACCATGTCAGCGACCCAGCCGTATAAAAGCTGCCGGCATTCTTTGGAAAACCGTCACATCTTGCATACCCTATTAATGCCTAAACTGCTTAAACTGAAGGCCCATGGCATAGGAAATGGTATAATAAACTGGATAGAACAAAGGCTGATTGACAGAAGACAACGTGTGGTAGTTGATGGGGAGGCTTCACACTGGAAATCGGTATTGAGTGGGGTACCACAGGGATCAGTATTAGGACCTATATTATTCTTAATATATATCAACGATTTGGATGATGAAATAACAAGCAAGGTGTTGAAATTTGCGGATGATACAAAAGTGTTTAGAAGGATTAAAAGTGATGGAGATAGACAGCATTTACAAGATGATCTTGACAGGTTGATCAAATGGTCTGAAAAGTGGCAAATGCTGTTTAATTTTGGGAAATGTAAATGCCTCCACACAGGACATGGGAACGAAGAGGTAGAATATACAATGGGGGGTACTGTACTAAGTGCTACTGTAAAGGAAGGGGACTTAGGGTTAACCATTAGTGCTGATGTGGAGGTTTCGGAGCGGTGCGGGGTTGCAGCTTCGGAGGGAAATCGGGTCCTTGGATTGGTTGGGCGAAACATAACGTATAGGGAAAGAGAGCTAATAATACCGCTGTACAAAACAATAGTTAGGCCTCATTTAGAATATTGTATTCAAGCATGGAGGCCATATCGCAGGAAGGACATAGATATGCTAGAAAGAGTGCAGAGGAGAGCAACTAAAATGATACCAAAACTGAGGGATCTTAGTTACGAAATACGCCTTAAAAAATGCGGTTTAACAACACTAGAGACCAGAAGATTGAGAGGAGATCAGATAGAAGTGTTTAAAATATTGAAGGGTTATGAAAACATTGATAGAAATATTTTTTTCTCAGTTAAGAAAGATAGAAGGACTAGAGGACATGAACTTACATTAGCAAAGGAGCAGAGTAGATTGGATATAAGAAAGTTTTCATTTTCACAAAGGACTGTAAATGAATGGAACAGAATACCTGCTGATTGTGTGGGTGCTAGTAGCGTGAATATGTTTAAAAATAAAATCGACACATACCTCAGACGGGCGGGATACACATAGATAAAAGGGTCGGACTCTCGATAAGCCAAAGGGCTTCCTTGTCCACCTACCACCTAGAGTTAATTCTCTGGGTGGCAATCTTGTTAAACTTATCTTGTTAAACTTGTTAATGCCAAAGAGGTTCAGCGAGCGGTCGGCCAACTAAACATCAGCTGAATTAGCGGACATGACGACCTACACAGCTGTATACAGCTGGCCTGCTAGAATACACACTAGCACCTAAGCAAGTTGTGTTCATGTGAGATGTTGGAGGATCCTCTTACTAACACCTGTATTCGGCAGTTTAGTGCGCTGACCACACTGTGTCACTGAACCTCGTGACGACCATTGGGTCGTACTGCTACTGATGCATGCTCAAGGGCCACCTCATGATGATTCAACGTACCCCACGGTTGGGGTTCCTTGAATCAGTACACATGTTTCCAATAATTTGCATAGGCTGGTAATATGATTTATCCCAGCCATACGAATGTCAGAGGTCATTTCAATTGATATGATAGAATAGTTTTAATGTTAAAAACTGCATTTCCGTTTATAGTTGAACGCCGAAAAATGGCAGATGCTGGGAGGAGAGGCCGAGGGAATCCATATGAAAAAGTTGGATTTAAAATTACACGTCTGGAGAAGTATCTGTAAAATACCTACTGTGCGCGCCATTTGGCATGCTAGAAAGTTAGGGCGCCTCCTGGCGAATGAGGAGAAAGGGAAAGGTTCGCCATGTTGTTTATAGAATTGTCGAGGTGACAATTGCGCATCGAATAACATAAAAGCAACGCGTTACGGGCAAAATCTGTCGTTGCCACGTAAACGTAATAAAAAATTGTCAAACAAGGTTTGGGATGTTATCTATATAGACGGTCTATATGCCTACACCATCCGGTATGAAGAGTTAAACAATATCTGCTTGGTAGCCAACTTTACTTATATCAACAAACTACACTGGATGTACACGTGTACATTTAATTTGGGCTTTTGTGATTTGTGTGGGTATCCCTTAACAATACGTTATATTTGTGTTATATTTCATGCTTAATATTATGTCAGTGAATTATGCGTCTGATTTGGTCGCATACACCACTGTTTCTTTCTGTTTTGTGACATATATACGGATGCCTAATAAAGTCCGCGACGAACGTCTATGATAACAGATTATTCGTTGTCATTCGTCGGTTGATGTACCAGTGTGAGCAACAACTCTCCAGCCAACACACGGAAAGATACAGAAACTCACAACCACAGCACCTTTGATCGGGTTGAAACTAAATAAACAAAACTAATGAGAAAGTACAGCAGTAACGTTCTGAGTGTACTTCTCTTCGGTTCTGGGTACTCCAAAACAGCAATAATAAATCATAAGTTTGAGACCTACCAGAACAGTTATCTCCGGAAGATGCGAAGACAATGGTGGCCTACCAAAACGACCCACGAAAGACTGCACCGCAAAGCCAAAACAACACGTTAAAGACGGATCTGGGGATTGGTTGGGTATAAGAGATGCGGCCCAAAGGATACGTGAAGAACCATTGAAAAGGTGATGACAGCGAGTAGTATGACCATGCAGTAGCATATTCTTGTTGAAGCTTTAATGGGAAACAAATGGCAACTTTTTCGTGTTATGCGCCAAAAGAGGTACACACTACCCATTTGTAATTACAATAAAACAAACATTCACGGCAGTGATTTAATCGGAAACTGGTCCCCACCTGGAAGATTCCAATGAAACCTCCGATATCCTGAGGCTGAAGGCTGACATCTTGCTCAACTAATGACGAGCAGCATTTTATTTACCGCGAAGTTGCTGTGACGACATGTGTTCCTTCAACAACCTGATTATAGTTGTCTACACACGTAATGGCATACGGTTCGGTGGCCTTTTACAAGGTCCGATCGGTTTCCAATTACACGTAATTTTGGAATATGCAGGCCTGCCTACCATTACAGATTTCCCCTAATCAATATAGAAATTGACCGCAGATTGAGACATTACGGAAACTGTCGCCGTATTTGGAAAATAAAATATCCGACTACCAAAAATTATATAGGCCTACGTTACAGAAATAAATAATGTCACGCTAGATGCCCTGACAACTTCTTAGAGCTCTGGTGACGAGGAAAATGCCATTCACTTGCTACAATTTATCAATAATATTATATGTTGATAACATGGGATGAAGCATACACGAAGCTGTCGCTGCCATAAATTAAGCGGGTGATCAGGCAGGCGGGTGAATCGCGGCCAGGCGGATGACTCGGGAAGAATTTACCAGAAATATAACTAGGATTCAATATGTACGGAAACGCGTACGCATGTAGCTTGCAAAATGGGAAATACCTCTGTAGTGATGTCACGTGGTATAAAATTGTGGAATTGGCGGAACCATCATATACAATGTGCCAAATATTTTTGTTTTCAGAAATTGTACAAAAGTAAAATGTTCCATTATCGACTGCTGGTTAGATATACTGAAGATGTGCAAGAAACCAAATAATTGTACTTTATTATGTTCACATTATTGTTATTATAATTCGAATTGTTCGTATATTAGCACTGTGATTGCTGTTTTGAAAGGGAAAGCACTTCGTACTATCTCCTTTTTTTTTAAACAATAATCGTGAATGCAATTAAAACATAAAATCATGTACCGGGATATGTATGATAATGTTATTGTGGAAAGAGAAATGTATTATTATACGTCTGGCAATTTCCTATCCGATTCCTGTGCGGATACGATTCGAATCGCTACATGCAGCGATTCGATTTGCCGTATCCGCATGACAGGGCTGCTTCCCCGTGTTGACATATTTCTGGTCGGTTACAGCGGCTGGAGTGATATAGGTGATACAATAATTTAATAATTAAGAGCTTAGAAAGCAAATCACAAAAGTTATCAGCTGGAATACTGGAATGATTACATTAACGAGATATATTGTGCGAGGGGTTGATAACTGTTCAGATTGCTTTATAACTTTCCAAGATTTAATATGGTTAATATTAAATGAATAAATAGGTGTGATTGCTTTTTATATTCTGAGTTTATTAACTCTTTTAGGTACATAACCACGAAAATGCCTTTTGTTTCACGTAAAATATGCCTTAAGAGGCACGAAGAGTAAATTTATGTAAACTCGACGAAAATGAAGTAAATCATTTCTACGGATATCTGCACAGCCTAATATACAATATCCAAAAACACAATAGGGTAGGGTGGGGTAAGAAGCGCCCTCGAGGTAAGACGCCCCTTGGGTATTTTAATATTTCGATCGTTTGCTGCCTGTCTCTGGTGGATGAAAATAATGCTGCCACCTAGCATTCATTGCGTCCGAACGCGCAAGAACGCTAAAACAACGGTGACAAAAAGTGAATTTGTAGTTTTTAGGCTTGTTTGATTTTAAAATTGTACATACTAGATGTATGATTATGAGACAGAGATTACGTGCGATATCACATAGTCGTTACTTTATGCATCGTTTATGTCAGTAGTTTCAATTATTACCATGCAAAACGGGCGATAATTAAATGTAATTTGACCATCGGCACATGTCTGCATGAAACCTATTGGGGGCAAGACGCCCTCAACGACATGGGGCAAGACGCCCCGGGGGGCTTCTTGCCCCACTTTTTTTAATTGTTTGTTTTACACATGCAACATAGGCTAACGTGGAAGGCCTAGCCTTAGAGCTACAATTAAATATTATTTTATTTATAGTATTTGTATATTATGTTTTATATCATTACATATTACCAATAATTATTGCATTATATTATGATGTAATTGTTATATTAATTGTCCTATTTTACTGTCTGTGTATTTGCAACATGATATTTATATATATTGCTTTTTTTATTCCTGTATTTTTTCCATAAATTATGTATAAGCACAGGGCTACAGTGAAAAAACTGTATTTTAATCTGAATGTACTAGCCTACCCTGTATAAATACGTTTAAACAAAATAAATAAATAAACAAATAAATAAATATATAAATAAATAGGCATAAATAAATAAATAATAAATACGGCGTGTTTGAATGCAAATTTGCAATAGGCCTATGACAGATTGAACATCTACTGACTAATATTTTCTTCTGTAGAAATGGTCCGCACGTACAAGCGCAAGTCGGAACGGGGTGCCTGTGGGGACGATGTGTTGAAGGAGGCACTGGCAGTGCTGGAGAATCAGTCTATGCAGGCTGTCAGTTGGCGTTTTGGCGTTTTGGCATTCCGGCCAGGACGCTGCGAAGACACCGCGACAAGAAAGTCGCCGCTGTGGGAATGCTATCTCTCGGCCCAAGGCAACCAGTACTATTGGCTAACGTGGAACGCACGCTGCGCGAACACATCGCGTATATGGAGAAGTGCCAGTACGGCTTGACGACCGTGGACGTCAGGCGCATCGCGTACGATCTCGCGGTGAAGCTGGGGCTTGCGCACACGTTCAACGCCGAAACTAAGATTGCCGGCCGAGACTGGCTTCACGGCTTCTTCAAACGCCACCCTGACCTGGCTATTCGGCAGCCTCAGGGTACGACCATTGCAAGGGCTGTCGGTTTCAATCACCCTAAAGTGCAATTGTCCACTGCTGGCCCGCCATCGTCCACTGCTGGCCCGCCAACGACCGCGTCCGCAGGAGTGTCGACCGTTAAGGAGCTGATAAAGCAGCTATCTCCGGTGCCAAATATATCACGTGCAAGATCGCTCCACCGTTCTGACATCGACGCCGCATAAGAACAAGTTGGCTATGCAGCAGGCGAAGAAAGAACGCACACCCAAGCTCAAGAAAAAGTCCCTGGCGACAGGAGTGAAGAGACACACGGCAAAGAAAGGGCGCGTGAGCTCCAGTAGCGAGGAGGAAGAATGGCCCTGTATTACCTGCGGAGAGCCATTCAAAGATAGCAGATCACGATAGGTGTTAGTGCAATGCCAACTGTGCAACAAATGGGCCCACGAAGATTGCACCGCGGGACAGGCCTTTTTCACGTGTCCCAACTGTGAATCGGAGAGCGATTGACTGTGCATTGTGTGCCATCTGTTCATCTGTTGCCTGATGTCGTTTAAAATGCTTTAATAAAGTTCGTATTTCTTATTTGAAATTATTCAACGCATTTTGCAGATTAAATTTATGTTTGTTTCACCACAATTTCTCAATGGGGCAAGACGCCCCCTGGGGGCCGGTTGCCCCACACTAAAGGGCATTTTTGTTTAATTGACGATCATAACAGTTAGTGCTGTCAGATGACAGAATGCCTTTGGTGAAACATTGAATAGGTACCCCGCAATCGTGTGCAAGCGCAACAACCTCAACATTTTCACTGTATGCTTAAATATGCCCATTTTCCCTTAAGGGGGCTCCATGCCCCACCCTACCCTATTGTTTTTATTATAGGCAGCGATTTTGATGTAAAGCTTGAACGAAATGTGGTCAGATACTGTGATACAAAATAACAAACATAAATGGTCATAAGGCGATAAGCTAAACTGGACTGTATTTACTCAATCACCCAAGCTGCCACAATTATATGAAAAAATCGAGAAAAAATAAAATACCAATACCCAAGAGAAATAAAGCACATATGAATCTGAGTTCTGGTTCCTAAAAATAAATTTCAACAGTTTTCAAAACGCCGCGAGTGTTTTCTATGATCGTGGCGTGTTAGGGGAAAAGTCCCCAAGCGGCTGGGCCAAGGCCCAACTGATCGGTGGATGGTTTACAGAGCTTGAAACAATCGCAGAAAATCCGCATGAGCTGTAACCACCGTATCGTCGCAAAAATGGTCTAATGTTCGTTTCACGTCCAAAACGAACCCGCAAAATCTAAACGCTAGCCTAAGGTTAAGGTTAAGGTCTAAGGCTAAGCTAGCAGTTATGGTAAAGATTATTTGAAATAGCATTAGTAAATAAGACTGGCCAAATATAAATTTAACCCTTACCCCCCGATGAATTTGTGTTCCATTATCACTGGTTTGATGGCCGAGTCGTTTGTGCAATGTGTATTCTATACAATATAATACAGGGCGTTTTTAACGTACAAAGTGGGGGGGCATTGCCACCCAGCCCTTTCGTTTTGACCCCCCAGTCAGACCAACTCCCCCCAGTGTGCCCCCATTCTCCCAAAACCAGCCCCTTGTAGGGCTTACTTTTTATTCGTTTTAGTGTTTGATTTTATTTGCACTAGGGTAAAATAGAAAAAACTCTAAGTAGCAGTTGCCATGCATTCGCCAGAGAAGAACGGTGCCCCTGGACTACTTGAAATGGTGAACAAAGCTCTGGATCTGACAGGAGGTAAAGGAACGAAGCTGGTTGATGTCACCACTGACGGTGAGGCGGCAAACACCGGCAGACAAGGTGGATTATGGCGTCTGCTTGCTGACCAAATGCAGAGAGGTTTGGCAATATTCTGGTGTGCTGCTCACCGATCTGACTTAGCCATTGAGTCGGTCGTCAGCACCGTACCTGAGTTGGGAATCTACATGCCTAAGCCAAGGGTTATGAATATGAACATAATCATTAATGTATGCGTAAACTGCCCTTTTTACCCATTAGAAGTGCCTTTTTAAGACATTGCCCCCCCCAGTGAAAATTCAATAAAAAAACGCCCTGATATAATACTATTAATAGGTATTATAATAGATGAGTGCGCTACATTTGTCGGCGTCCGCAATGCCAAATGGCAATGACCACTCGTCGTTCAACATCTGTATCGTTACAATGCAGCGCCAAATCCAACTTCCACAAACACAACCATATGCCCATTTGAATAAACTTTCACAATACCTGAACTTTACTCGACATAACCTTGTACGCATTATCGAAAGTGGTCATTAATCACGGCACAAACCCGATACAACCAAAAAACGCACTCGCGTATGGTTCGCGTACGTGAAGCTGTAATCGAAAACGAGACGTGACACACGCTGTTTTGAAAATATTCTACCCAGCGAAATGCCAACAGCGTTCCCGTTGGAAAGCTCCTACCGGCGGCGATGGACTTTTGTATCAGCCAGAAAAAAACAACAGCAATGAATTCACTAGAATACGCAACGTTTTGGTGAGTTGTAATAATTATGAAAACTAAATTCTGCAGTGGAAATTGTGTGTTTTATAATCTGAGCATGTTCAATCATTTTAATGGCAATAACAAATGTAGCATAACACATTTATCATTTAATATAGATCTAATATATTTAATAAATAAGATGATTAAATCGTATTTAATATGTAGCGCGTTTATGTGTGCATAAAATAATACGTATAATAATTTAATTTATAATTGTACACATAAATATCAAATGAAATGAACGTAGTTGATATGTTGCAGTTAGCTGGGAAACAGAGAAGGCCGCGTTATGCCCATGTGCGAAGAAGGCCTCAGTGTTTTGGTCACAGGTCAGGTTGGTTTTAATCAAACAAAGAGAAAGGTGTGGCACTAACAGTTGCAACGGGAATCGCCACCAACCCGCTGAATGCAGAAACTATAACTATCCATAGATGGGCTGGAATCAAGGTGAGATTATATAATATAAGTATGTGTGTGTGTGTGTGTGTGTGTGCATGTATCGTACATACGTATGTGTCTTTTGTGTGTGTGTGTGTGTGTGTGTGTGTGTGTGTGTGTGTGTGTGTGTGTGTGTGTGTGTGTGTGTGTGTGTGTGTGTGTGTGTGTGTGTGTGTGTGTGTGTGTGTGTGTGTGTGTGTGTGTGGGCGTGTATTGGCGTATTGTGAGATCCTTTTCTGTTGCTTTTACAGCAATGCGAGATCGTTTTGAATTGTGAGATCGACCTCTTAAAACATGTTAGAAATGACATGAAACGCCCCCTTGTGGCACCCGGAGGTGTGATCTCACAAGGAATTCACTGTGTGAACTGTGTTGTGTGCGTATGGTGGTTTGCGTGTGTTACCATGAGATGGCAGCACTGGAATCACTCCGATCCGCGAGTGTGTGTCGTTATGACACGCACACTTTTGGCGCGCATCCAATCAGACGCGAGTTTACGGCGTTCAACCAATCACGCAATCTGTAACACGGTCGCTACGCCTCCATATGGTATTGGCGGGTTTGAGAAGAAGCTGGCGGTAAGTGACTTTCTCTTTGCTTTTACTAGTAATACGCAATGCTCGTTCGTTTGATTGTAACGAATCATCATCTGATTTATAAACACAAAAAATCATCCGGTTTCAACTGATGAATCTGAATTAGTATTTGCAATTTGTATATCAGAGCAATATATAATATACTTATACAAAATGGCGCTCGCGTGCCGATAGAATTAGAAATGTATTTAGCGCGACTTCGTCTCGCAGTCGTTATTTGTGAGTATTTTATCAAAATCAATCTGTTTTACCATTTGTTTGCTCAAATTGAATAAAGTATGTGATACCGAGTTAAAATATTTCGCACAAATTTATTCTGATATTTGTAAATAGCCCTATGACTGACATTTCAATTAATAATTGTCCGACACTGACAGGCGGGTCGGCCAGTATAATAATTAATGTACCCTATGTACCGTAGTCTACATGTATTGTCGGTTTGGATTGAAGAAAAAAGCCAGGAAACACTCATTTGGATAATCGATTTTCAAATATTTATGCATTACTACAAATGTAATATTTCATAATATCTCTTCGATCTTTGACTTTGTCACAAGTTTGTGTACCTCAAGCTCAGGCTTTATTGTTGCCTTAAACTTTGTTTTTGAGACAACTCAAGTCAAACGATGTAGTGTGGCCAAATCAAATGTCATTCAGTCTGAGACTTGATTTCTTGACTTGGACTTGTCTTGAGTGAACGTAATTCAGTAAAGCTAGTCTTGATGTTTGTTTGCCGGCAGAACTTAGGTGTGTAATTAGATGGGCATAATTTAATTACATAATACTCATATTTTTATACTGATGTGTTCTCTACGATACAATACACCATTTAAGCCATATTAATCAATGTATCCCCAATTCGCATTTTAAATTCATAATAAATTTGTAATGTTTATGGGTGACTAATTCAGAAAGTATAGTAAGTAGATGCACGATTATTGCCAGTATCACTGACACTAGATCATGGCAATTTGGACACTGCTGTAATAAAATAAATTACATTTGCTGTTAAAATCACATTAGGTAATTATAAAATGTGTTTATTTCATTGTCATGCAACAGTAAAACTGCTGTCCTTCTGCCTAAATCTTACTAAGTTACAAAGCGTTGATAATCTATCATTATGTTTACATGTTGTACAAACTTCAGATGTGTAACATGTACACTTCTCATGATTCTAGAGGCACCTGAAAACAGGTAAAAAAAAGTGCAGTTTTGGGGTTACCCCATGTTCTTATAAAAGGGCCTTAATTATAAACACAATTTACATGTAAATGCTTAGGTTTTTTGAAGAATGCACATGCATCTCTGAAGGACCAACGTATTTATCATTGGTTGATTTGGCTTGGGATGACCCACCTGTTCATATAAAATATCCATCAAAAGGTATGTTTTGGAGCAATTTTAGCGGTCAAAATTACCATAATTTACCTTCCGTTTTTTGTGATGCATGCCACCGTTTATTAATATGCAATTTGTAACACATACAAGAGACTGGACACTAGCTTGTTTTTACATTCAGATGGATGGAACACTTGGAATACTTGAGGGGCCAACAGTTGAAATGGTCAGCGATAGCGTTGACAGTGAGAGTAATGACTCAGAAATATTCACATTTATAATGCCAGAAACAACGACATGCGCCACTAATGTCAGCAAATCTGGTTCCTTCACAATGCCAGCGATACTCAATTCAAATATATACATGGCGGAAAGAGAGAAGAAGAGCATTAGAGTGTGGAATTTATTTCACTACTGTCTGTTCTGCTCATATAGTGGGTCGAACATAAGTCGCCATCTGAGAAGAAAGCATCAGGATGAAGAGGATGTAAAGAGCATTCATGATCTGACTACTGGAGAAGAAAAAATTGCTGGAAAAAAGATGGAACTATTGCGAATGCGAGGCGATCACAAGCATAATCTTGCCGTCATTAAAGACAAAGAAGGCAGCATTGTACTAGCACGTCGAAAGAGAGAGGATGAGTTTGACATCGATCAATATGGTCCTTGCCCAGAATGTTATTCATGGATGATTCTAACTGATATCGCACGACACCAGAGAGAAAGATGTCTTGCTGTTTCCTTAGAACCTGATCACCTGGTGTCCTCTTCAAAAAACCTGGCAATCCATTCGAAGATTCTTAAGGGTGCTGATGACGAATTATATCAAGGAGCGTCAAAACTGCTGAAAGACCAAGTCATTGACCCAATGCATCGCGGGGAAGTAAAATCAACAGTCATGTCAGACAAATTGATCATGAGACTTGGTGAAGAATGGCTTGCCAAATGTAGTCGGAACCCTCTTCGCAGGGGGAATTACGCATCCGACAGGATGCGGAGAGCAGCAAGACTGCTGATAGAGTGTAGAAAACTACATGTACGTCAGGGAGAGCAATCTATGGAAGACTTCATCAAGCCTGAAATGGTGGATATCATGCTTGCTGCTAGTCAGAAGCTCTCTGGTAGTGATGGGGTGTATGATATGAAAACTCCATCTGTAGCAAAGAAGCTCAAGGAAGACCTTCATCGACTAGCACAGGCCAAAGAAATGTTTGCCATAAAGGAAGGGAACAAGGTGAAAGCTCAAGAAGCCAAACAGTTTACGAAGGTCCTACAGAAAGAATGGCTTATCAAAATCGGCATTACAGCAAGTGCTGTTGCGCATGAGAGAAATTTCAGTAAAAGACCAGAACTCCCCGACCCAACCGACATCAGTAAACTCACAAAATTTGTCAAGAACAAATTGACCATGACTACATATGATGTTAAGAAACCCACATGGAAGACATACTTTGATGTTGTATGTCTGGTCCAGACAAGACTTGCCACCTACAACAAACGAAGGCCTGGAGAACTAGAAAGTCTAAGGTAGATTTATAATGTTCTGTTGATATATTACTAGTATATATGTTATATCCCATCCCAGTCCTTGAGCAGACTCATTTGAGTGAAAATGCATGCCTTGATTATGATAGTTCTTCGGATGTTATACAGGTGTATACTAGATTTTTGATTGACTTTTAATACAAAACACGATCCATGTTCAAATGTATGAGCATGCTTACGGTAATTACGAAAACAAAACAAAAACGAGAAGCCTGAAAAGAAAAATTGACCGCTTGTTCTTTTGAGTGTACAAGACTAGACCTAATATTGTTTTTTTTTATTGTATATTACTGGCTTGGAGAAGTGTCACCTGGTTATGAATGTTGCAGCTTTGAGGGATTATCAATAGTCTTTAATAAGGTGTTTATAATGTCTGTTTTCAGACTTGAAGTTTACACCGAGGCGATCTCGAGCAGTGCTGACCTCCACCCAGACTGCATGGCTCAACTGACATCACTAGAAAAGGAGCTTGTGAAATCACAGGTGATGGTCACTGTGAGAGGAAAGAGGGGCACACCAGTTCCAGTGCTAATTCCACAGGATTGCAGGGCTGCAATGGATTATCTGTCAAATTCTGACGTCCGCCAAACTCTAGGGATAGACCAGGCAGTTGACGATAGAGGAAATCATTTCTTCTTTGCTAACAAGGGTGAGCAATATTGTTTTGTGGAGTAAGCCCTAGTTAAAAAAAAGCATACTGTAGCATAAGCATCAAAATGATTACGTAGTCAAATGTACTTAATAAATAAAGAGTGCACATTACTGATTCATGAAGAATTAAATTGAAATTCTTTTGAGAAATATAAACATGACAAATTGTCGTGTGGAAAATCTTACAGATTTCCATGCTCCTATACATCATGAGTTAAGTAGATATTTTGAACTTATATATCACATCGTAAAGCAAAATGAGAAATTAACAAGTGAACAAAAATCAGTTTTCTCCATTTTTTAGTACATTTGCTGGGTTATGAATGAACATTTATTCATGTACATATGTAATGTGTTATTCATATTCTCCATTCGTGATTCAATGAGATGTGTGAATGTTGTCTTCTGCTTAGGCAAAAGTGTGCTTCGAGTTTGCGACGGAATACGAAAGGTCACTGGTGAAGCAAGTGGCTTGGTGCATGTTGATCGTCTACGATGCACTGAGTTAAGAAAGTATTTGGCAACAGCTACACAGGTAAATTGAACATTATTTAACATTGTACAAGTTCGGCACCTCCCTTCACACATATAACCTGTTCTATTTGTAGGTGCTTCTTAGTAACAATTTTTTTTAAATAACAGAAAATGTCAACCTTTTGGAGCAGCTGAAGAATAGACATGACTAACATTTTACATTAGTTTAATATATTTTTAAACTTTTTAGATCACTATTGGTTAAGCCTAATATAACAATGGATCAAAAATAATTTAGATTGGATTGGACAATTAAAATAACATGTCCACATCTTCAATACTGGGCAATAAAAATGGGACATCAGGATCACTAAATAAAAATGCAAGAAGATGCTCAAAAGATATTTCCTGATAAAGCTTATAAAATATATGTCCTCTTAATGATTTAATAACACAAGAAATGTATTTACTAGTTTTTGTTGTTTTGGTTTCCATCAAGCATAATTTACTTAATACTACAATAACTTATACTTATAAAATTTGTGTGGGTGCCGACATCAAACACAGTTAACGTGTGAAAAAAACTGGAGAAAGTTAATTTATGCAAACTATGAATTATCCATCACTGAGTAAAAAAGTCCTACTGTTTCAAGGTCTCATGTTCATACTTCATAGCTTCCTTATCAACATGACCTTTGGCCCTAGAGTTATATTGTGTTGTGTGTGCATTCGTGTATAATTGCGTTAAGTTTCACTGAAACAGTAAACAAGTTGCCCAGTGTTCAAGACGTACACATATAAAGAACGTGTTGGATTGTTATTTTAAGCAGCATCGAGCTATTGGACACATACGTCGAGCTATTGGACACATACCATTTTTACACCTAGAGCATTGAGATGTCCAAAGAACTGCCTTCTCCCTGTGCGCTATGTTTAATTGTCCGTGTATCTTGCTAGCTGTAATTAATGTATACATTGAATTATTTATATAACATAACTTTTGATATGATGTCATGTGTTAATCTCCTACAGATGCTCGACCTCAAAGATGTGGAACTACAATGGGTGGTGAAGCATCTTGGCCACAGCATGGAGGTGCATCAGACCTACTACAGATGCCTGGAGAGCGTCATTGAAAGAGCAAAAGTGGCAAAGCTGTTAATTCTGTGCGATGAGGGACAATTGGCTAAATACTCTGGTAAAAGACTTGACGAAGTTACACTGGATGGTATGTTGTTCATTACATGCTTCAGTTAAATACATCATGCATGCCCCATCTTAAGATATATCCTTACCTGTTGATCAGTTTTAGTATATCTATACATGTATAAAATATTATATATATATGCGTCAAAACAGTTTTTGAGCAGAGCCTCCTGACTAGAGTCATTTTTTCCTGCATTCGGTATTAGTGTGTACTTTTCAAGATTATGCTTTATTGTCTTCAAATTGTAAATGTATGTGTACATAAGTTAAGCAAGTGCCAATGTGATAAGCTGACTGGAAGAATCAATAAACAGTGTCTTGGCATAGCTGGTCTTGCTGCTGCCAAGCTAGATGCTGCTGTTACCTTGCATTTTGTGGGTGTGTTGTGGCCAGTGTCTTGCTATTTACAAGTATATTATGGCCAGTGCATTCCACCTATATCCTAACCAAAGTACATTTTGCATTTAGGATGTGTTTACCTGTAAACTAAACCCTACTTTAGGACATACCTTGTCCAAGCATAATACGTATGTATAAAAAAAATATTGTTTTATTTCAGAGATTGACCTATCCATGCAGTCGGAGGGTGGACCATCCACACCACAGTTGGTTCATGAGCCAGAAACTGAAGGTAACTATTAGTGCTGTGCTCATCTGATAAATTCCGAACAAGAGAGATATGGGAGCTAGATAGGAAATTTTTTAAATGCATAAATAATCAAATGTTTTGTGGCCAAGTTGTAGAGTAGGTCTTACTGAATAAATTTTTTTCTGTCAGACCCCCGTTTCCACGCAACAATCAAAGATGGCTGCTGGATATAGAAAATATAACATAATTTGGAAACAGCTCCTCCAATAATACAGTAATCAATGTAATTCTTTCTATTTCTTATTTACAACATGTTATTCTATGCAATATCAAAGATATATTTTACGTATGGGCATTATTTAATATTAAAAAATATATTACAATTTTGTTGGTAAAAAAATCCATATTTTTATTACAACCACTGTGTTCACCCATCAGTCAACATTTCATTAAAGCATCATTACTTCTAGAGATATAGTGTTTCCAAATTGGAAAAAACACCAGTTTTAGCAAACGGGTGTAAATGGCTGTCAACGATTCGGTAATGGGATTTATTACATGACAGAAGCACACTTTATCCATGAATATAAGTTACTTAGAGGTATGTAAAGGTTATAAGAGATGTTGATCATATTCTAACAGTAATATGACTCTTCCAGTACTTGGAAGTTCATTGTTCATGTAAATAGTCTTATGGTGTGCAACACTTAGCATCTAGTTTCAGTTCAACAGTGCACTTTAACTATGCATTCGGCATTTATGTTTGAATGGTGAAATTGATAAAGTATTGGTTCAATCATCTGAATGTAGCAATATAATATTTCTTTGACAATACATTTGTATTTACAAATGTTTGAAGCAGTGCATGAATAGACATATAATATTCATATTTATAATTCTTCAACTGTAGGCAAGATGAGAAAGAGAAAAGTCATCATTGACACTGAGTCCAGTGGAGATGATGATGGGCTAGCAGTGGTGCCACTCCCCAGGAAAGGTAAGAGATCTGTATAATATAATTGTGTAATCCCTTCTAACAGGCAGATATGGTCATTTCAGTGATGTGCAGTTGCTGGTGCAGCTGCATTTACTTGCTTGTCAACAAACTATTGAGCATTTATTAACTAATTTACATATAAAATTTAATGCAACACACTATGGCAAGATGTATTATACTGGTTAGGGCTTGACGCTTATTGAAATTGATGCCCAATCTATTATATATATATATTGATGAGTTTGTAAGGAATATGTACGTAATTGTGCCGAAAAGCTGTGTGCATCCGTAACACGTGTTAAAATATCAATGTTTGTGCCATAATATTCCAAATATGTTGCTACATTATTAAGATAAATATTATTATAACTCTATATATATATATATATATATAATATTTTATGTGTCACCTGTTGTTTTATTTCTTTCAGTGTGTGGTGTATAAAATGTGAATTAATATATACACATATTTGACAATTTCTGTTTCATAGCGCGTGCTAGATGGACGTCAGAAGAAGAGGAGGACATCCATCTTGTGTTCAGAGATTTCATTGACATTAAGAGTGTTCCAAACAAGCAAGATGTTGAACAAGCAAAAATAAACAAACTGTTTTCAGTTTCATCTGTGCAAGACATGCCGTACAGACGAATTGTGTACAAAGTTCACAACATCATTCTGACAGAAAAGAAAAGACTCGCAAAGTCATAAACGTGATGTCCAATCTGTACACAAGACTTACACTCTTGTGAAGATATGATGAATAGCATCATTTGTTTATTGTAGGGTAGCCACTGATCGAAAACGCCCTTAGACCATATCTCTACTGAACATATCTTAACCAAATGTGGAGTACTAATTAGGTAAATTAATAGTATATAATATGTGAAATATGGGCTCATTTACTTGTGTATTACAATGGCGATGAACTTTAGTGTGACGGAAGGGCATGCACCCTTGAAAATAATTCTGAGCTAACAACTGAATGTGTCGTCATGCAATTGTCGTGAATCATTAACTAGAATACTCTTTTGTATAATAAGATGGTTTCGGGCAAGGATTACCTGACTTCAATGACTGATGAATGGGATTTTAGGTTTGAGTATTTTTCAAAGTATCTTGAAAAATGCTCAAACCGAAACAAGTCATTGAAGTCAGATATCCTTGCTCAAAACCACCTTATCTGACACAGGAGCATTCTAGCTAATGATACTTGACAATTGCATGACCACACATACAGTTAACATTCATTGCCAATGGTAATACACAAGCAAATTAGCCCATATTTCACTTGTCATATGTTATTCATTTAGTTAATTAGTGCACAAAATTTGGTTAAGATATGTTCAGTATTGATAGAGATATGACCTGTTGGTTATGATAAATAACTATGCATTTATGCTGAATACATTTTGATACGTTTTTGTGTTTGTTGAATAAATGTATACGTTTTCACATTGTATGTATGCCTCATTACAAGTATTTATAATGCAAATTTTCGATCATATAAATACCCAATTTTCACAATACAAAAACCATCAGATTTATTGTTCCCGACTGCGGCATTTCTGGCCTGTCACACAGTATTTGTGTCGCAACGTGTG
Organism: Escarpia spicata; assembly: GCA_963995525.1. Taxonomy (NCBI): domain Eukaryota; kingdom Metazoa; phylum Annelida; class Polychaeta; order Sabellida; family Siboglinidae; genus Escarpia; species Escarpia spicata. The sequence goes on along the minus strand of OZ023211.1, from coordinate 53,754,074 downwards.
AACACAGACTTTTGCTAGAGCTGTGTGACGGTTTTATAAATGTCATGTCAGATCCATTAAAATGGCTTATGAGATCATTTTTAACATGCATTGTGAGAACCAAAAAAGTGTGTGAATGTCGTCCTGAGATCGATCTCGCAGAGATCTCGAGGGCGTATATCCCGATCTCATAATTCACTGATCTCACAATTGACCAATACACGCCTGTGTGTGTGTGTGTGTGTGTGTGTGTGTGTGTGTGTGTGTGTGTGTGTGTGTGTGTGTGTGTGTGTGTGTGTGTGCGTAAACTGCCCTTTTTACCCATTAGAAGTGCCTTTTTAAGACATTGCCCCCCCAGTGAAAATTCAATAAAACACGCCCTAACATAATACTATTAATAGGTATTATAATAGATGAGTGCGCTACATTTGTCGGCGTCCGCAATGCCAAATGGCAATGACCACTCGTCGTTCAACATCTGTATCGTTACAATGCAGCGCCAAATCCAACTTCCACAAACACAACCATATGCCCATTTGAATAAACTTTCACAATACCTGAACTTTACTCGACATAACCTTGTACGCATTATCGAAAGTGGTCATTAATCACGGCACAAACCCGATACAACCAAAAAACGCACTCGCGTATGGTTCGCGTACGTGAAGCTGTAATCGAAAACGAGACGTGACACACGCTGTTTTGAAAATATTCTACCCAGCGAAATGCCAACAGCGTTCCCGTTGGAAAGCTCCTACCGGCGGCGATGGACTTTTGTATCAGCCAGAAAAAAAACAACAGCAATGAATTCACTAGAATACGCAACGTTTTGGTGAGTTGTAATAATTATGAAAACTAAATTCTGCAGTGGAAATTGTGTGTTTTATAATCTGAGCATGTTCAATCATTTTAATGGCAATAACAAATGTAGCATAACACATTTATCATTTAATATAGATCTAATATATTTAATAAATAAGATGATTAAATCGTATTTAATATGTAGCGCGTTTATGTGTGCATAAAATAATACGTATAATAATTTAATTTATAATTGTACACATAAATATCAAATGAAATGAACGTAGTTGATATGTTGCAGTTAGCTGGGAAACAGAGAAGGCCGCGTTATGCCCATGTGCGAAGAAGTACATTTAGGCAAGTTGTTTGCGAGGTACGTTTAATCAAGTTTATGTTGGCTTCCATCCAAACCGACATTTCCCAACTTGCAGTTGGACAACCTTATTTGATATATATACTCACTTACTCGGTTTCTGTCCTATCTCGGTTTCTGCTCCATCTGAGATCTCGCAAGATCTCGCCGCTAGGTAGGCCACTAAACCATTTTTAATACAATCGTGTTTTGCGAGACCAGACGTCAGAGCGCCTAGCGACAACATCGAACAAGATTAAATTATCCGTGAAAATGCTGCCGTTTCAGGTTTATGGAAACATGCTTAGATGTATAACACAAGATGTAACGCGTGTATGACACAAATACCCAGATTAAAATCACCGTTGTATATTTGCTGAAATTAATTTCATGGTCTGCTGGTGCGAGTTTTCGGACAGCCCACGTGAAATGTAATTGCCTTATATGGAAGATATATGTCAAGCCTGTGTTGTCAAAAAGTTAGAATACGTAGAATGCGTTTTATTATAACATAGGAAACGCATTAGTTTTTAACTAACATCACAACTTCACTGCAACATATTTTGCAAGTATTTTATTCAGCACATATGTAAGAGCTATGGCAAGACAGTATTGTCATAAAAGCGAGAATAATTTTTTTAAATGTCATTAATTTAAATAACATTATAATATATTTAACACATGCACCAACCTTACTGACTGACATGCACCAACGTGCACACAGTGTTTTCACTGCCCTTGTTGCCAATTGTCGGAAGAGTGATTCACTCTCCAAGTCATGAAGGTTTTTTGTTAATGGATTATCACAATAAGAACTGTCACTTTGATATCCAGGAGAACAAGTTAATTTTCATTTGCCGTGTTTGCTAAAATACCCTTTCACTTGTAAACACGAACTTTTATAATAACTGCTTTTCTGTGTACCTCAAAAAATGTATATCCGACATTTTCTTCATTAAAATACTTATACCTGGAAATTACATATATTTAATTTGTAAATCGTTAAGGTATTTAATAACACTGCTTTTTCATTAATTACATATATATTTAATTAACATCACGAGTAATATAAATAAATCTCAGGCACTGCGTCAGGTATGCACAGCAAAATAATTGCGGGCATTGCAGTGCGTATGACCTTCAGATTGCTAAAAAATACTTTCTTTTACATAAATGAAATGTAGTCTTTGTAGTAATTCAATAGCTACAGAAATATTAATTAAAAATTAGCTTCAGCAGTTTATAATGTACGCATATATTTACATTAATCATCACATGAAAGTTATCGACACACAACGCCGACCCTGTGAAGTTGACGCATTAAACTAATTGATTGCCACTACGACTTGCCATATCCATGAGGCAGAAACCGAGTGCTTCCGTTTGGCGCGAGAAGTGATTATCGTCTCACGAATATTGTAAATATTTCACTAAAAAACACGTTGCTTGCATGCCATTGAAGAACGATTTCAAGAATAGTTGACGTAAACTGCATATTATGGTTCCGTAAGGCAGAAACCGAGTGATCCAGTATACTGCATTCGGCTATGTCAATACATATAACAATATACCACTTTTACCACAGGTATTGTTACGGCCATGTGCATCCATGCGCTTGAACACGCGTTTACGTGTAAACTCTTATGTTCGCTTATATTAAAAATACGTCATTTACTAACACAATTATGTCCCACTGGATACTGGTGCCGGTGCGGGAGTTTCGTCCTCCGGGCAAGGCGACGTCGTTATGGTTGAGTGCGGTGCTCCACTCCACATTGCATCGGTGGATAGTGGGGATTTATTCGGGGAGGAGTGGGTCTTACCGTCGGTGAATATTATTCGCTTGGTAAATGTGGGACTAGCTTGTCGGCCCCGTCTCACGGAGTCACGAGAGATAGTGTACATCTGAGTGTCAATAGGGTATCCATCAGCAATCTACACGTGGAAGGGAAACTAGCACCATTCGGGAAACCATGTGTACAGCAACCACCAACATGCTAGTCGACGCGGGAGCGGAGCGCTATTTCGTCACGAAGAAGGCATTTGACACGTTTATGGCGCAACGTGTTGAACTGTCACCCGAAAACATTAGAATGTTATTAGTAAATGATCAACCATTAATGTTATATGGACAATGTCATTTGGAAGTGGAATACAACAATCAAAGATGCACACATCGTGGCAGACATCCAAGAAGACGTTATTTTGGATGTGGATTTTCTGAGGCGCTAACGGGCGATGTGGAACTGGGATTCCCATAAGCTCGACATGTTTGAGTGGGGATGACGAAAGTAAATTTGCCAACACGCTAACTAGGGTGTGTCGGTTACAGACAAATGTCAGCGAAGAGTGAGACGGTAATTTCAGCCACACTACACGGCAGAAAATCTTCTGAGATACAGGGAATTATTTTGGCAGCAAGGCTATTCATGGAACGCAGAAAATTTGGGATAGCAGGCACTTTGGTTGGGAACAACTTAGAAAAATGCTTATGCGCATGATAAATCCACTCAACCGAGACATTATAATTCCAAAGGGGAAGATGTGTTGATCTGTACGCCTGAAGAAGATACAAATATCTTCACCATGGAAGATTCCGAACAATCAGCTGTTTGCCGCGAGGCTGATTTGACAGAAGAATTGGAAAAAATTATCCCCACCGTGGGGGGGGGGGGGGGTTTCTCCGAAGACAATTCCGCCGCCTAATCCAGAATTATCAAGATGTCTTTGCAACAAGAAACAACCGATTCGACAGAACCGGCATTGTTAAACACATCATCAACACAGGGAATAATTTACCTATAAAACAACGCCCATGACGAGAGCCCTTAGGCACGGACAGTAAAGGGGAAAATCGACAAAATGCTTCAACAAGATATTATGTCTCTCTACCAGCCCCTGAGCTTCTTATATCGTACTGGTGAAGAAGAAGGAAGGATGGAAGTGTGCGATTTTGTGTCGATTATCATCGACTGAAAGATGTCTTCCCACTGCCAAGAATAGAGGATAATCTTGACGCATTGAGAGGAGCTCAGCTATTCACTATTTTAAACTTAGCCAGTGGATATTGGCAGGTAGAAATAGACAAAGAGGATCGCAAGAAGCATTTTGCACCCGCTACAGTCTCTATGTGTTTCGGGTGGTGCCTTTTGGATTATGCAAATATATTCGAAACCCTTATGGAGACTGTACTAGGTGGTGTGCTGTGGGATTCTGTCGTTCTCTACAAAGACGGTATAATCTTATTTGTAGATTCGTTCCAGAACATCTAGAAGAAGAAGAAGAATTTGTTTTCATTTGACCCAGACATTAATTTTGGTTATACATACAATACAACCATGTCAAAAATAAAATTAAAATAATACAAATATATAACCTTATGATAAACATGGATTAATGCATGGTAAATAACAAAAAAGTATGGTGAGGAGACTCCTCTAAGACTATAATAGTCGAGGAACTAACTTTTATGATAACAAAGTTAACTGGATTAATACATCACCTGAATCAAATTAATATATCACCTGAGTCAAAATTTAAAAAAATTTAAAAGGAAAAAAACATGATATGAATATGAGCATATATGTAAAATGAGCAAGCTTACATGATTATTGCGTTTGTCGTTTAGGCACTGTTTGGTACTGTATAAAGTTGACCGGTGGTTGTCAGTTCTTAATTTTGCATACATATATATATAGCAATTTTGTACTGTGCATGTTACCTGATAATTTTGTAAATAATGTTCTAGAACGATTGAGAAAGTCTTACGAAGGCTACGACAGGCGAATCTCAAACTGAAACCTAAAAAATGTTATTTCTTGAGGAAGGAGGTTGAATTCCTCGGAAAATGGTCAGCAATGAAGGAGTAGCTACCGATCCTGCAAAGATGTCAGCCGTAAGGGAATGGTCGCGTCCTTCATCAAGTAAGAGCTTGAGAGCATTCTTGGGTCTAGCCGGGTATTACCGAAAATATGTGAAAAATTTCGCCGCAATTGCTTCGCCTTTGACGGAATTTAGCAAGAAAGGAGGAAGATATAGATGAGAAACTGACCAAAAACACGCTTTCAATACCCTCAAGGATTTTTGCCCATCTTCCTCAAATCAATGGTCTTTCGACACGCGAAACATTTCGTTTTGTGTGGATCATCTTTACATTCTCTCATCGACCTATACTGGATCAACCACTTCAAATTGAATACGGTCTTTCCCATTATTTGGTCATTGAATGCACGCTTAGTCAAACACAATAAACGCGTCAAACTCGCGAAGTGTGTCAAAAAAATGGCGGAAAATAGAGAGTGGCGAGCCCATAGTCAACCTCGTGAGTTTACGGCAAAACGGAAATAGCCGAATGTGGTAAGGGAAGTAACTCCGAACTTGTAATCTAAAAAAATATGGCGAAAGATCGACTTCCATGTTCCATTAATTTTCACGTCTTGCATTTTGATTTTTATTACATCTAAAAATATATACATTGATGTAATTTCGATTCCAACTTTGAGAACATTTATTTAGGCAAAAGACGAGGGCTTTTTAGAGTATTTGGTCAATTTGTAAGGCCTTTTCGGGGCATTTTCTAATGTAAGGCCTTTTCAAGAGACACTTTCAAATTCAAGGCCTTTTCAAGATTGTGCGAACCGTGTTAAACGAACTTGCCCAAGGTTCGACTCTGCCGCACAGGATTCGAACCAGCGTTCTCTCAGTCGAAAGTCCCCAGCTCTCTGGGAGCCGAGTCATGACTCGTGCCGAGCGCAACTTCTGCGTGACGCGGAGGGAGCTGCTGGCTGTCACTTGATTCACTGATAATTTTGAGCATTATTTGATGAGGTCCAAATTTCTCATCCGCACCGATCATGGAACTCTCAAGTGGTTGCTCGCTTACTTTTAAAGAACCAGAGGGGCAGGTCGCATGCTGGTTAAAGCGTCTTAGAGTCTACCACTTCGACATTTTGCACCGAGCCGGATCAGCACATGAAAACTGTGACGCACTGTCCCGCATCCCATGTCACGATGTCTGCTGGCATTGCCATAAACATCAGGATTTCCAGGAGGACATAGCCTGTTGTGCGCGTGCAGCATCAGTACTGCCATTTTGTCAATCCCGCTACCAGCCTACCCAATTGGTCTCGAAAAGGAAGAAGTACGAAAGAACGCAGAGGATTTGCTCTAGAACGACAGTAACTTTAACCACATTTAACAAGATGCCACCCAGAGAAATAACTCTAGGTAGCAGGTGAACAAGAAAGCCCTTTGGCTTATCGAGAGTCCAACCCTTTTATTTACGTATATCCAGCCCTTCTGAGGTATGTGTCGATTTTATTTTTAAACATATTCACGCTACTAGCACCCACACACTCAGCAGATAATCTGTTCCATTCATTTACAGTCCTTTGTGAAAATGAGAACTTTCTTGTATCTAATCTACACTGCTCTTTTGCTAATGTAACTTCATGTCCTCTAGTCCTTCTATCTTTCTTATCTGAGAAAAAATATTTCTATCAATATTTTCATAACCATTCATTATTTTAAACAATATCTGATCTCCTCTCAATCTCCTGGTCTGTAGTGTTGTTAAGCCGCATTATAGTTGCTCTCCTCTGTACTCTTTCTAGCATATCTATGTCCTTCCTGCAATATGGCCTCCACGCTTGAATACAATATTCTAAATGAGGCCTAACTACTGTTTTGTACAGCGGTATTATTAGCTCGTTTTCCTCATACGTTAAGTTTCGGCTAATTAATCCAAGGATTTGATTTCCCTTTGAAGCTGCAATTCCGAACTGCTCTGAAACCTTCATATCAGCACTAATGATTAACCCTAAGTCCTTTTCTTTTACAGTAGTACTTAGTACAGTACCCCCCCCCCCCCCCCCCCCCATTGTATATTCTACCTCTTCGTTCCCATGTCCTGCGTGGAGGCATTTACATTTCCCAAAATTGAACAGCATTCTTCTAATGACAAATTGAAAACTGTTGCAAGCGGTACGCTAATTTGTTCTACAATTTCCAATAGTAGTTTGGGCGGAATCCCATCCACTCCAGGTGATTTATTATCCTTCATAGCCCTTATTTTCTTAGCTACCATTTCCGGGGTTACAATTAATTGTCCTAATTAGTCTGAATCTGCCCCCTTGAACTTAGCCTCTGGTACTGGCAGTAAACTAATATCTTTCCTGGTAAACACTAAACTAAAATACTCATTCAGGTCTTCTGCCATTGCCTCTTGGAAGATCATAGTGCCCGCGTCACTTCAATACTAAGCGAGCACCATCAGAGTGGTCATTTCGGACTGAACAGGACATATCATCGATTGAGGGTGTCGCCTTACTTCTGGTCTAAAATGTTTGACACCGTGTAAAGATGGTGCCGAACCTGCGACCTACGTCTTCGCTCAAAATCTTTTAACCCGAAAGTATCGTGCACCAATATGACAAGCAGGTAGTTCTGATCCCCTGGAAAGAATTATATTGGGGCCCTTGCCCGTTTCTTCATCAGGGAACCGATGTATTGTTGTGATTCAAGACTATTTCACAAAATGAGTAGAAGCATACTCTGTCGCAGACCACAAAGCAGAAACAGTGGCCTTCCAAACTGTGGGCAATTTCTTCGCCAGATTTGGCCTTCGTAGGTTCCTGCATTCGGACCGGGAACGCGAATTCGAGGGCGCCCTCTTCAAGGAATTGTGCTGTATTTTATAAATCGACAAGACAAGGACTTCACCATGGCTTCCTCAGAGCGACGGGGTTGTGGAACCGCACCCTCGAGACGTTGCTCCGTCGGATCGTCGCGGACGACAAGTCCCACAACAATGGAGTGGTGGGAGAAGGTGAAAGATGCGATGATGGCAGCGGGCAAAGACGTTTTGAGATTCCAAAAATCTCTGAAGGAGTCTTGGGTCAGTGATCGCACATGGGGATTGATTGCGGAAAGGAAACTCCTGCAACAGAAACGACAAAATAAGTCCTGCAGCACAGTTTGCTACCGGGCCTATAGTAAGAAGGATAGACAAAAGGACAAACGCGAATGGCTTGAGAGAGAGGCACAGGAGGCAGAGAACGCAGCTGCCCGAAATGACATGAGACAGGTCTACCGCATTGCCAAGAAAATCACAGGCAGCACAAAGACAAGGTCTGGACCAATCAAAGCCAAAAATGGATATGTACTATCGAAAGGAGAGGACACATTATATATATATGGGCAGAACACATTAGAGAGGTTCTCAATAGGCCTGCAACTGACACACCAGCACAGACTGGCAACATCCAGACCGTGCTCCCAATAAACACAGAGGAGTTCTCGGAGGATGAAGTGAGGAAGGCCATTGCGGAATCATAACGGAAATGATCAAAGTGGGTGGTGAAACAATTGTACAATGGATGTGCGGACTATGCAGCCAGATCTGGTACTCGGGCATCGTCCCTGAAGACTGGAAAGATGGTGCTGTTGTCTGTATCCCCAAGAAAGGAAATCTAACTGAATGTGACAACTGGAGGTGTGACATTGCTGTCAATACCAGGAAAAGTGTACTGCCAGATGATACTGAACCGAATACCAGATGTGATAGTTGGCGAACTGCGTGAGGAACAAGCAGGCTTTAGGCCCAAACGCTCTTGTGCTGAGCAGATATTCACACTTAGACGCATTATTGGTAAATGTCAAGAGTTCCAGTTATCCTTCGCAATCAGTTTCATAAACTTCACCAAAGTGTTTGACAGCATCCACAGACCCTCCATGTGGAAAATATTAACCACGTATGGAATCCCACAAAAGATTGTATCAGCAATCGAGAAGATAAATGAAAACTCGAGATGTTGTATTAAAACAGAAGATGGCTACAGCGACTGGTTCCATGTGATGACCTGTGTCAGACAAGGCTGCATTCTTTTCCCGCTTCTCTTTGCAATGAATGGATTGTGTGGATTAAAAAGGAGCGTTTATCAGACCTGGACTGTGATGATGATACTGATGCCTTCTCAGACACCACCAAGGGCCTACAACTTTTCGTGGAATCAGTCAGCAGATACGATGATGGCTTGAGGCTTGTCATCAGTGAAAAAACACCAAAAAAACATACTGACATGGGAGCATCAACCACCCACATATGTTTTGATCAACCAGAAAAAGTAGAAACAATCGAATACCTCACATACCTTGGCAGCTCCATCAACAACCAAAGCTTCACTGATCATGAACTAAACTGCAGAGTGGAGAAAGCGCCAGCAGCTTTCAACCATCTGAGGAAAATTTGGAACAACAATAATTTACCTTGAAATCTAAACTCCACTTTTATAACTCAAACGTTATATCAACCCTCCTATATGGATATGAAACATGGCAACTGAAAACAAGAAAACAAAATTGATGCGTTCGACACTAAATGCCTGTGGACGATCTTGGCCATACACTGGAGCGACCATGTGACGAACACAGATGTCCGGATACGATCAGGACAAAATCTGGCATCATCTATTATCTGCAGAAGAAGAATGTGCTGGTTCGGCAATGTTACAAGGCTCCCACCTATAGACCTGCCGAACAAGCGCTATGGTGGATACCAGCTGGCCAGAGAAAGAGAGGCCAACCAAGAATGAACTGGCGCCAAACAATCGACCGCGACCAACAAAAGTTGGAACGACGTCAGAACACTAGCAAGCGACATTACTGGATAGCATGCTTCGACTGCCTCATGCGTCTCTAGATGCAGGAGCCGCTCAGTCTAAGTAAGTAAGTGAGTCTACGTTTCTTGTCCCTCTTCCGCCCCCGATTAACTAACCTGCTAATCACGAAAATGCCTAAAAATTCACAATTGCCCGAACACTTTCTTCAACTGAAGGCGCCATATTGTTGAAGTTCGGATACAAACAGAAAGGTGGCAGCCACTGTTTCATAAGAATAACGGTAGGTTTATATATCCAGTTGTTAACAATCGTAGCGGTGTGCGGCGGTGAGTCGTAGGCCATTCTTAAGCTTACGATCTTCAGCGATTGGGCTACGACGGTCGAGATGCGTCGCAGCGTGAACAATCGGGTTGTGTGCGGCTAGCTTAAGTGCTGTCACTGAATCTTTGTTGAAATCGTTGGATCGATCACTTCCTGAGGGTCATGCTGTTCATTTGTATCTAACTTCGATGTAGACATGCATAATCATGACTCTCTGGTGGCTATGGATGGCAATATGAAACTATCATTTTGAGGATGATGGTATTACATACACTTTACATAGTATTCAATGCACCCTACCCTGCACGATTAATGAACATAATTTCCATGAAATACATTGGTTGATTGTATCACGGGTAAATTTAATAACTTGCATTACACATACAGACCGACTAATGCATAACAATTCAGGAACAGTAGTGTACAATCAGTGTTCTGCCCAGCTTTACAAAAGGGTAGGGTGCCATTTTAGTAAAAGGGCACATAGAGCGTGGTAAGCACTGGTTAAAAGGGCACTTGCGAAACGCGACTAATTTAAATACATCAGATGTAATAACAGTGTACAGCTTGTAGTTTAATATTATACTACTTACATATAGTATATTATGTACACAGTGTATACATATATTTAAGTACTATAATAATTTTATAGGCTCGGACATTGTAGAACAAAACATAATATTCAGCTTTATATAACTTTTAATTTGTGTCAATCTGCATAACACTTAACATACACAGAGAATATTATACAGGTAATATTTGTGCCAAATTTCTTTGGGCGAGGTTTAACATAATTGAGATATATACTGTTATGTTCGATTTTGAAAATGTTAAATGTACAAGCAACATAGTAATTTTGAAATATGACATTTAGATAAATATAAATGTGGATAAATGGAACATTGGTATATATAGACAATACAACATGTTTAATTTAGTTAAATTGGCATGTCTTTATTTAAGTTTTAGCAATATTCAGCATGACATAAAATTTTATGTATAAATTCACATCATATTTAATATTCCCAGAGACTATTATATAAGCAAAAGGTTTGCAAAATATATTTGGGCTAGGCTGAACAGAAATTTTGTTACAGTGCACTGCAAATAATAAAAGGTGTAACTAAAAAAGTGTGATGTCATACATTAAAATAATGCATAGTTAATTTTGTTTTATTTACAGAAAAAAACACCCACACACAATCTCAATGTTAACAATCATTCAACAAACAGAACAAAGTAACTATGACTAGTTTCAAGCCACTGTTTAATGGTACCCCTCTGAATAATAATTATTACAGGTAGCTACTGCTAACCGATTTGGCCAAAACAAGCCGCCAGCAACCTTAGCACCCCTGGCTAGTCCACTACACACGCACATGACGTTGTGACCTAAGAACGGGATGCCTTGCATGAGCATAAACGCCTTCGTGTGCTGGCGGGTCATTGCATATTCTAATCTCATTCTAATCACACATGCCGGCTACGGTCCAGCTGGCGCTTTGCGACAGTCTGTCGCGAACAGGCTCTGGTCTATCGACTTGCAAATTTTGGCGGCCCCACATATCTAGACGTATTTTAATAATGTTTGCACGCTTCACGATTAAGAATTAAATGACAGATTTAACGGTAGAAGTGTCCAGGTGGTCAGACTTTAGGTTTTGAAGATATGAACAAAATAAGGACTACTTGGCGATATATGTATAGTCGAGGCGTTGCGCGAAAGTCCGTCGCAAACACGGTCTATTGACTTGCGAAGGTAACGTATTTTAATAATTTTGCACACATCTAAGAATTAAACGGCAAATTTAACGATAGAAGTCTCCCGGCGATCGGACGGTAACTGTTGAAGACACGAACAAAATAAGGACTGCTTGACGATATATATATAGTCGAGGCGCTGCGCGAAAGTACGTCACTCTGATCTGTCCACTTTCGAAGGTCGGCGCTTCCTCAAATCAACGTATTTTAATAGTTGGTGGCACACACGATTAAGAATTTAACGGCGATCGGGATAGGTGTCGAGATATGGGCGCCTGGACAATCGAACTCTGCAAGCGCCCCGATTTCGACTTTGTATCCCATTCCCAATCGCGGGACGCGCTCTGTTGAATTGTTGACAAATTGAACCAGGCACGTGGCGCAATAGGGGTAGGGGTGTGTTTCAAGATCGGGGCGCTTGCAGACACTCTCAAATTAATATTCATCGTGTAAGACGTGTAACTGTCTGTAACCACAAGTAGGGTTACGATGCAAATATAGCAGGGCGTCGTGTAAAAAAGGCAGGGCGTTCTTTTTGCATTTTCTGGGTACGAGGGCGTCACTGAAGAAGGGCAGGACGTAACGCCCTGCAGATGCGACCTAGGGCCTAGGCAGAACACTGTTATTTAGTTGTTGTTTAAAAACTAACACACTGTCTCTACTATTTGCCAAACCACCAAACCACCTCTTATGTATTAATATTACTTATGATCTGACGGTGTGTGTGTGTGCATGTCTTAAAGTACAGTGAAGCTATCTTCCACCTATTACTACAGGTGATGTTCAACATCTCAAGTGCATGATGACGCCTAAAGATTTATATCTAGACTTCAGCTCAGCGTTCCTGTTGTTGTTACGTACAAAGTGGCGAAACCATATTTAATGGGTTGGAAGGTGTTGCCGTAGCACTTGAAGATGACTCCGTTTTAATTAGAACAAATGACGGCAAAGTCAGGAAAATCGAGCCCTGGGTCCGGGCTGTGTGTTTGCGAGGCACGACCCACAAACAAGTCGCATGGTAGCAAGTAGAAAGCAAAAAATAAATGGTACCGAAGCTCGCATTTGCATTATACTCACGACCGGAAAATTCGGGGCACTGACATATCGTGTTCTAACGCTCTTTGCGTATGTTAATACACTGCATGGTCTCGCACTGATTCACGTGACACGCGAACAATTTACACAGCGAGGTCCGTAGATAGGACCCTCGACTTTTGACGCATGCGTCTTCGACGAGATTTGGATTTCGCCGGTATATTTTCGTAAGTACTTCACTCCAAACAACTTTTGTAACAGTTTGTTTGCAGGAACTGTAAGGAATGTGTGTTAGAGATTTAGCACATAAATATCTTACGGAAGAATTTGATCAGGTTTTAGTAAAAATGGCAAAACACGATTGGACCCACGAATATTGCCCACACCAAATAACGAGAGCGCATGCGTGCAGGGAAGTCGTTTATTTTGTTGAGCTATGTCTGATTCTGCTCGATTAAGTGTGGCTTTATTAACATCGTGTTCATTAGTTCAAATCAAATCATTGTAGTAAATATCTGTATTTAATCAATAATACAATGTTTTCGCCTAAGATTTCTTTTTTAAATCGTCGTCAGCGAGTGTTTTGTTTACATCCGGTTAACGGTATATTCAAAAGTTGTAACACTTCATTATTAATTATGTCATATTGTCAATAATTTTAGATAATATAATGTTGTAAGTCATATGCAGAAATTAACATAATGCTGATGTCTGTTTTTTTATTATAAATTGTTATTAGTTGCTTTGTTGCCTGGTAAACATTCTGAAATACGATTTATCAATTTTATGTCATTATGTTATGACAGTGTCAGTTGGTGTAATAAATATGTTGAATCTAATTCGTCCCCAACACAATTTGTAACAATGTAATCTACATCTTCATGTTTTTTTGGTATTAATTATGGCTCATAATAGGTTAATCATTGTCTGGGTTCTAAGACTAAGCACTGGTATAATTTATTCACACAAAAAGGTAGAATTAGTTAATGAGTTTTCAATTCCATTACCCATGGTTGTCTATCAAAAACTTAGTGCAGCAACATAAATATGTCTGACCTTTGTACAAATGATGGTTATTTAAGAAATATGCATAAATTGTATACATTACATATTGTTAAGACTACATTATTAACGATGCTATTATTATTATTATTGAGTGGTGATATTGAAGTTAACCCAGGTCCACGTGAGTGGCCTGCTAAACATGCTTGGGCTTGTGTTTATCCTTGTGGAACATGTGATTTGAATGTAGACTGGTCTGATGTTGCAGTATGTTGTGATAACTGTCAGGTTTGGTTTCATAAATCATGTGCCAGTATATCATCGGCCGAGTTTAACCAAATTGAAAATAATACATGGCATTGTTGTCGTTGTAATTCTGTCAATTGTTCCTCATTCTTTTATCAGGCATATAACATTGATGTTTCAAACAGTAATGATTTATTATCAGGTCTACCTGGTGATGACTCAGTTTTTCAGCATTCAGTGGAGTCTCCGACCAGATCTGTTTACTTTAGACCTATTGCTCATAGTAGTCCACGCGGGTATACATCTACAGTACATAATACCCAAGTCAAAAATATAAAGTTAAAAATATCACATCTTTATCTACAACCTGTTTATCTGAGGAAATTAGTGGTTCAGATAAATCATCAGATAATTTAAGAATAACAATTGCAAACGTTAATAGTATTAGAGGTAGAAAGGCAGAGTTGGCACATTTTTGTAATACCATGCAACCAGATAACATATTAGTTAGTGAGTCTAAATTAGATAAATAAATAAAACATTCTGAGTGCTTGCCTCCTAATTATGTAGGTTATTTGAGAAATAATTGTACGCTTAATGGTGGTGGTGTCATGATAATTCATAAGAAAGATTTGGTTATAGATGAAATTGAGTTAGATAAACCAGATTTATCTCATCACGATGAAATTGTGTGGGCACGTTTATCTATTCATATTGAAAGTCCAGTTTATATAGCTTCGTACTATAGGCCGACCTCTGATTACTCAGTCGAAACTATTACAAGTCTTCAGTCAAGTCTAAGGCATATAAATCTCATATTACTAGAAACAACACTCATGCACATATAATTGTAGGTGGTGATTTTAATGCAGGTGATATTGATTGGAATTCATGTATGGTGTCCTTACATTCAGACCAGAAAGGATTAGGTGATGCTATTCTATCAACACTGGAGGAGCATAACTTAAATCAGTTACAAATAATTCTTACAAGACATGATGCTATTCTTGATCTATATTGTACGAATAAACCAGGTCTAGTTAAATCTATAAATGCTGTACCAGGTTTTTCAGATCATGATTTTATAGTAGCGGATACTATGATTAAAGCAATGTCAACAAAGACACCACCTAGGAAGTTGTATAAATGGTCTAATGCAGATTGGGGTCAAATGAAAAGAGATACTAAATTATTAACAGATCATTTACTGGATGTTTCATGTAGTTCAGAAGAACAAAGTGTACAGTCTCTTTATTTAGTATTCACAGAACATATACATAATACGATGGATAAATATGTACCAACATACTGGTCTAAAACCAGAATTGATTTACCTTGGTTATCAAACAGTTTGAAAAGGAACGTTCTGTAATCGGACAAAACATTCTAAAAACCCAACACACTGGTTAAAAATAAATACAAAGAATTGGCTAAGCAAAATAGAAAACAGATACGTAAAGCTCACTTGCAGCACCTGAATGGTATTTTTAAGACTGCTCAGGATAACGGTAACCTAAAACCATTTTGGCGTTATATAAAGTCTCAACAGCAAGATTCAGTTGGTATATCCCCTCTAAAAACTGGTGGTCAACTTTATTCTGATTCTAGCAGTAAAGCCTCCATTTTATCTAGGCAATTCAAATCGGTTTTCACTAAACTAAAGACACCGATTGTCCTAATAGAAATATGTAACTTGGACCTCATTTTCCAGATGTTAATACTCGCTTATTTAATGTGGTGGGTATTGAGAAGCTACTAAGGGATATAAACCCTAATAATAAACCGTAATGAGTAAAAACATGCACAAACGACTCTAGCGCTCATGATTAGTATCGTTGATTAATGAAAACCAGCTGGGTGGGAATAAAACGTTAACACACCAAAGAAATATTGCGCAGTATCGTGTATGTATAAAATAAATAAACTGGACTAATTATCATAGTATTCGACATGTTTATCAAAAGAAATTATCTCACCTGACATGGACGCCCGCAGCTCTGACCGAAAGAAGAAAAGACATTCAAAGCTTAAGGGACCATTTCGGTTTTTTATTACACAATAACAAAGGGAGGGTTAATTTTTATGTCGATATAACGTTTGAATCTCTTCTAAAAAGAATACACATTACAACGTTTCATGATGAAAATATGTTCGCAGGGATGCAACATCTGCGAGGAAAAACGAACAATCGATCGGAAATGAAAAAGTCCTTAATAATTCATAACAATCTCCATGTGATTGTGTGATAAAGGAAGGTAGTTAGGGACGAATTTCCGAGAAAAAAAAAGAACCCTGGGCTGTAAGCATTTCATAGTAGAATATGTCAACAAACGTTTTTAGGATAATTTGGGTCTGCTGAATCTAAAATTCCTTGTTGGCAATCTGTGGGAGGGGTCCGTGACCCCGTAAATTGGACAAAACCCAAAATTAAGTAAGATTAACCCCCGAATATAAAGTTTTACACCCTTCTACTGAGCTTAATATTGATCACGTAATAAAACCATGTTGACAATATATGTGGGGAGGGGTCCATGACTCCGTCAATTTCAATAAGACAAAACAATGTCAGTTTTACACCCGAAAACAAAATAGAAAGATAAACGCTGTTCTGACTAACGTAATATTGATCACGCGTAATCTAACTATAATAAAACATCCCCTAATGGGGTGTGAGATAGATCGATATACATAATATTTTAATTATTTATTAAGACAGATATTTAAATTTAATAAATATTAAAATATTTATTTAGATTGAGAACAACTGTGAATAAATGTAAAGGGATCTGCTCTAGAACTGAAAGATCACTGACGTTCATACCACCATACAATTTTACACACCTCTATTTACTGATCACAACTATGAAAATACAAAAAAAATAGTTCTACAGAACAATAAATTAATAAAATACCAATATCATAATATAAATATTTGATATTGGTATATATATAGCGTGCGTTAGTTATTACTAAGACATTACCTAAACATACTAGTTTAACTTTGTATAATGCACTATGCGATATGATACGAATGTCTGATTATATCTAACCACAATCATACAAATTTAATATCTAGTTCTATGAATCTGAATTAACTGTTTCTACAGTTGTCGGAGTTTCGGCAAATTGTGCATTTGCATAGACCGGCACATAGCAATCTTAACTTTCGGCAGCTACATTTGTCGCCGACACACGATTCAATACAACGGCACGACACTGTCGCACTATAGGCATCTGGAGTAGCGGGGAATGTTACCAGATGCGGTCACAGATCTTCACATTCCTGTTTCCACCCAAGGAGATTACGTCTGGAAATTCTGGATGGACGCAATGGGCTTGGATCCACATTTCGCCTGTTACTGGGACCTCTTGATGAGCAGTCTTGCTGCATCTGTCGTGGGTGGTAACGCCTCTTGTGAAGTTCCTTTACATGAAAGTACAACTCTTGCCTTATCCCATGTGGTTATGTTGGAACAATGTCCATACTGTACACTAGTGTACAGGAATGTTTCCACAGCCTGGTACATTGCATCTTGTCAAAATGGGCAACTAGAAGAGCAAGAATACCAGTGTCCTGGACTGCGCCACCTCCACCATATACATGCAGTTGTATGGATACATTGCAAAACAACACGTGTGTCTGCCTCCTCGTGAATGGCTTGCAAAAGAGTGGTGCCTATCTTTGTGTCCGATGCCTTGACACGTGTCGTTTCCCTAAAACCTTCATACACAACCAATGTTTTGTTTGTTGAAAAACCCAATAATTTCCCCAGACAAAAACTCGATCAAATCTACCTTGTCGTCCACAAGAAAGTTCATCCATTATCATGGTAGGGGAACATACCGGATTTTAGTAACCCTATGTATTGGTCTCGGTCCCTTCGTGTGGTTCAGTCTGGTGCCAGTTTTGATAGATAACGCTTGGCACATGTCAATTGTAACATCGGTCCTGTCGAATGATGTTCCCGTTTGATGAACTGCACTTGTACCTCTCTGTAACTGTAACTACTTTACAATGTGACCGGTAATTACTGTTGTATATAACTGCAGTGGTGGCCTTTATGCCAGCGATCTTTTACTTTTAGTGCAGGTCTCTCTCTATATATATATAATAATGTTTTTAATTAAGACAAACATTGTGACCATATTAGAAAAAAGTACATCGATAAAAACATAAATAAATAAAGATAACAATAAATGTGTTAATAAAAAACAGGATATTAAAAAATAATACAAAGCCTTGATCCACTGATGCCGCAACTGCGACGTACTGTAAGGGAAAGTCCCTAAATCGCACCGCCTAAGCATTATCTGCTATTATTTTGAAATGTATTTGTCACAAAATCGATTTATTTGCACTATTCGACGCGGGTGCATTAATTCATCATTATATATACAGTAAACGTCGTAATTTTTATAAAAGAAAACAATACTGCATAACATTTTTAAAAATGGGGCGCTTTGGGGACGCGTGCCCCCAAAGCGCTCCACCGCCTCTTTCCAAAGCGCACCTCCTGTGTCATAGTAACCAAATGCTGTCAATCGCATAGGCAATCCAACTAAAATGTAGACTAGGCTAAACGTTTATTGTTGCATGCTGGTGAAAACAATTATAGATTACATTACGGAGTGGTAATTACTAATTACTATTATGCCTATAGTCTAGCCACCATTGACTCATTGTTGATTGTTAACCTCCACTGATAGTCTACAGTCAACCATTCTGCGACTACTGCATGCAAAGGTCGCATGCGGATTTCTCGTTTCCACACTTTTCATGGTACCATTGGCGGCACAATGGACATTGCAGCCAATCTTCTGTTGGTGGCGTGGTATAGAGCTCACTGCAATAGATGCACCTGTATTCGTCATTCGTAGGGGTCGCACCAACTTTACGCACGTGCTTGACAGTGGTTCGTTCTTTGCCTTTGTGCAGTTCGCGCTTGTTGGATTTCTTGCATGTCTGCTTATTGGCTTGCCTCTCAAGCTTCTCGTTCAGTTGCTGATGCCTTTCTCGCAGATTATCCTTGTATGGCGATGACGTGATATGTTATGCAGACTGGGAGCATCGTTTACCCAGCCGGGGCCCAGTGGTGATATGCCGTGAATAAACGTATTTATAGGCGTCATTGGTGTAGTGCGGCCAGTTCAGAGAGATTAGTCGCTTCAATATGGGCGCTGCTCGGAAGAGGCTCAGACGCGACAATTTCATTAGGAGCAGTTACCGCCGGCGGAGCGCTGCTTGCTGGGGCTGCCTGTTCGCTGTCCGTCATCAATGATGGCGCAAAATCTGCATCTCTAAACACTGCAGGGTTGAATGGCCACAGTCCACAACTGGAGAACCCTGACACGGCTTTGTCGATCGTGCAAGCCCTTGTGTACGCTGCTCCAAAGAGGGCAGCGATGTTATAGGTGATTCGTTTTCCAGCGTTGCTAGTCATCCAATTGTCGCATGCTTCTCTGTAGTACTCCTTGAGCGGTCCGAAGTAGCACTTGTCGAGCGGCTGGGGTCGATGAGTAGTGTGCGGTGGAAAGGAGATGAGCTTGACGCCATTCGCCCTGGCGAGTTCCACTGCTTCGAGCGACTTGTGGCTGATATGTCCGTCAATAAAGAGTACGACCTTTTTGGCAGGCATCGGTTTGACCGCATCGACAAAGTGATTCAACCACTGCACGAAGACTTTTCTGTCTGTCCAGCCACTGTCTGATACCACTCCCACTGTACCAGGTGGACAGCCAACGAGCAAGTGCTCGTTCATTTTCTTCCTCGGGTATATCATAAATGGTGCGAGATAATGCCCACTTGCACTCATGCTGCATATGATAGTGACCGTTTTCCCCTTTTCGCCACTCGTCACTTTTCCAACCTGTTTCTGACCCTTTTTCACGACGATTCTCCCAAGTTTGTGCACAACCGTTAAGTCGCTCTCGTCCATGTTCCAGATTCTGTCAACATCTATTGGCCCAATGCTTTCAAGAAGCGTCCTCCATATCTCGAAAAAATTATCGACTTGTGTCTTATTGAATCCCACAGTGTTCTGTTTCTGGCAGGAAACCCAGCTAGCCAGTGTCGACCAGCCATCTGTTTGGTTGATCAAAGGGGTGTGTGACGCCTTTGTACTCTTGGAAGGCCATTTGTCGGAGTTCGGTAGTTGTTAACCCGTAGAACCTTTGCTGCATGTCCATTGCATGGTTGGCGATAATATCTTAAATGTCGGTGTCTAGGATCTGGCGAAATATCTCTAGAAGTTGCCGACCTGGCGCTCGAACCTGTAGGACAGAGCCGAATTTGTATAGATAACTTCACATAAGCCTTTTTATAAAGTTTGAAACAACACAGTAATACGGTAGTACCACACCATGGCAATTGAAATTGAGCTGTGTGGTGTTTTTTTTAAATATAAATTACTTGTAATATTACTCGAACGCATACACATTGACCGAGTTGCAACCCATTTTATTGCAATTGTGACTACTGAATTACGAAAATGTAATTTTCAGACAATTTTTTGATAAATTACATAAACATTACCTGGCCCTTATAGTGTCGTTGCAGAGTTCGCCTGGGGATTCCGTATTGCCGTTCAACGCTTCTGTATGATTCGCCATGTTGAAGAGCAAACAGGGCCTCCTGTAAATCTGCCTCTCCATATTTCCGCTGTTGTTGATCACGTCCCATCTGAAATAAACAGTGGTTGCATAGTTTCAATTTCGGGAAATTATAATCAATCATCGCAATATGCTATCTGAATCCCCAAGAAAATTGTAAGTAAACTGGTTTAACATACGAAAATTAATTAAACTAGTCTATCCTAAATTGTGTCACATTTACGGGTCCCCAAAACGCACCGGCTGTAAACCGTGACTGTAGACAGTGTAGTACAGTGCGTATTAGTCCAATTTGTGTCTAGTAGAGTAGAATGCGAGAAATACATTGTTTTCATAATAAATGAATTAATTTATGATATACACGAAAAAGTGTAATGACGCTAATGTCCCCAAACCGCACCACCAATTGTATGAGTTTTTCTGTGGTGCGCTTTGGGGACATGGGGGAGGTGCGCTTTGTGGAAAACTGTTACTAGTGTTAGAACTTAGTGACACTAAATCGGCCATTTGCTAAATTGTATTTATAAATGAAATTTATAGTATTCGTGTATGTTTCGGTCATACAATTGAACTACTGACAGTGTAATCGTAAGCAGTAATCATTAATATTTCAATCTACACTAATATCGCAATTTCATTACGTAATCTTTACATTTTATTTACGCATTTAGCAAGCACAGAAAACATTAAACTTTACTTACCTACACATACAAAATGCCGCGCTCAAAAACGAAAAAGAAGTATTTCCATATGTAACAGAGTTATCCATTGGTCGATTCCATGCTCAAACGTCATGGTGACATCATTTGCATAGCAGCAGTGACGTATTTTCTGCGACCATGTGATCTCTGACGCGTCGCCGCGCCGGCGTCATTTTCATGCACAAGAAATGGATCAGTTTTGGCCGCTAGAAGGAAATATGCCACCTAGCGGATACTGATATCACTAACATTATTTTTTGGCGCACTGACAAGCCTTCCACTAAATGCACAAAATAAGATAAAAAGTGTCATAAAACTCACCGAGCGTCGTGTCGTGTCAAGGCGATCGCGAATGTGCAATTTTTTTCTGCGCACGCATCAAATAGCGACATGTATCGAATGTGACAAGCAACGCCTGCATTGTGCAGGTTCAATCCGCAAGGGTATGGATGGGGCGCTTTGCCTTAGGCTTAGGCTTTGGGGATGGGGTGAGCGTTATGAACTTTCCCCTATATGACCCCTCCCACATATTGTCAAAATGGGTTAGTTTTATTACGCGATCAACATTATGCTAATTAGAAGGGTGTTGTTTTACATTTAGATGTTAATCGGGCGTCATTTTGTGTTTTTCCTAATTTTGAGGGTCATGGATGTGACGAACAGTATGACGAACAATAATATTGTGACACTAGCTGACTCGCTAGACGCCACCACTAGAGTGTGCATATTTAGTTTTGATTTGACATTCGAGCAGGTTGTTGTATCCGCCGCTCGCGGTAGAGCCATCCATGTTAATTTGTTGTTGACTAAAGCCTTGTTTTGCTAGTTCCGTTGTGTATGTTAGAAGTGCAGCAAATAACATACACACGCGACAATGGACCCCCTCCTACAGATTGCCAACATGGATCTTGGGATTCAGCACCAAATTACTCTAAAAAGGTTTGTTGGCATATTCTACTAAAAATGCCTACGGAACGTTTTAAAGGTATTTAATGGGATTTGTGCTCTAGACTAAGTCTAAGAGAGATGAAGCAAGACGTTTAAAGGAGATATAGGCTAGTCGAAGTGGTGGAACACTTTTTATTAAGCCTTTTCAGTTTGTCGACAAAAGCAAATGTATGCATATTATATGGAATCGGAATCGTATCGATGTTGCAGCGATTGTTATATAAATACGATAAAAACGTGGCATTCATTACGCCTCGCCTCGCCTGCGCTAACTAATTCTCGAGCACGCACTTGGTGTTGTTGTCGTATAGTGTTTCGCAATGATTACACTAATCTTTGTTTTATGCCTGCAGCGTGTGTAATCCGGGCACGCGCCTGGCCTCGCTGCGAGCCTAGAGAGGCGGTCTACCGGGCGGTAGTCGAACTGTCCGACAGATGGAGCACCCTTTCTGGCAGCTCATCATGGAGACTTTTTCAAGCAGTTCTTCCCAACTTGTGTCCGGCAGTACATATAATAATAATATTATTATTATTAATGATAATATTATTATTATTATTAATGCTAATATTATTAACATTACTATTAATATCAGCATTAACATATATACTCACAACTCCAACCTATATAATATAGACACATTCAACGAAATGTTGGTCACTTGGGACTTTAGGTACACTATTTCTATATCCATTCTTGAGAAACGTGCACCTAAACAAACTAAACGTCAGGGCACAAGTTCTCTCTCCGTCACCATAGATGTCATTAGACATCTTTACTGCAAAACGTTGTCGTCGATATCTTGAAACAATATGGGGATGAACACCTTCTCTTTTTGATCGATCTCGCTTTACTAAACAGTTAACAACTACTACACCTACGCAAACATACGATGTCAAAGGAAAAATCTGATTACTATGGAAGTTTAATTTTAAAACCAGTTCAGCAACGCATTGTCCTATCCTGTCAAGCATGTAACTAGCTAGATCATAATATGGAAGACAAAAATACGTAGAACCTTCAAATTGCCAATCTGGGAGAGGCCGGAGGCGTGACGTAGGACCTAATCATGTATGTTGACATATGGTGACATCATAATCATGTATTGCAATCGTTTGTAGCGAATAAGCTTAATGGTATATCCTGTACATGTTTATTGAATAATAAAAGATGTGTCCAATCTGCTATTGCTTACGTGTGCGTAGACAGCCTGCCTCATGGTAAACGAACGTATTGATTACACACTCGTGGATACGCTACGGGCTCTAGCGTAGCACCGTTGTACCGTAGTGTAGTCACTGAACCCAGAAAGCGCACACGCGAATTCAAAGCAAAGCGATACGTGTAATTAGGCCTAGTAGAGCCGTGATACCACTGAACACGCCACCGTGCAGCCGAGAACCGTGATACCACTGAACACGCCACCGTGCAGCCGAGAACCGTGATGCCACTGAACACGCCACCGTGCAGCCGAGAGCCGTGATACCACTGAACACGCCACCGTGCAGCCGAGAACCGTGATGCCACTGAACACGCCACCGTGCAGCCGAGAGCCGTGATACCACTGAACACGCCACCGTGCAGCCGAGAACCGTGATGCCACTGAACACGCCACCGTGCAGCCGAGAGCCGTGATACCACTGAACACGCCACCGTGCAGCCGAGAACCGTGATGCCACTGAACACGCCACCGTGCAGCCGAGAACCGTGATGCCACTGAACACGCCACCGTGCAGCCGAGAACCGTGATGCCACTGAACACGCCACCGTGCAGCCGAGAACCGTGATGCCACTGAACACGCCACCGTGCAGCCGAGAACCGTGATGCCACTGAACACGCCACCGTGCAGCCGAGAACCGTGATGCCATTGGAGCTACTGACTATAATCATTCTCTCGAATTAATACTTGTGATACGAGATATTAAGGTCGTAAGACATCCTCTTGTCCGACATCAAGAAACCACAAATACAGTGGTTAGAACTAATTTCGACGACACACAAGATGGCAGATGATCAAAGGTCGGGTTATTAATTAAAAAAGCCTTTTCCATTGTCCTTTGTAATCAATCGACGTAGTAGATGGGGCTTGATGCATTATTGAACACTGCCAACTGTTACTATTTGCCTCTCTCGTGGTCTCCTTCGAATGGTGTCTTTCATCCTAGTAACGCTGTCTAGGCGTTGGGAAGTGCAATGATTTGTGTCTTGCACAATAGACCTGTTGCCGGTGTAGCCGGTAAACGAACACGTGCAATACGTCTTATACAACTCTCATAACAATCAAAGCTGGATGCACCGAATTTCTGATTCGGTTCATCAGCATGCAAATACTTATGAATTTTGCTAAATTAGATCGAACTACAATTACTATAAACAATAACTACATTGTAGGGCCTACACCAATTGTCGGCGTCAAAATACTATGCTTAGCTACCCGCGAGAAAACCATTGTGAAACGGCGAAGTATCGGTAATATATCTACTAACTGAGTTACCCGGCGTTTCCCGGGGTAAAGAGGCAGTCATATGTGTTTTCTGATTTAATACACATAAGTGGTACGATAAAAACGTAAGTAAGCCTTTGAAGTCATACATTTGAGTGTACTGGTAACTTGTCCGTCACTGACGGCGTGTAGACAGAGATTGTACTGGTTACTTGTCTGTCGCTGATGACGTGAAGAAAGAGTTTGCACTAGTTACTGATATATTGCTGACGGCGGGTATAAACGATGATTGCCGTAGTAAATGATATATGTACCGCTGACATGGAAGGCGGACGCGTTACCACTAGGACTAATCTAAACAGATTAGTCCTGGTTGGTTGCATCGTGTTCATTTAGAATGTAAACATGTAAATGGCATTCCTTTCTTGTAATTCTACATTTGATTACTTAAAATATCACAATGAATAATGGTCGCTTTATAAACATCTATCACGATCGCCTACATTTTTGTGAAATAAGGTTTCTTTCCCTTGTTAACATGTGATTGTCGAAACTAATTATGATATGGCTATGCCTATGAGTACGGCTACGCTACTGCCAGCCACCATTGTGTGAATACTGATCGCATGGTGATCGCGTAGTTTGAACGCAGAAGTATAACTGTTGAAACTAACTTTTCATTGAATTTTTGTATATTCAAAATTTCTGCATACATCCAGTGACATATTTGTAGATGGCATAATTATCTTTACGATGATATAGAAAAATATGAAATTCCTCGGCTGGAACTCCACATACAGCCTTTTAAAATATTAATCCCCAAGTTCTCCACCCCCACGAACGAATTTCGAAAATGTATCAATCTACGAACCATCTCAATGAGTCCGCTAAATCACATGCAGATTTCAGCCCGATACATGCAAAACTGACGGAGATGTGGGGGCACAAACAAACAAAGAACGAACTGTTTTATAATGTAGGTGCATTGCTTGATTTTCAAATTCGTTTTAATTGTAACCGTATTTTCGCGAATAAAGGGATTTTTAAACACGACGTAGCTTATTGTGGCTGACTAGTAAGGATCATATTACTATTCCAAAGGATTGCGATTATTTCATGACAACTGCAATATTACGGCAGTATTATACATCGGTGCCAAGTTAAATGATTAAGAGAAAAGATAGTATCCTGTTGGAGGTGCAATAAAGGTAGAAGGGTGTGGAAGTGAAGTAACCCCTTCCATAATACTTCCATGGCACCTCGGTATGGATGTGCAGAACTTTACAAAATACGTAATAATATATAAAATTATGTGAGATAAGCTACCTGCATTTCGTATAAACCTAGAAAATGTATGTTAACGCGAAAACAAAATGTACGGCATGCCGTTAGTGTACATGCTAATAATCACGTAATGTGTAAAAATGAGTGTAGACCACGTTCCTAAACCACTAGATCCGAGTGCCAGTCGCAGGGTTCAGACTGGTTGATCAAATCCACAAGACTGTGGTATTATTGCCAGTTATCGTCATTACGGATAGGTTATTGATGTGTATCATCTCACATGTACATATTACTTACTACTAACTGATGTTATAATGCAATTAAGCATATAATTAGATTGTCAAGTGACCCGAAGGTCAGCAGTCAGAATTGAGTCAGCTACGTGTCACCAGTATTGTAGGGACCATTTTGGCTATGATCCAATGCAGGTCGCGACAGAATCAACAGAATATGGTGGCCCTACAACATGGCGGCTGCTCTTCGCGTATCGTAGATGTGTTTAACTGTTAAAACGTGTTAAGTTTCGGGAAAATAACCCACAGATTGTGCATCCAAAACGATACATTAGATTATGCGGTCCGTGTATTACGGTCAAGGCATTGTATCCCTGGTGTGGGAGATTTCCTGCCGTCAGAACGCCTGGAGAATTCCCCAACTGGACAACGCACGGACGTGCTATATCGTGGTGTGCGTCTGCTGTTGTAAGTAGCTATGACGTTAGTCAGTTAGTTGTCGGTGGTGTTGAATATTACCCAGTTCACGGACGTTACCGCACGTGGCCGGTTTGTATGGTGTTGGCGGCACACGATAGTGGCACATCCCCGTAATAAGGCGCTGTTTGACAGGTCAGTCACGCCGGCGGTCATTATTGTAGAAGGGTCAGCGGTGTTATTGTCCACGCTACGTAATTGATCGTCTGCGCCTGGAAATGCTGACCGCTTGTTTGTAAAGGTAGAGGCGTACAAGCGCACCTGTAAAGCCTTCAGCAGCCTGTAGTGCCGCCTCCTGACATGTTGCAGTGACTGTGAAGCATTACAGGGGCTATATAATTGAACTGTTTTACTTAAAATATTCACATGAAATTTTCTGACACTCTCCAACATCGCATTCTTCTAGGAACGTATCCTGGAATTGCGTGTGTTCAGTGGCAAAGGTGACAGCATTATTAACATATTCGGCTAGAGTATTCGTGGCCTTCCGTTTGTGTCGACATAGCAAAACAGCATTGATATACAACAAAACAAGTGTCCTAATTGGGGTCTTGCGTGTAACCTGGTTCACAAATTATCACCAGGCTGACATCGGGCAATACTGATTCATCGCCTGCAGCTGACGCACATAGATAACAGATATATGTAGACGCTTTTATGCGACCATTTTCTTAGAGGTATTGGCCCAAAATGTTGGCAATGTCATCGCCAATGATCGCTGGACAACAACTGTAGACACTTTTCAGTTTGCTTCCCCTATTAAACGTTGACTTGAGCAATGTTAGGTACGCATTACCCATAAATATAAATACGTAACGCACATTGTTCGATATAGAGTTGTTTTTTAAAGAAATGTACAATCATTGAATGTATAAAGTTATAAACTGTGTAATGTTAGGGCTACAAGTACTATGCTAGGTAATTACGCGGAAGACACCATATTCTACAATGCATTGCTGCACGTTACTACTTCTAACAGAACTATACGACATACCAAGTATAAAATCGCGCACTTAATGCTCGCCATAACCTTGTTAAACATTACAGCCCAGGGGCGTACCCAGCTTTGGCATGTTGGGGGGTTTCTAAACAGGTATTACCAGTGGCGCGGGAACGAAATTCATATTGTTGGGAGAGCTATCGGAGTTTCAGCACCACTGACAATTTTTCGCTGCCGCCGCCGCATATCTTCACATCTTCCTTCACCGTGTGGCTGTCTCTGTTGACTCGACTGTGACATCGGAAGGCGGGGGGAGGTGTGCTGTTAAAAACATTTCGCCGCTGTAACTTCAGCTAATCCGCTGTTTCGGATGTGGACCCATGACATCCGAACACGGGGGGATAGTGTTGTTCAAAACCAAATTAACACCCTAACCCTATTCCCGTGCCTATGGGTATCACCGTCATCCTTCCGTGTACTCATGCACATTGCCATAATTTTGATCATACATCAGTGCAGAAATTTGGAGGGGTTTCGGGCAACCAAAAAACCCATGTGTACGCCCCTGTAACCAACCCGAGCGACTACGGCACACGAGGTCCTCGACCTCACGCGTCCGTCTAAGAAGAACAAAATTACAACATTTCTCAGTGATAACTGGCCTGTAATGGATTAACCCACAACCCGGGAGCTCCCACGCCCTAGAGAGCTGTTTCACGGAGCTATTTCTAAACGACGACTTTCTACTGAAACATAGTATTGTGATAACTCCTTCAGTCTGACGCACATATCAACGTTGCTGTTACACAGCACGGCTTGTGTTTGTCCAGGCACATTCTGGAATTACTTGACTGCCTAACCCTGATCACCTCAAAGTGCAACGGAATCGCAGGCTTACCAAGTAAATCCGCACTGCCATTTGATCGAAATGTTGACTGTCGTACGTGTGAAGTTAAAGCCACATGTATACATATGACATAAGCCGTGTATCGTTGATCACCTTTCCTCGTGATTGCAGCGACATCAATAAACTAACACCTTATTGAATAGTTAACGGTAAACCTTCTGTGCTACCAGTTTCCTATTAAGGCGAGCATAAGTAGCTAGTGTGCTCTTTACCGTCAATCTACCGCCCGCAGTTCATGTGTCTGTCGCGGTATGTTCTTTTGTAGTAGGCCTCTCAACCGTGCTCAACTCATACCCTTATGTCAACAACTTCAAAGGTATTCACCTTATTTTCCTATACGTTTCACAATCCCTCCACCCAGTTTACGGGCGTCAAAATTCGTCCGAGGTGGTTCTAGTTGCTCCACGTGTCAGATGGCGGCACTGCTTGTGATGTGCAATCGACGCAGTTCCTGGTGTCCGGTCGCCTTTGTTGTACTACCACTACTACTACAGACCATCGTCGTGGGCCTGTAGCGCAGACAGTGTGCCATTATCTGTAACCAACAGCGCAGTTTCACCCGCTGCTCGTCGCTGAACCAGTTGCTAGAAAAGGCGGTGGCCAGAAGCATGTGGATGTCGTCCTGACATCCCGCCCCGATCGTGGCTGCCGCCGCGAAGTTGTCGTTACACCTCTTAATAGCAGCGAAAACGCGACTCGCGCTCACGTAGCTCGGCTTGTGTCGTAGGAAGCGGGCGATAAAGCGGGACAGCTTCGAGACTGTCTCCGCCCGGTAGCCGTACTCGTAGTCCGGGTCGAAGTCAGCGTACTGAGTGTCCAGCAGCAGGCGTCGCTTCTGCTCCAGCTCGTCGCGTGTCTTACGCAGCTGCCGCTCCAGACGCTTGTTCTGCGTCTCGGCCGCCTCCAGCTCGCGCTTCATCCGTCTCAGCTTCAGTTCGAGGCTCGACACGCGTAACGCTAGCTCCGACACCTGGCGACAGAGCGTAGATTTAGTATAGTCCATGAACCAAACAAGATTTCATTCTCAAATTGAGGAACTAATTCCCATTATGAGTTTCAGTTACACTAACAAATGAGGTGTCTATAAATGGGTGATGGGATGGACATTTCAAAGGCGTAGCTTATTATCCTTTTGAACGCCATCTTTAAACATGGCTGCCATTTTCAAGAGGAGTCAAGCCATTCAAAACTGATGTCCTACAACCAAATCTAGCCAATGGATCTTAAAGTTGTATTAACAAGTGTTGCTCATCATAAAGTTCCGAGTACGGCAACCAGTCCCTCAATTTGAGAAATAACTTCAATATTTGCAGGCTTGGTTCATGGACTACTGGCAGGCTGTCATACACATGCAACAATCGAACTTTCTACTGGCTGTTCTGAAAGTTAAACCTACCCTCGTCGCTCCTAATCTATTGACAGAAAAACACTTGGCTACACAATTTCTCATGAGAGTTAGGTCCGTATTGGCAACAAATATGAACATCCGTTGCTTCAAGACATCACAATAGAACATTAGCGCCGAACTGTGAAATACAAAGACAACCGATGAGGTGACGGACCTGGCGACTTATGCCAAAGACGTCGCCTGGTTCTTCGGGGTCGCCGTCGTCGTCGTCTCCGAGCACGGCGGCTATGACGGCACACTTGACGTGGTGCTCGGGCAGTTCACAGCGACTGACAGTCTCCGTGCAGCCGGCGCACTGCACCGGCCCATGGCGGCACGAGTCGAGATGCAGTCGGGCGGAGTCGACCCGCATGACAGCGTCGCAGCCGCGGGCACGGTTCTCACATACCACCTGAAGGACGACACGATGTGAGTGAGTGAGTGAGTGAGTGAGTGAGTGAGTGAGTGAGTGAGTGAGTGAGTG
Organism: Escarpia spicata; assembly: GCA_963995525.1. NCBI lineage: Eukaryota > Metazoa > Annelida > Polychaeta > Sabellida > Siboglinidae > Escarpia > Escarpia spicata. The sequence continues at coordinate 53,723,547 of OZ023211.1, read as the reverse complement.
AGTGAGTGAGTGAGTGAGTGAGTGAGTGAGTGAGTGAGTGAGTGAGTGAGTGAGTGAGTGAGTGAGTGAGTGAGTGAGTGAGTGAGTGAGTGAGTGAGTGAGTGAGTGAGTGAGTGAGTGAGTGAGTGAGTGAGTGAGTGAGTGAGTGAGTGAGTGAGTGAGTGAGTGAGTGAGTGAGTGAGTGAGTGAGTGAGTGAGTGAGTGAGTGAGTGAGTGAGTGAGTGAGTGAGTGAGTGAGTGAGTGAGTGAGTGAGTGAGTGAGTGAGTGAGTGAGTGAGTGAGTGAGTGAGTGAGTTAGTGAGTTAGTGAGTTAGTGAGTGTGTGCGTGCATGTGTGCTGTGCGTATGTGTGTGTGGAGGGAGGGAGGGATGGATGGAGGGAGGGAGGGAGGGAGGGAGGGAGGGAGGGTACGCACGTACGCTCCCTCCCCCTCCCTCCCTCCCTCCCTCCCTCCCTCCCTCCCTCCCTCCCTCCCTCCCTCCCTCCCTCCCTCCCTCCCTCACTCACTCACTCACTCACACACTCACTGAATCAACTAATCATTCAATTAAAGCATCAGTCAACTAACCACACACAATCAATTAATCAGTCAATCACACAACCAACTAACCAATCACACGTCAATCAACAAAAAAATTCGCCAGAAACAAAACAAAGGGAGATTTTACGATAAGAAAATCTACAAGACAGGGGTAATGTAATATCTTCCGACACAGTTATGTGCTAGACAGAGCGAGTGATGCGAAGAGCGACATTTAGAACCGCCTTCAGCAGTGGTTGAGCCTCACCTCAAGTCCGTTGATAAGGTTGCGCACTGAGCGGATGGGCCGAGTCTCGTCCGTGCCGATGGCCCCGCGACACTCGGGGCAGGAGGAGGCTCCGGAGTGCTCCAGCCACGTCTCCAGGCACAGCAGGCAGAACGAGTGGCCGCACGGCGTCAACACAGGATCCTCGAGCACGGCGCTACAGATGCTGCACAGCAAATTAGCATCGACAGAGGCGACGAATCTAGTGATACTGTACCCCATGATGGCCTGAGTAGACCACTCCCAGTCAAACAGCGGCTTATTCCTAGAGATGTGCCACTATCGTGTGATCAAAAAATGTCCGCGTGTTGTTCGACATTTTGTGTAATCACTATTCACACAGACTTGTATTTCATGACGCACGGTACTTATTATTTACACAAACGACGGAACAAATTCTACAACCGTCGAATTAGCGGACGATCCTGTTTCCAGCAAGACGCGGGACAACGTGGAGTCGTTCCTGTGGAGTGACAATCTGCCGTGTAATCCTGAAGACATACCTGTAGAGGAGAACGTGATCCTGCCAGCCGAGGATCAGTCGCAGACGGGATGGCGTCTCGGTTGTCTGGCGTCCGTGTGCGCTCTGCCAGCACCACAGGCCGTCTGTCCGTCCATACGCCCGCTTGTCTCCCGGGATTCAGCGCCGACAATAGGCGCCCCACCATCGACGCGCTGAGAGCGATGCGCGTGCAGCGTGCGGGGCGTGTGCCTGGCTTGCGCAAGGCGGTCGACGCGCGTGCTTTGCACATACACGTCACCGCGGCTCGCTGCATAGACGGCGGGAACCGACGGCGATTCAGCGGTCGCGTTTGTTCGAACTGCCGACACGTTTAAGTGTTTACTCGGTACTCGGTATTCACCGCAGCACCTCCAGTCAAAGAGCGCTCCGCTTCTATACGTACCGACATCCAGCCTCTGCAATAATCAATATGCCACATACAAACGCTAAATGTAAGCACGGGCGGCGTATTCACAGTTACCTATGAAGTTATACTTGTTTACAATGCCATATTGGATTGCTTAGATCAGTTCAACGCGGTCAGATCTCTTTAAAGTTGCATAACATATCAGACTGTGCAGGTTTCGTAAGTGCATTCGCCGTGTGCGAAACCTAAATACACGTGTTTACTCTAGAACGTTCACATGTCAATTAAACGTTCCGTTATATTAGACCAGCCACGGTCTTATAGTCGGGTGTCTGATTAAAACTGTTTCCTCAACTGGTTCAGCCCGTCGCGAATCCGATTCGTTTATTTATTTAATAAAAATTATATTATGTACAGCAAAACATCGGTGTACTGTCACCTTGGTAATACGGCCACATCACAATTAAGGTCACAGTGGACAAACCCAAATAATTTGTGATACAATAAAGTATAGGTAATTAGTCCCCGCTAATACAGACGCCTCGCTATTCAGGTAATTTTTGCCCAATCCCAATGGTGACCTTAATAGTGAGGTTTCACTGTGATGTGTGAGGGGGCCATCCACTGTCGGTTTAATAAAAACGACGTAAATGTGTTTAAATGTTTGACATAACTGACTTTGACCGGGACTTCTGGCAACTTGCTGAAGCCGGGCCGACATTTAACCTCCATCCCTCTGAATATATAATTAAATGTTGTTTTTAAGAGAGCAAGAATAGTCTACAACATCACTTGAACACATAAAATCATGTATCGCGCATACTTGCGAATTTTCTAACTGCAAAAGGATTAAATAAGTTAATAGTTTGCCGGATGATTTTTTCAAAACTAAAAGCGTCTATAGACCTAGAAAAAGTTGCAAAAATAAGCTAGCATATATACCATAGTGGACTGTATGTTTACTGTTTCGCAAAATGAGGCTAGCAAACAATCAAATTGAGGAGGCATCTCATTCAAACATTGCTGGAAAAAAGGTGTCAAACGTGGACTATTGTTTCGGATAATCCCATAGAAAATGTTTTATATTACTTGTGGTAAATCAGTGTCGGGCTTTCAAGATAATCTGCCCACCGCTGTCATAAGCTACCAACTGCGAACATGTATCACCTACATACGCTTCACAGCAAAAAGGCATCGTGTAAAAAGAAATAGTAATGATAAAGGCCACACTAAACAACTAGTGCGTGTTTCCATATAAAGCATAGTCTTCTCACTTCTAGAGGTCTGCAGGTTAAACATGCATTATGCATAAGTGCACGGAGGCACGCATACAACACGGTCCCAATACTAAGTGTGTCTAAACACAGTGACGATTCCGTAACACAAGAAATAAAACCTTTGGAATTGCAACCTCATAAGTAAACCCCCAAATAGTTTGTGTGACGTGTTTGCTTGTTGGAACACCATTGTTATGCAGACTAGAACTGTCATAACCAGTCACAAGCTGTATGTTAGGTCAGTCGTCAACCGACTATATTGAGCCACGACGAATCTCCGTCCGCTTAACGCACAAACAACCCGTGACGTATTATGCCTATGTTATTATAAGACAGAATGTGGTTTTCTGTTTGTTTGTTTGATTGTGTGTCCGTCCGTCCGTCAGTCCGTCCGTCCGTCTGTTTGGTATGCACGGGGCTGATTTGCTTTAGGTATGCTAGCTGACCCGTTAGGTTCGTAATTGTATACTTTAAAATTTTACCCATATACCCAAATGGCTCTATATGCTGTTCCAATAACGGATTTTAATGGGTTTTCTATCTCATCATAAAGATAATAATACCGTATATAAACATGTCGCTGGATTTGCGCAGACTTTTGGAAAGTTTTCACGTTATTACAAATTTGAAAATTTTGATTTAATCTTAGTTGGTTCAACGTTAAATTGCATCGCTTAAATTTGTTCTTGATATCATCGTCAAGACGCCATCTATTAATTTGACAATATGTGTACACAGACATTTTGAATAGAACAATAGGCATCTTCAGTATAGCTGCGTTTTACCTAGACTAAAGTAGTCTTAAAAACTAGACCAGCTACCAATCATAATAATTATTATTATCTCAAGGCGATGAGTAGGGTGAATTTGGTGTGTAATCAGTTTTAAATGCAGTGCGTTTTGTGGTCGAGTTAGCTGTAAGTGTTGGGCATTTGGAGTTCGGTTAATTGTCAATGTTCCAAATTACGCCAACAATATTTGTGTCTATAAAATGGTGTCACGTTAAGTGAAAATGATTGGTGGGTCATATTTCAATTCGTATGATATTGGGAGCGTTCCACAAGATTGATTATTTGTAGATATCCGTTGGCATAATTTGTGACTTCATTTGGAAATGTCTTTTTCGCGTGCAGCTAGTTTAACATAAGATTTGTCCAGTAGGCTTATTTATCTGAGAAGTAACTATTTTGTTATGCAATGCATGCGCGCGCGTGAGTGAGTGAGTGAGTGAGTGAGTGTGTGTGTGTGTGTGTGTGTGTGTGTGTGTGTGTGTGTGTGTGTGTGTGTGTGTGTGTGTGTGTGTGTGTGTGTGTGTGTGTGCGTGCGTGCGTGCGTGCGTGAGAGAGAGAGAGAGAGAGAGAGAGAGAGAGAGAGAGAGAGAGAGAGAGAGAGAGAGAGAGAGAGAGAGAGAGAGAGAGAGAGAGAGAGAGAGAGAGAGAGAGAGAGAGAGAGAGAGAGAGAGAGAGAGAGAGAGAGAGAGAGAGAGAGAGAGAGAGAGAGAGAGAGAGAGAGAGAGAGAGAGAGAGAGAGAGAGAGAGAGAGAGAGAGAGAGAGAGAGAGAGAGAGAGAGAGAGAGAGAGAGAGAGAGAGAGAGAGAGATAGTGTGAGCGAGCGCGTGCGTGCGTGTGTGCGTTCGTGCAATTCGAACCATAGAGGTTTTTATAGCCTAAATGAATTGTTTTATATGCAGATTCCCGTTGACGTCGTAATCACTATTGTGTTCCTGACGTAGAGTCTGACACCCTTGCACACGACACTAATAGAATGGGCGCATAAATGGTACAACAGGTGTGATGTAAATATTTAATTATCGTTGGTGGAATTTAATTAATGTTCGTACCTTCGTATCGTAATTAGCGGCAGATCGGATGGGCAAACGTTAATTTACATCTTCACGCCTCAGTGAGTACCAACGCTTAATCAATTGTCTTTGACACGTGAAAGACATAAGGCTTCGACTCTAGGCTGGGCTCTGTGTTGGACTCTACGTTGAACACTACGCTGGGTTCTACGTTGGACTCTATCAGTCTATGTTGGACTCTAGGCTAGACTATATATTGCACTCTGCACTGGGCCCTACGTTAGACTATGTTAGACTATATGCTGGACTCTATGCTGAGCCGTATATCAGACTCGATGTTAGATTCTATGCTGGACTCTAGGCTGGACTATATGTTGGACTCTATGTTGAACTCTATTCTGAACGTTGAACTCTATGTTCATCTAGGACATCGACGATTATCACAGCGCTATCCGTTGGGTCAGTAGACATTGTGCATATATACACTGGACTGTTACCTGTCGCGCACACAGGTGTATCGATCTCACTGTAACAACGACTGACAATCCACTCGACAGACGCCATCTGGGGAAATTTACTCGTCATCTTCAATGCCAGCGAGCCGCTGTTGCCAAGCAACGCGCGTGGTCATCAAAGCCTGTCGCGCAGAGAAGATGTATTGGCATGAAAGTCAACTATTGACGTTTTAGCCATTGGCGGCGGTCACACGCAACACATCTGGTTTATTAGCTTAGTCGAAAGGTCTGCTGGCATAATTAATTAGGCCACTCCCTATAGCTATGCCTTTTGTTAGCGTATTCTATGATTTTTATGATTAAATTATATATATTTTCTCCCATAGACGGGCATAGTGTTTTATTAGAACTGCGACGCCAGTGCGCCTTTCCTGAAGACAACTTACCCAGGGGGCCAAATGCAGGTTTTTGGTGAAAGTAGACATGGAATGCTGTAAAAGGTTTGCCCCCAAAAATGATATCTACATATATATAGGATCATAACCTACGTGGACAACCTTGAAAAACATTACTGGAAACATGTAAACAGCATTTAATGCGTTGTGTTTATTGTAATACAGTGAGGCGTTTTGTACAAACCGGGCCGCTATTTTGGGCCTCAAACGTGATATTAGACGCAAATATTGTTAAACATTATATGCCTGAAATGATGTGGGATTAGTGAATGAATGCACTGGGGTATTAAATTTAGGCAAAATGTAGATATAAGTTATAACGACGAAATCGAGGTGGGCCCGGATTCAAAACATTGCCGAAACATCTTAATTGGATGATGCACAAACTTAGGACACGCAACAACACATACGCCCAAGTCTACCTATTAAAGAAAATGGTAAACATCCACGTACTGCTGACATTACTTTTTGACATGTTTGTGATACAAACCTGTTAATTTTCAAGCGTAAACAAACCGGCGTTATCGCTCAAAAAGGACAAAATATCTCAACGGAAAGTCTTATAACGCTAGTTCGTTGTGAGTTTCGACGGGCGTCTTTAGGGGCTAATCACTTTTTTCCAATAACTTTTTTTCAAGGTTGTCCACCTACGTTGTGATCCTAGATATATGTATAAATGTGTTTTTGGAGGCAAACCTTTTACAGCATTCCGTGTCTGTTCAACCCACATGGCTTCCTGGGTGCCGTCTTGATTACGGAATCCAGACCAGTCCCGCCAAATTCCAGGAACTTTCAGTTAGCATTATTTGTCTCCGTAACAGTTGGTTTAATACTGGAATGTTTCGTACACACTTCGTGAGCGCAACATTCAAATTGCGAATGCTGTCTCGGGCTTACTGGACGCACTTTAGCGAGCAGTATACTTTCAATTAACATATTCTATATTTATTTTTGTATTAAAGGTTCATCCAATAGACCCTGCCTAATACACGCTAGTCGGTTGCATAACTTCATGAATGCAGTTTAAAATTAAGGCAAAATCGTAAAACAAACTACTAACTTAAACTAAAGGGGTCCTGTATAGATTGCGCTATTCCACGGCAGAAGTATTTTGTCGGCCGACGCTTCGGCTATTTATAGAACAGTCTCGTGCATGAGATATGTTTGCCGCCGTTAGTTCTCGGGAACACAAGACAAGCGTGCGCTGAATCTAGTGATTGTGTTGTTGATAAGGATTTATTTATGACATATACAGTTCCAAACTAACAACACTAAATAATTTTTTTATGTTGTCGACTTTCGTTGGTCTCCCGAAAAACGACGTGACCGACAAATGCAATGGATTGAAGGTTAGATGTCGGCCTGGCGATTAGCTTTGGCAAATTACCAGATAAAGCAATTAATTCCACAAGTCAAACAAATGTACGCACTTTACATCCGAACATTATATTTAATCTGTTCACGTAATTCATATTAATGTTGACATCATCATGATCGCCATTATGCAGCCGTAGTGTCCCGTGGTTGGGCAAAGTCCTCAGCATGTCGTTTCCAGATATGCCTGTCTTGCGCTATCCAGTACTCGTCTAGTTCGTCTCTCCACCGTCTAGCTGGTCTTCCTCTAGGCTAGATCGTTTCCCTTCGTAAGGTTTCCAGGTAGTGATACGCGATGTCCATCGGTTATCTCGTAGTCTACTAATGTGCCCTGCCCAGGTCCACTTCTGTCTTTTGATTTGTTCTATCACGTCTATGACCTCGTATTTTGCATGCTGGTGTTGTTGGCCTAATCTCACACACTGGCCGGTGCGGATAGGAATCGAAGAACCGTATTCGTGATGAGTTTTACCAGTGGGTGGAACAGCTTTAACTAGATTGAATTAAACAAAGAGGAACAAATCAGTTTAAAACATGCATTAACGCATCATTTATGAGTCATTGCATAGGCCAATGAAATATGTTAAACCTATACATAGTGCGCAATTAGCGATACACTTTTATATCACCAGTAAACAGTGAATGCGACAAACAGTGGCACCTCATTACGGAGTTCGAGTAATCGACGCTAATCACAATAGTGCCTTCCACTGCCTGACGGTAAGAGCGAAGATGGTGGCGCCACTTTACCAGGCCCGCAGCCGGGGGGGGGGGGGGGGGGGGGTACACGTGAACCCCCCTTTTTCAAAAATGTGAACCCCCCTCAAAATTGCATCTTTAAAATGTTAACTGTATTCCATGTTTCTCAAATTTGTACAAGTTAAAGGGAGAACCCTTATCTATTAAGTGATCATCACTGAATGTATGGGAGTCTGTCTTCAATGCCGTGTGTGAAAACGGCAAGCCAGTTTTACACCAAACGTAAAATTGTGAGTCCTAATTGTAGTCACTCAGAGGTGACAGATGCAGACAAAATACTGGTGAATGAACGGGCTGACGATGATTTAACAATTATGAGCACATCAATTAAGCCATATAAAATAATTCATTAAACAGTCACTATCATTAAACGAGAGATGCGGCTTTTTATTTTTAGTATGCTGATTAAGGTAACTATCGACTGTCAAAGAGGCTATTCTCAACAATCAACAACTTAAGATGTGTAGCGAGTGTATTTCTTACAATCTGCAAACCCGGTAGACAAACTCATCTGGCTTAACACAAAGCATAATTTTCAACTATTGCACTTGAACGCGAATTTCGATGAATAATAATATTTAACCAATACACAATAAAGTTTAGCTTCACCTATTTTAAAATGCACGTGCTGATGGGAAATCGTGTAAATGTGTGGCTGTATGGTTGCTGAAATAATGTGGTTGCTAGTTGCATGTTTGTAGATCTCAGAAAGGGGAGCCTTATCGCTTATGAGGAGGCAATAATGTGTGAAGGGCCTTTATTATCAATTATTATGTCCATTTTGTGTTGTTCTGTTTAGTTGTAAAATACAGTTTGTGTTTCCAGTCATTGTGGTGTACAGTATATGATACTTGACTATTTGACACCTAGAATTTAACAACATTTGTTTCTAATCTAGCTACTATTTACCGGGCATGTGTTATAAAGTTAATTTAATAACTTCATTATGTTTATGATCAATTATGGAACTTTTGCACATCAGATCATATAAATATAATGTATTAATTGAGTGAAAACCAGATTGTAAATGTCACACTTTAACTGTTTATTCCGAAAAATAACTTCAAGAAAAAAAATCGTCAGTGTATCGTTTTATATCAATATGAACATGAATACAATTGGGTGTCAATTAGGCTTAATCAGACAACACAATTAGACCAATCTCCATAGACTTCATACGAGTCCCACTTTGTCTGAAAACGCCCCCCCCCCCAACCTCATTATGGGCCTGCTGGCTATGCTAATGTCGTGTTTATATATATAAGATGAAAGAATATAAGACGAAACCACGTGGTCCACCAATCTCACACCCACTTCATCGTTCTTCCGGTTAGAAATGTAACCTTCTGCTTTATGAGCCCCCCACGTGAACATGTGGGGCCCTCTGAACTTGTGGCGTCCTCTGGAGTCTGAATTGGAAAAATCTGAACCCCCCATTGTGAAAAGCTGGCTACGGGCCTGCTTTATGGTTTCTGATTAATCGTGGCTACAAACGGTGGCATCTCATCACTGATTATCTGAGTAATGCAACTTAAAATGTGATTTCACATTCACAGACATTATCATTTGTAAAGAAAAATGGTTTGAGATAATTACTGTCCAATAAACATTCTGTGTAGAGATAGAGCAGATACAATGGGGCTGCAAACCATAGTTTAATTACTATTCAAGTGATCAACAGCAGACAGTTATTTGAGATATATTTTATTATTAAAAGCACAGTAACATAAGCAGTATTAACTTCTCGACAGAGTGAGTAACATGCCATCTTTGAAATAAACACTCTGCCTCCCATCCTCTCACAAATCACAGACATTACATGTGAAATGTCACAATGAAAGACAAGGGAACTTGCATACAGCAGTGGCCTTGTTTGGCAACAAGAAAAATAATTATATCATACAAAATAAAACGGTTGTTAAATCTTATTCTACCATACTATCACCGTCAAGTCATAAATCACTTTGCATGTTAAATAACACTCATTACTTTCTTGATTGCTATACAAAGGTCGAAATTTCGTTCACATGCACACATACATTTTGTATTACTGTACACATTTAAAAATAATGTCATCATTATAATGCAACCTTTTAAGTGCACTAAATACCATGTTTGTGTCCATAAAAAAAACAAGTTAAAGCAACAAACATGTCTTTGCTCATTATTATATCTTTACAGTTTCACCGGAAATGCAAAGCCACTGTCCCATGATAGATATATATACAAGACCAGTGCCCAATCACAACAATCTGACACGCACAACATTTAGCAAAAGTGCATGTCTATTAGTAATCATCGCGTGAACCAAAGACAATTCTATGTCTATTAGTAATGTGTTATTAAAATAATGTAAAATTTGCATACAGAAGTACATAAATACAGAAATATTACATGTAAACCCATACGATGACTAAAGGAATATGATGACTAAAATAATTAATGAGATTATTGAACTATGAATATATAAACTAAAATAACTAGCTCCTATTGAAATGTTTTAATTTTATATTATTTCTTATATTATTTGTTCGCTGTTCCAATATTTCTAACATATTACATTCGACATTCTTTTAGAAACAAAGTATACTTGTGCGATGTGACTTCAAAATGCTGTATACACATATATATCATCATTATGATCAATATCTAAAAACAATATATAAAAATAACAATATCTAAAATAAAAAATTGCAACTATCAGCACAAATATTCAAGCGAATAAACAACAACAGTATGCTGAGTAATAAACTTGGAACGCATATGTTTTGGGTTTGTCCAGCCAGTCGGGTGCAGAATCTGGCCAGCCAGTTTGGTGCTTTAAGCCAGTTGATTACAGACCGCTATCAGGGTCTGGCCAGCTGGAAATTGTCTGGTATATTTCCCATCCGCCTTTTCCCAAAGCAAGCAAGAAGAAGTTCGCAGGCAGTGAAGACGGTGAGGTCTTGTTCCCTCTTGGTGCCAAGGCGGGCGTTTACCTCCACTAAGTCCACCCCAGTCAACTTTCCTGCAAACAGTCAGACTATCAAGATTAACCCTGTCTTTAGTCCCATCAGTTTACCATTTCTACTTGATTGGTCAGCAGTAGTACCAGTAATACTGGCAACATAAACAGGCATGAAGGTTAACTGGCAATGAAAATTATGACAATATTGTTAGAAGCATCTTTTTCACTTACACACATGAAAGTGTTCTTTCTCGCAAAGATGAATGGATGGAACAAATTATTTGCTGACAGCGTAAATGCTAGTAGTATGACTACGTATGTTTAAAAACAAAACTGACAAATATCGAAGAAGGGCAGGCTACATGTAGATACACCAAATGTTAGACCGTTGATAAGGTTCCTTGGTTAGCGTCTAGTGGTATAATTGCACCTGTGAGAGCGAGTTCCTCAGCGATGTACATGCCCTCTCTTATTGTCAACCCTCCAGCAACTGTAAGCAAGATCATTCTGTCAATAGCATCCAAACCATCACAATATCTGACTCACCACAGCGAATTAAGTCACACAGGTCTGTTCTACACGATCCAAAAATAGTTGTCTAGATCACGTACCATCAATTTTATGATTTTGGCAGAAGTGCACACTTTACATTCTCTTCTTTCAATGTCTGGTTTATTTTCCTTCACAAATCATAACTAATAAAAATACATGCATTTACGCACCAACACATTATGAAACGACAGACAGTCTATGTTGAATTAACCTTGTTTCTTAAAACATTGCTTTTTAAAAGATTTCTTCAGTTTTAGCAATTAATTAAAATTACTGAAGATATTTCAACAAATGAGGCATCATTTTAAAGCTCGTGATCTGTGGAATCCATTAAAGTACAGAATTATATTTCACAATTTTAAAACTTAATTCCTACTTTTGTGTAGTAATTATGTTAACTATTCTAGAAATAAACAACTAAAATATGTTGCAAAAGCTGGTGAGCTGGCATAACTTATATGTTTGTTGGAAATCATTCAGTTTCCCTCAACCAATAATGTTTCGACAGTATGGCCAGACCGTTAATGTAAGCAGACAACGCAATATAACTCAGGTATGTTTGACAGTAATTACCATAAGACAGTATCACAAGTTGCATGTTGAAATGGAACTATCATCTCGTGTCTCGAAAATTTACATCTTATTATAATTAAATATTAAAAATAAACAATAACACAACAATTTGAACTGTGATTACTAAAGATGTCTTCTGTACACAGAGAAGTAAGATAAGGAGGTAAGAACAATGAAGGTATGATGTGGAAACGCTGAATTATATACTGTCAAAATATTGTGTTACTTGATGACAATGCAGCGCCCCCTACCTGGAGTGCCTGTACTAGGAGCAAGACTGGGATCTAGGGCATCGATGTCAAAGCTCAAGTGCATCGGGCAGTCAAGACTGAAGCACAAGATATCTCCTTGTTTCTTTACAACTTTTAATAATTAAAGCAAGATATGTCTTATGAGAATATATGAAGTGTTTCAGGGCAAAACGTGATAAACACCATTTTTGAAATTTTGCCCAAACAAGCAATAAACATTTCTTTATACACATGTTGAGCTAGGATACTATCTAATTTATACAAAAACGCAATAAATCCCCATGAAATGCTGTGCACAAAAGAGCATTTGTTTTCAAAACGTGATAAGCGCCATCCATCTTTTTTTAATAAAAACACGATTTATCCATGGAGTGACGGCACTCACTGTATAAATATATTGTTTTGATATAATTTCTAAAAAAACATTTTGCATAACAAACATTTATAAAAAAAACATTTTGTATAACAAATGTGCAACAGATATTTCAGAGTTTACCACCATTCTCTATGATTTTGGATTCTAAATATATGAAGGATGAAGCAAAAAAACGAAGAAAATGGATATATGCCGCGTTTTGCCGTGAAACCCTTCACATCATGGTGTACTATGACAAAGAAATAAATACACTGTGGTACACCATGGTAAAATACCATGGTGTTTTGAAAAACAAATATTAACCATGGTATGCCATGGTAAACTATTGTATACCATGATATACAATGGTATATATTTTTTTCATATCAGGTGACAGCAAAATATGGCAATATATCAACTGAAATTATTGTCACACATTTACTGTGCAACTGCATTGTAACTTCCAAATAAGGAGCCAATCAACCAATAATTTACTACAATCACATTAGAAGAAATTTACTTTGTTCAGATTATACACGTATACAACTGTAGTACATTATAAAATTACGTATTTGTACATACACCGTTTTTATGATGCAGGGTGATTTGTACTTATATATCAAAAATATAATTCATGTCTCCCAATATATACTCATTACATTTGATACATGCAATTCAGTCACTGTGGTACTTACTTTGGGTTCACAACCCCGATTGCTTCCTTTACCACCGCACTGATTCCCCGAGCATCGATGTCATGCATTGTGTAGCATCGAATACCATACTTCTCTATTATGTACCTGCAGTGCATTCAGCAATTTTTAAAATGTTTACCATCCTTATCTAGATTTGTTACGATTCACATGTACTGAAACCATTAAGATTGAAGTGGGATTCATGCTCAACTCATATCAACAGTGTACAATAATTAAACAAAACATATTGGCATGAATTATGTGTTAGTCTTACATGCAAGAAGAGATGGTAATGAAAGTGGAGCAGTGAACACAATAGACACTCAATAAAAACACTTGCTTAAAGTCACACAAAATATGATTACATCTTTTACCTTTCGGCTGGATCAATGTCCCTTAGGCCGATGAATGTGACATCTTTGGCATGGATACTGTAAAAAACGACAACAAGTATTAAACATGTTATATGATCACATATGTATAATAGAAAATTAGATAATATCTAAGCTTTTATTATAGTCAATTAAAAAATGTTTTACTGTATAGTCTGTTTTGGCAGTGGGCCAAAAAATATATAGATAAGTTTTTGTCAAGAAGGTCACGATGTTTGTAATGTCAGGCTGACTTATACAAATAATTATGTAATTTGGGAATTACTGGTTAGTTCTGTTTCTCTGGATTACTGGCTAGTTCCGTATTTCAGTGGCAATATCGTGGCAGGACTTGATAGTAGATGAATGTGATCCATTAATCCAGGGATGTGGCGTGAAGTGGAAAGTGGGAGATTGTTGATGGGATTGGTGGAAGGAGTCTATATACATTGACACCCAGAAACAAATAGGAAATGGCCCTTGAGACAGGTGCTAGATTGAGCATCTTGCTTTTGTTACATCCCAAATGCTGTGATTTTAGCAGTTCCACTTTTGACCTGTGTGGTTGACAATATACCCCAGGGGTACTTGTTATTAACCATTTAAACCCCATGACATTTTAACGAACTGCACTCAGATTCCCCACAGTGCTCATGCACATTCAACGAGATATGTTTTCAAACACTGTTCACTCAAAATCGTCCAAAAATAGCCTTACAAAAAATATCCATGGTGTATAGGAAACAAACCAACCTCGAAAATAACATAAAGCATGCACTTTATCTGTGGAAGGTTATGGGCGGTTGGGGCCTAAAGCCTTAACAAATGTGAAGCTGATCTGTGATTAATATGATACGTGATATGATATGTGATACATTTTGTACCTGGTTACATAGGTTAAACTTAGTATAATTTGCTAGTGCTGAAAGACATTATTACCATAAGTCTGTAATGTAATTCTTCATTCTTCCATTTAGTGGTTATAAAATGTTCTAGTTTGTGACATTGTATCACTGCACAGTGCACTCATGCAATGTATATCACGCATTATATCTATATTCATGCTAGGAAAATATTTATTTGTCAAATAGACTAAAACATGAATTACATATTTGTAAAACTGACAACAGCTTGATTAACTCCACAGATTATTCCGTTTCGTGAAGTGTGGCAGGTTTGAAACATTTAGGGATCATCTCAGAACGTTGATGACTGATATCAGACAAAATTACTTTCGTTTGGGGGCGGGGGTCAGAGACAGTAACGTCTGGCATCAGACATCAATATGTTATGCTTCGGACCAATAATGTTAATATATTTATATCATTATATCAATGTTTACACACTTTCATCTGAGAGGGGGCTTAGGCCAGATGACATAATTTTGTTTTATATCGGACATCGACATTCTGAGGTGATCCCTTGTTTTACCCAAAAAAGCACATGGAGATAACAAACGTTACCATGGTTTCAACCATTCAAATCCCGGAACCGCGGGAATAAACTGCTGTAGTTCGTGAACAAGGAATGAGAGGACCATGCCGTGGATGTTTCCAGACTTGGACGCCAATGGAGGGTTAATGTCGGCATGCGCATCCACCCATACCAGTTTCATGTTCGGTTCTACGAGCATGTGTCCGTGCACACTACCGATCGACATGGCATGATCGCCCCCAAGTGACAAGCACGTGTCACCACTCCGAAGGACATTTGCCACTTTGTTGGAGATCTACAGAGACAGAAATGTGACATTTTATTGACAAGGTGAACGTATTGAGTTGGTACTTCATAATACTGCCGGGGACTATTTCATGACAATGGGCTCAAGGAAAATCCGTCATCAAACAGGATCTGTTGTTGAATTTAGACTTTTTTTAAATGCACAACGGCACCGCTGGGGACACTATTTCTGTGACACTTCGGCGAACGTGTCGGACCAGTATCAATGACTCACCCTGGTGTTGACTGTTTTCAGTAGTCTACAAGATCCATGTTAAGGAATTAAATTGATTTTAAAGAACAAAATCGGGTTTATGAACTCATAAGCCTGATTTGTTAGTTGGTAAGACGACCCCCGATCTCTGTCTGTCTCAGCCTCTCTTAATGCGAGAGAAGAAAACTAAGTTAACTTTCCATTACTATGCTCGCTGGACCTTGCATGACCTTCTTGGCTACCGGTACTTCTTCTACATCACTGATCCACTTCAACATATTCACATCGCACAGTCAGTTTGATGCTGAATAAACCACCTGGAGGGTCATGAACCCGGGGGGGGGGGGGGGCACTACCCTTAATGTGGGTAAGGGTGTGTAGCCGAAGGTCACATACTACCCTTGATAAGGGCATCCAATATCAAAAAGTATACTCTTGTTCCTGGGAAAACATGTAAAAAACAGACCCTTGATCTAGGGAGCCTCGATAAAAAATGACCCTTGAAGTCGGAACATCCACAGTACTGCTAGTATAGGCAGTCCCCCCGGGCTGTGAATGCTGTGATAAAAACCTAGCCTTGTTCTAGGGAGAGTTCCTCAAAATGATACCCTTGTCTAGGGAACTTCTGTATAATGTTGGCCCTTGTTCTAAGGAGAACATGTGAAAAACGGACCCTTGATCTAGGGAGCCTCGGTAAAAAAACGACCCTTGAAGTCGGCACATCCACAGTACTGCTAGTATGTTTGTCATGTTTTTCGTCATTGTCCATGTTTCGCATCCATAGAGTAGCATAAACTCTACTGTTGCAATAAACAGTCGCTGCTTGATGTTGCGTGGGAGTGTAGATTTCCATATTAGGTTTAGTTGGTTGAGTGCTCTCCACGCCATTGCCTTCCTGGTTGTGATGCCTTTGTCTGTTGTGCAGACCCAGGAGCCAAGGTATTTGTAGTCTTCAACCTTCTCTAAAACAGCTCCTTCCCTGGCAACGATGCTGGTGTTTCCTAAGTGGTACCAACACACCAGATCAATTGTTTGTATCTTATGCAAGAGATGGAGGTACGGTGGAACCTCTCTATTAAGGTCACCCTTGGTGACCTGATTAGTGTGGTGACCGAATTAGCGGGACTAATTTCCTCATCTTTACTGTATATGGAACAAATCTGGGGCTTCCCCACTCACCAGGGTGACCTTATTTGCAAGGTGACCATAAAGCGACATTCGACTGTACAACTGTATTTTAGTTGTTTATAACAAACAAACAATCATACGTTAACTGAAAAAGTTGGATACCAAATAACAAAACTCACTAACAAAAATGTCCTCGTCCAAATAGCGCTACATATACAGTATTGGTGAAAAGAGTTAACCAAACTATTCATATTGGTTGTTTGTTAGCAGTTGCATGTTACATATCAAATCACTAACTGATCGGCATATTGCCAAATAGGTCTGTTGCAGTCGCATTGATAATAATATTTTTTTCTCAGTTAAAAAAGATAGAAGGACCAGATGACATGAAGTTACATTAGTAAAGGAGCAGTGTAGATTAGATATCAAAAAGTTTTCATTCTCACAAAGGACTGTAAATGAATGGAACTGATTATCTCCTGATTGCATTGGTGCTAGTAGTGTAAATATGTTCAAAACGTTATTGTTCAGGAGAAAACAATAAAATTGAAAGAAAGAACTTAAATGGCCGATTCTGAGAACTGAGACGGGGCTCTTAAAGCATCTATACATAGGCTGGTATTTATATGTGAAAATGAAGGTCGTCTAAAGGGTTTGGTAACATTATAATATGATGCGCATGCTGTAACCTTTATATATAAAAGTATTTTATAGATGTGTTCATTGGGAGGAAAAGGTTTCTTTAGTAAACATGTTTTAGAATAGATTTGGAAGAAAGATCAACTTCACTCTCACATGTTTTGAGATTCACAAAGCTTATAAGGCAAAATAAAAGTTGATTTTGGATGTCCATTTGATGTAGTGTCAGACATGCAAAATTTCTTGGGCTGAAATGTGTATTTTTAGTTGAAATTCCATATATCAATGCATGTTAATCCTGCAATCATTTTGCATTGCTTAACAGACCTATACAAGTCCTTTATCAACCTACATACAAATACGTTAGATTTCACTCCAAATAACCAAGTGCCACCAACTACATGCAGCTGTATGTGTTCAACGCCATAGTCTACCAACATCAAACCAACTCCATTGGGCTTTGTCAGCAATCTGCCTTGCATCAATAGTATTATACAGAAGTTATCAGTTTGTCATTTGATTTCATACATGTACAGTTAACACAAGAAATATGTACTTTAATACGGTCTTTCCATCTGAAACAAATCAATATTATTATTATTATATATAAACATGATAAGGCCATATTTCTCCCAACACATATACTGTATATAGGAATGTGCGATATGTGACAAGTCTGTATAATGCACATGTTATGCAACAGCATAGGAGTTAGAACTCACCCACACACAAGGGAACCACAAAGAAGAGCAGAATAGTATTGCCATATTAACAACAAAATAAAATATTTAGAACGAGATATTTTGAAGTGTTGAAACAATACCTTGTGGACGGCTGCGCCTATTGTTCTTGGACCTTTGATGTTGAATGACGGGGGGTCTTGGGCTATTGTCTCAAACTGGAGGTCACCATGGTCGTTTACACTGTAACCTACAACAAACAAGGTGGGAAGAGTTACATAACAGTTTGACCTTTAAGAAGATTACATAAGGCAAAGGAATGTACTGTATTTTGTAAAACCATTCACCTAATGCCAAGTGCTGTAAAGGTAAAGTTCAATTCTTATATAACATGGTATCCAATCTGCACAAAGTGCTTTACACTTCCACCATTACAAGTCCATCTCTACTGCTCTAGGGAGCACACTAATGGCTACCATTGTCATTATGGCAGCCACTGCCAACCCATTTCATTCAGACACTAGTATCTTCTCCCAGTGTCCTCTGTTTCATGAAATGTCTTGCCAAGATCTCACAGTCTTTCACTGCTTCCTGTGTCTCAGTTCCCCATTCAAGTCCTGCAGTTGCTCCTCCAAGTGGATCTACATCTTACTCTGCATCTCTTTACCATCAATCATTCCAGATTTTTACAAAGAAATTTTCATTGAATTATTGTACTTCTTGTAATTGAAACATCTATTCTCCTTAAACACCACAGCATGAGTGCTTCTCTGGGAGACAGTCCACACATCAGCAACCTACTTCAAACCATATGGAAGATTTTACAAATCAGGAATACTGTGACCTTAATCTTTTGTGGTAGCACAGATGTTCAAATACGAGTTAGTTAGTTGATGAATTGTGAAGCCAGATATTTCCTGATCTTGAGGTCTTAGTCTGTGAAATTTAAACAGGATTCCAGACAACAGGGTACTTGAATTGGAATTGGAACAATTTATTCGACAATAAACAAACAAAAGCACACAATGCAACACACAGTTTTACAATAGTTAGTCTATGTCAGGAGGCTCTCACTAAGGCTCAAAAGCCGCTAGCGTGAGAGCCACCCATGGGAAAAGAATAATTACTGCAATTAGTCAATTAAACATAGTAAATGATTATTCAGTAGACTACTTTTATGTCAATATATCCGTATTCTCCCACTATGGTGCACACCATAAAAATATGAAGTGATTCGGTAGAATATACACAAGGTCGCCATAATCCAGCACAACAATTATGAGCCTACTTATGATTTATCAATGGCTGTTTCATTTCATAGGAAAAAACTTCATTGGGGAACAGAATACCATGCTCGGTTTAGACTAAAATATAGTTTGCTGTTTGTCGCAATTGCTTCTGATATTATGAAAGACAAGACACGACACAGATACTAAACTGTTAGTATAAACAGAGGCAGGTTAGATCTTCATAACCAGGGCTACTCTGGTTCGGGAATACACATGGAAATCGGCCTATTAGTAAAAAGAGGATACACTTAAGAAATCTTTGCGGTTTCGAATCAATTTATGCAAATACAAGCGTGTAGGCTGTTTATTATATAATAAAAAGTATTCACTTAAAAAAATTACATATTATTGTTTTGCCTACATGTATAGCAATTAGCAATTGTGCAAGTCTCTTGGTATTGATTCAAAAGATATTTCTTCAGATATAAAGAGAAACCATGAAGACTATGAGTATTTACTTTTTCCGTAATTCTAGGTGGCATGCTTCTGAGTAGAGTTGGCAGGTAGTATTTTATACACTTTCTGGCTCGGGAGGTACGGCTGTACGGAATAGAGATGTAATGACTTTGCCTAGTGTGATGGCCATGGTGTGTGGTATTTAGTGAAAATAAAGATTTACAGTAAGAAGGAACGATACTACAAATTTGTGATAAAATATCAGACATTTTTGCGTGAAAATGTTGTCTACATTCAATAAGTTTAGTGATTTCATTAGAGGTTCTGTGTGGGAATTATATTCGCTATGGGTTATAATTCTTATCGTCTTTTTCTGCAATTTCGAAAAATTCTGTTTGAATTAAAGCCCCACAATAAAATACTATAATTGAAGTGTGGCGCAATTAAGGAATTGTACATTATCTTTAGAGCACATGTACCGGGGTAGGTAAGAAGTGCTTTAACTTATTTAACATACCAAGAGCTTGTGATATTTTGATGGCAATTTTATCAATGTGAGCTGCCCAATCTAATGTTTCATCGATAGTTATGCCTAAGAAGTTGAACTCTTGAACGCGATAAATGTGTTGGTCATCTATTTTTAGCATTAATTCGATACCCGCGGTACTGCGTTGTGGAAAATGAAACAACATATATTTTGTCTTGCTAACATTAAGAGACAGTTCGTTTACTGATAACCATTCACTTGTTTTTTAATTCCTTATTTATCAGGCCCGTAGCTAGCTTTTCACAAGGGGGTTCACATTTTGCCAATCCATACTCCAGGGGGGCGCCACAAGTTCATATGGGGTTATATTTTTTCATAATGCAGAAGGCCCCACATGTTCACGTGGGGGCTCATAATGCAGAAGGTTACATTTCAAACTGGAAGAACAATGAAGTGGGTGTGAGATTGGACCATGTGGTTTCATCTTATATTCTTTCATCTTATATACAAACACCACATTAGCATCCCCAGCAGACCCATAATGAGGTCGTTTTGTGGGTGCGTTTTCAGATAAAGTGGGAATCATATGTGGTCTGCAGAGATTGGTCCCCTTTTGTTGCCTGATTAAGCCTAATTTACACCCAATTGTATTCATAAAAACCAACACGCAGTGATAGTATATTGTTAATATAACATAATTATTTACTCCAAACCCTTCGCCGTGTGTGCAATTGTTTTGAATGTGTTCGTATTAATACAATAAACAAGGCACCGAGGAATGTGGGTGTGCCCAAGTTATTTTTCAGAATAAACAGTTAAAGTGTGACATTTACAATCTGGTTTTCCCTCAATTAATTCATTATATTTATCTGATCTGATGTGCAAAGATTAGTTCCATAATATACAATGAACATAATTAATTTAGTAAATTAACAAACCTTTATAAAACCTGAATTATAAATAGAAGATTAAATTTATAATAAAGGCCCTTCACACATTCTTGCCTCCTCATCAGTGATACGGCTCCCATTTCTGAGATCTACAAACATACAACTAGCAACCACCATATTTCGGCAACATACGGCCACACAACTACACAATTTCTCATCACCACACGCATTTTAAAATAGGTGAAGCTAAACTTTATTGTGTATTGGTTAAATACAATTATTCGCATTCCAGCGCAATAGTTGAAAATTATCATTTGTGTTAAGTCGTTACCCTGTTCGTTCACCAGTATTTTGTCTGCATCTGTCACCACTGAGTGACTACAATTAGGAGTCATAAATTTACATTTAGTGTAAAACTGGCTTCTTGTGTATTGCTTTTATGTAGCAGGAGACCCTGGATTAGTGTGAAGTCCTTCTGCATGGCTAATTGGATGCAATGATCCTTTGACTCACATTCCTAGTGACTGCCCTTTTCACACATAGCAGTGGAGACAGACCCCTCAGTCAGGCTCCCATACTGTCAGTGATGATCACTTAATAGATAAGATAAGGGTTCTCCCTATAACATCTGTACAAATCAGGCATTCCTTGTATTATATAGTTGTAATGCCTGAACAATATCCAGCAGCTTTTATGAGAGCTTTTGAGAAATATGGAATACAATTAGTGGTTCACATTTTAAAGATGCAATTTTGAGGGGGGTTCACATTTTGGAGAAAGGGTTCACAAAAAGGCTACGGGCTTGTTTATGTTGATACTTAAAGTAATGTTATCAAACACATCTGAAGTAGATTGGAA
This sequence comes from Escarpia spicata, assembly GCA_963995525.1. Classification (NCBI taxonomy): domain Eukaryota; kingdom Metazoa; phylum Annelida; class Polychaeta; order Sabellida; family Siboglinidae; genus Escarpia; species Escarpia spicata. The sequence continues at coordinate 53,701,707 of OZ023211.1, read as the reverse complement.
GAAACAGAGTAAACCTATTAGGGTAGTGTCATCAGCGTATAATATTGCATTAAATTTATCACTAATGTGATGAATATCATTTATATATAAGATGAATAACAATGGTCCCAATATGGAACCCTGAAGGACACCTGTAGAGATTGGTAATCTATTGGATATTACATCACCGAATTGTACAAATTGGAGCCTATTTGTAAGATAACTGATTAGACAGTGTAACAGTGTCTTGTTTATGCCATTGTTCAAGTTTTAAAAATAAAAATAAAATAAAAAATAAAAGTGGTCTAGTGTATCAAATGCTTCTGAGAGGTCTAATAAAATGGATATAGGAATATTACCCTTGTCGAAGCTTTGTAAAAGAGTGCCGGTCATTTCCAGTGTAGCCATCTCCGTAGAATTTGACTTTTAAATAATATTCCATTTGTAGTTAAATACTCATATAGTTGGTAATACACAATTCTTTCAAAGACTTTGGCGATAGACAGCAGCAACAAGATTGGCCTGTAATTATCTAGCATCATTTCACTCAAAATCTTGCCAATATTGACAAAGAATTCATTAAATTTATGCGCAATTTCCCTTTTGTCCAAGATGTGTACTCCATTTATATAAAAAAAATTAGGAAATTCAAATTTCTTTTATTTAAGAGTTGTTTAATGGGATCCCAAGTTTTTCTTATGTTAGATTTATATTGATCAAATAAGTTGGTGTAGTGAATACGTTTCGCTTCTCCGATAGCTCTATCTAAGATATTTTTATAGACACAAAGATTTATCAATGACGCATTATAAGATGTGTCATTTTGCACAGTTTGTTTTTATGTTTTATTGAGTTGATTATTCCAATGGTTATCCAGTTTGATTTTTTGTGTTTGTACAAGTTTATTATATTTAACAGTTTTTGCAGGAAAATGAGAGTCATACAGTATGGAGAGTATATCTTCAAATAAGTTATAATTAGTGTTTGGATCAGATAGCTTATTTAGATTTAATTGATCTATGATGCACGATTGCCTTACAGATTCATTGTTTTGTTGCCTTTTTTGTTTGTCCTGATTGTCACTCATTTGGAAGCACTTTGATTAGGTAATAGTTTATCGAGAATTATGAAATACAGTAAATGATCAGATATGTTGCTCATAATTATACCTGCTGTGGAAGCAGTGGTGGCATTTGAAATCCTACAGTATATCATGTCAATAAGTGTGCAGCTATTTCGAGAGAAACGAGTCGGCAAGGTAATTTTTTGATAAAATCCATTTGTACAGAATAAATCAAAATAGTCGCTGACTTTTTGTTTGTTGTTTACTTTCAACAGGTCAATGTTAAAGTCGCCTGTTATTACAGTTTCTGCATTTTCCTTTCCAAATTTTGAAAGTATCGGTGCAGATTCTTCGATAAATGTGGATATAGATATAGAGAGGCCAGGAACCTATGCCAGGATCCTGTTCATTGACTTCAGCTCAGCATTTAACACCATCATCCCATTCAAGCTGTTCGATAAACTTTCATTGTTGAATGTACACCCTGCCATGTGTCACTGGGTCCTTTACTTTCTTCTTCACAGGCCTCAAACTGTCAGAGTCAACAACTCTATCTCCAAACCTCTCATCCTAAATACAGGTGCCCCACAAGGTTGTGTGTTATCCCCCTTCCTGTTTACTATCTTCACAAATGACTGTGTCTCCGTGGACCAATCGGTCCTTGTGATCAAGTTTTCCGATGACACTACTGTGGAGGGCTGCACTGAGAATGCAGATGAGACACCATACAGGGAGGAAGTTCGGAGAATGGTTGGCTGGTGTGCGGATAACAATCTTGAACTGAACGTTTGAAAGACTAAAGAAAATATTGTTGATTTTCGTAAAAAGAAGACTCCCATCCACCCTCTTTCGATAAATGGCGTGGAGGTCGAGCAGGTTGAATCTTTTAGATTCCTTGGAACAACAATTTAAAACGATCTCAGCTGGTGCACAAACACATTGTGCATTACAAAAAAGGCACAACAACGCCTGTTCTTCCTGAGGCGGCTCAGGAGATTCGGCATTGCTCAGGAGATTATGATACGATTCTACCGCGCAATCATTGAAAGTATCCTCACTTTCTCGATTGTAGTGTGGTTTGGCCGCGCCAGTCAGGAGGAGAAACAACGGCTAGAAGTTATCGCGAAGGGCACGTCTAGAATCATTGGGCGCGAGTTGCCATCCATTGAATCTATTTACCATGCTCGCTGTGCGCGAAAATCCAAGAGCATTGTACGGGATACTACCCACCCAGCCAACCATCTCTTTGAACTTCTTCCCTCTGGCAAGCGTTGTAGAAGTATTAAGACAAGGACCACTAGACTTTAAAATAGTTTTTATCCGCAGGCTGTGAGTCACTTGAACCGTGAGATGCCATGATACTGTTTTCAGTCGGTTTAGATGTTATGTCGCCATGCTAAATTATTTATTTATTATTTTTTAGTTGTTTATTTATTTTTATTTATTTATTATTTATTAACTTGACTACATGTATGTACATACTTTTTAACTGTCAGCTTAGTTTTTATATTGTCAGATAATTTATTTATACATTTATTTATTTAACTACATGTATACTTTTTAACTTTTTAGGTAATGTTCAGACGGTATTAATATTATGTTATCAAGTTCACTTTATGTCAATAGATGTACGACTGTCTTAAAATATGTTGGCAGTTGGCCTTGGTTTACATTTATTCTAGTTTTAGCATAGTTTCATAATGTTTCTGATTGTATATTTTGCGTGTGCATGATGGGGGTCAGGGGAGACAAGCATGCATGTATGTTGACACCATAACGCCAAGAATTCCTCGTACATTTAAAAAATGCTACTTGGTAATAAACAGTCTGAATGAATCTGAATTAATATACTTAGTTCATTATTAGTTAGCATAGGCAGTCTGTATATGTTTCCTATTGTGATATTTTTATTTAGATTTGCACCAAATACATTAATAAAAAGCCCCTCCCAAACATCGGATGAGTCATATAATTGTCTTACAATATATGAATAACATTTGGTAATTGATATTGAGATAAGTCTGCATCATCAGAATGTCAACTTTCCTGGAAACATATGGCACTGAAACCGATGTGTTGCATATGTGGAGCAACTGTTCCAAACATATGAAGAATAAAGCGATGAAAACGTTGAACATAAATGCTGATGCAGTTTGCACCATTAAACTATGGTATGGAGCGTGTTTTCCAAAAAAGTTGACGTAAATTATAAAGGCAATTATGTAATATTATAAAATGACAACGAATTATATTATAGGCTCGTAGTACACAGCCCTATAGTTATACTATAGGCTTGTAGTACACAGCCCTATAGTTATACTATAGGCTCGTAGTACACAGCCCTATAGTTATACTATAGGCTCGTAGTACACAACCCTATAGTTATACTATAGGCTCGTAGTATACAGCCCTATAGTTATACTATAGGCTTGTAGTACACAGCCCTATAGTTATACTATAGGCTCGTAGTACACAGCCCTATAGTTATACTATAGGCTTGTAGTACACAGCCCTATAGTTATACTATAGGCTCGTAGTACACAGCCCTATAGTTACATGGCTATGAATATTAACCAGTGCCTTGATGAAGATTGTTCAGGAATGTTTTCTGTAGCAACTTCACGATACATTCAGTTTCAACTCGAGTTTGGCGATAGCTGTGGTGGCGAATTGCAGTTCGTGGTTTGATTTATTGATCACCTTGCCCATTTCCGCAACAGAGTTTTGCTGGTCTTTTATATTTTGGGCATTAAATTCGACCGATTCACTTAGGTCCGCAATGACAGTCGACTGGCCCATGACTCTGTCTTCGATGTTAGACAGTTTTTTTCCAGGCTAGCCTGGTGTGTGATGATGCTATCAAGCTTGTCATTCAAACTAGCCAGGGCTGGGCGAACAAATGCCGCAAAGTCATCTTCTTTGTGTGGAGACTCTAATGCCAGCCCGGTTCATCTGTAACCGACCAAGTCATTGACCGCGCCTTACTATGCATTTGTTTGTCGCCTGCAGACATGGCGGCCAATGAACGATTATATAATGACAGGCAGGTGTGACAGTAGTTGCCAACAGCGGTAATGGGCGATGATGGGCTTGACGCAAATGAGTTCATTCAAAAACCTCACTTTTGACGCATGCTACTAATTCAGCTGAGCCGGAGGCTGAGGGTTTGCCTATATCATTATCAGTCCATGCTCCATACCTTCAATGCAACGTTTTTATCTCATTGCAAGATGCTGACTGCTCGAAGAATCAGAACTGAATGTGACTTTTGTACGAGCTTAAAGCACACCGCATACTGCTTAAGGCACACCTTATTGAAATCTGTGTCTAGTAGTTTGGTAGCATACAGAACAATTTACGATGGCTACACCTCATACACATGAAATGCATGGGTCAGTGGTCTAGTTAGATGTCTATATACAAATTACCCATCCTTGTGTGTTTGTACCTCCCTTTCTCTCTCCCCCTCCACCTCATTGCCTCCCCCTACCCTGCCTTCCTCCCAATAAATTTGCTTTCATTTCTGCACATGTCTGCCCTTCCTAGTCCTACCTCACCAGTCCACTGACAGTGAACCCCCTAGAATACAGTCAGAAGAAGGGTTGGAGGGAGTTGGGTCTACCTGACACAGATGACAGTGGTTAGTTACCTTGCACTGGGTAATTAAATAAACTGGTCACACAGAACGTTATCCAGAATTAAGACCGCAATGGTCACTCACGCTTAGCACATCAACAACATAACGTCAACAACCTCACGTCAACAACCTCACGTCAACAACCTCACGTCAACAACCTCACGTCAACAACATCACGTCAACAACATCACGTCAACAACATCGCATCAACAACATCGCGTCAACAACATTGTATCAACAACATCGCATCAACAACATCACATCAAAAACATCGCAACAACAACATCATGTTTTCTGCCATGTCACTTTCACACGTACCCAGCCACTCCTACAAATGACCTATTTATGACTAAATCTAGCTTACACACACCCATGGAGCAACAAACCACATTGACAGCATACACCTGGTGTATTGATCATCAATCAATTCTCTCTGGTATGAGAAAGGCCCTCGAAAAAAGGATACCATAGCAATAACAAAAATGTAAACATAAATAAAACACTAAATAAATATTATTGTTTTCCTAATTGAAATACGTCACTAATTAGTAGATCAGAAGGAAATGGTCCAAGGAAGTAAACGAAATGAGAAAGACACGAGTGCTCCATGACACTTAGGAGGAGATGCACTTACAAGACTCCAAAATTACCATATTCAAGCATAGATTATATTCCAAACTGACCCGGCCAAACGTATCGCTGAAACAGACTAAGACACCCTCTGACATTGCAACATTAAAACAATAGCTACCCTCACATTAAACAAACCTGAGCAAAAAACAATACAATTATATCAATATGTTGCTTTAGTAATACCAAAAACACACCAAAATATCAACTGCTATGTTTATGTGAGCCTCCAAATTAGCTGTCTTTAATAACCCTCTGTGAGTCTTAAATTGTATACAGCCAAGTTATAATTGGCTAAAGCAGCAGCAAGATCTGGTCAAACAAGAACCTACTATTCGAAACTTCACCCACCCTTTTGTCATCTGATCAATCTAAAGGCATTCTATGAGCTATTTGTGTGAACCAGTTACAACCACTTTTGGTCATGCGTGACACAGATCAAAATTATAGACACAGTCACTGAAGTGACTGAACCCGGTTCAGTAGCAAACCTTCTGCTTAGATTACTCCTTCATGAATGTGCCCATGGACAGAGTGTAGGAAGGAGGGTATTAAAACAGCCTACAATACATTTTAATACATCATTACTTGGGATTTTTTTTAACCAAAAATTACCATAATGTTAAACATTAAACAAAATGAATGAATAATAAACACATAGTAAAATAATCAATTTATTAATGGTATGATTATTATGACTTACCCATGGTCTCCAGTTTCTGCACCAGCCCAGCTTCTCGGAGCATCTGTGGAGCATCTTCTACTCCAGCCAGCCGCTGAAGCAGAACAACACAACTCGTACAAGAGGAACCAATATAATTGTGCTTAAAATAAAAGCCTCTTCAAGTAAGATATTTGACGATTCTAATTGTCCCCTCAACTCAAGTTTGTGAATGTATAACAACTGATTCCATGCTAAGACGAAGTGCTAAAACAGTTACATAAAACAACAAATTGCCAAAAGGGGACTTTGGCTCAACAGTATTCTCTAAATATAGGCCGGTGAGTTGTCAACAAAAGGAGCACCACGTACAAGGGGAACAAGACAAAGTGGTCTACACTCGAGAGAATAGCATGACTCGGCTTTGGTTAGACTTGCTTACAACTGTAGCTGCATGAATGAAAGGATGGATGAATTAATCTCTAATTATAGATGTATAATAATATGTATTTACTCAAACCAGATTTATGTATTATTTTTACACCTTCTTTTTATATTTACAACCAACAATGAGGTTATAAATCTGTCATTAATCAGGGAGTTAGTAAAGCCTCTGTATTCTATTTTCATACTGCTTATATTCTGACATAGCTGTTTTCATCAGCTATACATCTCCTGCGAGCAAACTCCATCATAAACCATGAATGATTTAAGTTTCTTACTGGGAGGTTTCCACTACATACAGCCAGAAATGTGAAAGTGATGGTTGACATGGTGAATTATGTAACCTTTGATGTCCACATTAAACTGATATTATATTGCACATATTCCTACATTACAAGCATAGGCCCTAGACAGGGTAAATTTCATAAAACAATGTCTTAGACTTTGATGTTATATCCTTGTTGTCAATGCCACTCCCTGAGTCACGTATCACATCTGGGTTTCCGTGAGTGATCACTGCTGAAGTCAACCAAGTTAATGCATGCTTCTGCACTGGCTTTATAACTGCATATCACTTCATGGGCAGTGCCACATGGTAACAAGTTTACGTATCTGACAACTTCAACTCACATCTGGATGTGACAAATAGTGATTTTAACTTGTGATATTTTGTTCTTGCATACTATATAGTTTGTATTTAATGACCTACAGAAATGTTGTTTTAATTTAGTGCCATATATGTATACTTGTCTTGTATACATGATGACGGGAAACAGTGAATCATCATCATGTATACCAGACAACCGTAATATTATACTACTATATATATATATCATATATCTTATTATATAAGGTATAAACAGTACTGATAACACCACATGAACATATTATATGAAAACACATTTCATAAGTAAATGACAACAGAACATCGCAGTTATAAGAACAGTTAACTGTGTTAATGAAAGAAAAAATACATATATTTTTTTAAATATAATTACATAAATCATTATTTGGTCAATAAAGTACACATATAAATTATAATGTATAATGTTATTTCACCGTTTTTTCCTAATGCTTACCATCAAACCACACACTTCAAGCTTATGTAATGCTATTTAAAGGTGTAATGTGATCAGTCTGTACTGAGCTATATAACCTGTACGTACAATAAACTAAATGGTGCACGTCTCAATTTCATCAGACATCAGTCATCACTCAGTCATGACTCATGACAAGTGCTGTCTAACAGCCTAACTATAGTTACAAGATCTAAAACTTACCTGTCCTTTCCCAAAAGGAATTCCGACGACGGCCACATTTTTGTGAATACCACATGTCTGTAAATTGTAGATTGGCTTCACTAAACGAGAGAGAATTCGACTGCAGTTCACACTTGTAATGCTCATCACTAGAAACGTCAGTGACATTTGTTGCTTGTTTGTTTACACGCGTGGCTTTTATTTGGAGCATGCCAGGGGCACGATGTCAGGGTTAGTACGCTTTCATGGAAGGCGTGCCCGTGATCGTCCAATCAAATTTGGATTCTTGTGCGCGTCGAATTTTTACTTGAGTTTTCACTTACTCACAAATATATAATGCGTACATACAGTAATGTTAATGAATTAATTGTTATTATTTTTACCAACAACAACGCAGATATATTTGAGTACGAACAATCTAGAAAATAATTCCCATGAGCCAATGGGGTTTCCCGCCTTTTGACAGTTGTTGCGGGAAATCACAAAGCAAAAAGAAACGTCATGGCTGGGTTTGACGATGCTGGTATTTTCTTTAGTGATAACTTTGGGTCAGAAGACCTGGGGGATGACCCAGACAGAGTTAATCGCCAACAGGTTAAGAATAGGCTTCGGGACTTCATCCGTCAATTCCACGAGGGCAATTTCTCGTACCGCTATCGGTAAGAACTCGCCACTACCGTAACCACCGCCTGTCAGTGTCACGACACCTGTCCATTTAAATGCTAAGCCTAAAGCTAGCATTTACATATCCAACTAACCCATTTAAAATAGAAGTTGTGCTATGGTAGTGTTGCACTTACCAGATCCTTATTATTACGTTCCATTCTTCCCTCTATCCCAAAACGTTAATTAGGGTTGAATTATTTGATTGACTTATGTTTGATTTTATTTCAGAAACTGATTAAATTTTTCGTTAATTTTATGCTGCATGCATTTCATTGTTCATTTGTTGTGTTACCGACTTGTCTTGACGTTAGTTAAGAAGTTATGTTAAGTACATATCAGTGTCCAAGTTGCTACCATCTGTTAATGTCAAGGATATTGCCTATTATTGGCAATACTCATTTAGTTACTTAAGTAAACATCATGTATTGCTTAGTCTTCAGTTCAGTAGGGTTGAGCTCGGTGGTTCAGGTTGTGTCCAGACTAGAGTCTGGAGCATTCTGACATTGATTGTTGAACAGTTAGCAGCCAACAAAATGCCCTATGCACACTTTCAGACTTGTATTGACAGATAAACATGAGATTCGCAACAAAAGTATGACAGTGTGTGTCGTGCATTGTGCTTATAGTGACGTTTTCATGTTTGTGTGAATTTACTATGTGCAGATCATTTAAAAAAAGTTAAACAGGAACATCAGTCGAGTCATAGATAAAATTATAAATCTGGATGAACAATTTTATGGTGAGCGTTCTAATTGAATTGATGTTTGCACTGCAGAGACCAGTTGAGACGGCATTATAACCTGCACCAGTACTGGCTGGAGGTCGACCTGGACGATGTGTCCAGCTTCGACGAACAACTGGCTGAGAAGCTTACCAAACAGCCAACTGACCATCTCCCCTTGGTAACTGTTTTCTAGTCATTACTTTGAGCTGCTTCGGAATAATGCATGTCTTCATAGACAGAGTAATTGGAGTGCAAGTAGTCATCATTTTTAAATGGCACAGTGGGTTGACAAAATCAGTGGAGACACCTTGATTTTATGTCCAACCTGCCCCAAATGTTGCACAATGGAATGTAAGTCACTCTCCAGTCACATGCCCTAAAAATTGCAAAATTCTATGTACCGAAAATGGACCAACCCTAGCTCCGTAATATAAATAAATAAAACATTTAAAAAGTTTTACGCCATAACCAGTAGTTTATGTGTTAACCTTCCTTGTTGATAAATTATTCTGTACTACTTGTAGTACTTGCATTATAAACAACTGTGATCTGTCAAGGATTTCGATACAGTTGTTTCTATCGGTGTTAATTTGTTTCCCTCCCCATGCAGTTTGAGGAGGCAGCGAAGGAGGTCGCTGATGAAGTCACACGCCCTCGCCCAGAGGGTGAGGAAGAACTCCAAGACATCCAGATCATGCTCAAGTCCAGTGCCAACGCAGAGACACTCCGCAACATGAAGGTACACCTACAATCACTTTGTGTTCATTTAGTTTGTAAGATAAGATATTCTTTGTTGTCTCAGCTATACAAAAAACCTGTAATAAAAGAGCAGATCAAATAAAGAAAAAAATGTTATATACATTGGATGTACATAACTTATGCAATTATGCTAAAACATGGCAGTGCACGTAAACTGAACACAAGATGTTTTAATCAACACCAGAGCTATTTACCATGATTGTCTGATAATATTTTGGGGGTTCAAATTGGTGAATTTGTCGGAGAATCTTTGGAGGTTAATATATTGATTGCGGCCGCTGGACCTGTATTTTAATGTAATTTGATCAATTAGTTTGTAAATATGTGTAATAAAAAGTCAAAGTGAGAAAGGAAATTTCTTAACAAACACGAGCAATGTCCTGCAGCTCCTGCTTAAAAAATAAATTTCATGTATGTTTCCATTGCCTTTTGGGGCAAAGTTAGCGAATCATTTGTACAATGCGTTTGTGTTACTGTAGGCTTTCATGTCTACCGACAGACATACTTATTCTGTGCTAATTTATATATCCTGAATGAAATTGCACGGATATATTTGCTTCATAATCAGGTAAGTTTAGAAATGACAGGTGTACATAATTTACCATACATGGTTTCATTTATTCTTTCCAGTCGGAGAGAATGTCAAAGATCGTGAAGATTCCAGGCATTGTCATTGCTGCGTCCGCTATCCGGGCCAAGGCAACACGTATCAGCATCCAGTGTCGGAGTTGTCGTAACGTCATCAATGATATAGCCGTCAAACCTGGCCTTGAAGGGTATGCCCTGCCAAGAAAATGTCCCACGTAAGTTCGGCTTTTATAAGATGGCTCTTATATATATCTTATCCATTTTTATAATGAAACACTAATATGGTTAGAATAATTTTGTTTGTAATCTTCAGTTTTGTTGCGTTCATCATATCTATAGGCCTTACAAAATAACTTATTTACTACATACTTGAGTGAATTTAGAGTAACAGCCTGGTAGGACTTTGAAATTGCCATTTGGCAAACTGGCAATATTGGTTATTTTTGTTAAATTTAAAACCAATTTAATGAAACTTAGTTACCAGTGTTATTCTGAGTCAGTTATACATCGAATGTGTAGCTACAACTTTTCTACATGGAAATAAAAAAATATTTGTTGCTGCCAACAAGACCATACAATCCAGCCATCTTCCTATTAGTGATAGCGAACTTTGTTCTACATTTTATCTGTAGGCTTTTTTGCAATTTGTATAGTATATTGATCATTTATTTTGTGGAAATTGTATTAATAAATATTATTATCCAGGGAGCAAGCAGGAAGGCCAAAGTGTCCGATTGATCCTTTCTTCATCGTGCCTGACAAGTGTCGGTGTGTCGACTTCCAAGTGCTCAAGCTGCAGGAGGCTCCCGAGGCAGTCCCCCACGGAGAGATGCCTCGACACCTCCAGATGTATGCAGACCGATATCTCTGTGAGAAGGTTGTCCCCGGCAACCGTGTCGTAGTCGTCGGAATCTACTCGATACGCAAGTCAGGCAAACCTAAGGTACTTGCTCCTGTTGTATAGTGTTGTATAGTGGCGTAGTAAGATACACTTCATTAAATTGCTTTTTATCAACAACTTTGCTCTGTACATGACAACGAGAACGCTTAATCCTTTGGATTTGTTGCACCACTGAGCTAAGATTTTCTGAGGATATTGGCACTAAATAAAGTCATTCCATTATTATACTATATAAGAGGTTAGTCTTGAAGGACCAGAGCAGTTTGTATGCAGTTGTTCAGCATGCATGTTGTTGCCGGATTCAGTTATGTTCATAATTACAATTTAAGTTACTTTCCGAATCCTTGAATTCTCTTGCGGAGCTTTCGGTGTCCTCGCGACACCCTCGTCAGCGTTGGAGTGCTAACTCTCGGTCGTCATGTGACTTCGTTGGCGGTCGTTACATGACGGCAGTTCCAAGAAGATCGCGTGAAGGTTGTACCCAGTGTCTCTGTTGATGGCTGGTCGCCTCTGTCTCTGATTTGTTTTCCTTCACCAGAAGTTGTTTTGGGCCACAAAATCACAGCCAAAGACGCAACAGTAATCGCCATAGGAAACAACCTCTGGCAAAGGAAAATCAGAGAAGTAATAGAGATCAGAGAGAGGCGACGAGCCATCAACAGAGACACCGCCTACAACCTTCCCGCGATCTTCTTGGAACCGCTGTCATGTGACGACCACCAACGAAGTCACATGACAACCGAGAGTTAGGAGTCCAACGCTGATGAGTGTGTCATGAGGATACTGAAAGCTCCGTAACAGAATTCAAGGATTCGGAAAAGTAACTTCAGTTGCAATTATGCAGTTGTTGTTTTACACCTGTATATATATATATATGTGCCCCACTAATTATTATTGAATTTTTTTGTATTTCTAATGCATGCAAAGTAATGCATGTATGTCATAAATGTATTATCCAAAATGACAACAAACACTTTGCGTCTGTAGATATTTCGTTTACAGAGTAAGATAAGTAAGATTATTTCGAGATGTCACATGATAAAATAGAACATCTTTTGATAGGTTTAGAAGCAGCAGATTAGCTGCTATTTTCTGGCCTGGTAGATGACCTCCAGCAGGTCACCAAGAAGCAATTTTTAAAAAAAAATCCCAAGATTGGAACTCACCTGGGTTGGTTGGCCGACCGTGCATAAACATTTTGCCAATTTTCTAAGGCAGTTACTGAGGCTTTCTTGTCCACTGGTCCTGTCTCACTGTCACAACATCCACACATTTGTTATTCCTACATTTTGGATTTAACAAGATTGCCACCCAGAGAATTAACTCTAGGTGGCAGGTGGACAAGGTAGCCCTTTGGCTTATCGAGAGTCCGACCCTTTTATCTATGTGTATCCCACCCATCTGAGGTATGTGTCAATTTTATTTTTAAACATTCACGCTACTAGCACCCACACAATCAGCAGGTAATTTGTTCCATTCATTTACAGTCCTTTGTGAAAATGAAAACTTTCTTATATCCAATCTACTCTGCTCCTTTGCTAATGCAAGTTCATGTCCTCTAGTCCTTCTATCTTTCTTAACTGAGAAAAACATATTTCTATCAATATTTTCATAACCCTTCAATATTTTAAACACTTCTATCTGATCTCCTCTCAATCTCCTGGTCTCTAGTGTTGTTAAACCGCATTTTTGTAGGCATATTTCGTAACTAAGATCCCTCAGATTTGGTATCATTTTAGTTGCTCTCCTCTGCACTCTTTCTAGCATATCTATGTCCTTCCTGCGATATGGCCTCCACGCTTGAATACAATATTCTAAATGAGGCCTAACTATTGTTTTGTACAGCAGTATTATTAGCTCTTTTTCCTTATATGTTATGTTTCGCCTAATTAATCCAAGGATTTGATTTCCCTTTGAAGCTGCAATTCTGCACTGCTCTGAAACCTTCATATCAGCACTAATGGTTAACCCTAAGTCCTTTTCTTTTACAGTAGTACTTAGTACAGTACCCCCCATTGTATATTCTACTTCTTCGTTCCCATGTCCTGTGTGGAGGCATTTACATTTCCCAAAATTGAACAGCATTTGCCACTTTTCAGACCATTTGATCAACCTGTCAAGGTCATCTTGTAAATGCTGTTTATGTCCATCACTTTTAATCCTTCTAAACACTTTTGTATCATCCGCAAATTTCAACACCTTGCTTGTTATTTCATCATCCAAATCGTTGATATATATTAAGAATAATATAGGACCTAATACTGATCCCTGTGGTACCCCACTCAATACCGATTTCCAGTTTGAAGCCTCCCCATCAACTACTACACGTTGTCTTCTGTCAATCAGCCATTGTTCTATCCAGTTTATTATACCATGGGCCTTTAGTTTAAGCAGTAATCTTTGATGTGGTACTTTGTTGAAAGCTTTTTGAAAATCTAAGTAGACGATATCTACTGGTGATCCCTCATCTACCCACTTAGTGATGTCTTCCAAAAAACATATTTGTTAAGCATGACCTCGCTTTAAAAAAACCATGTTGAGATGGGTTTATCAAGTTTTGTTTAACAAGAAAATCCACCATGTGATCATTAATTAGTCTTTCTAATAATTTACAAATCACTGATGTTAAACTCACTGGTCTACAGTTCTCTGACTTGTTTCTCGAACCTTTTTTGAATAACGGTATAATGTTTGCTTCTTTCCATTCTAAAGGAACCACTCCCTCTTCTAATGACAAGTTGAAAACTGTTGCAAGCGGTATGCTAATTTGTTCTACAATTTCCAATAGTAGTTTGGATGGAATACCATCCACTCCAGGTGATTTATTATCCATCATAGCCCTTATTTTCTTAGCTACCATTTCCGGGGTTACAATTAATTGTCCTAAATCTGCCCCCTTGAACTTAGCCTCTGGTATTGGCAGTGAACTAATATCTTCCCTGGTAAACACTGAACTAAAGTACTCATTCAGGTCTTCTGCCATTAAGAATCCCTCTGATATTATATTTCCAGCACTATCTTCTAGAGGACCGACCTTATCTTGAACTTTCTGTTTGCTTCGAACATACGCATAAAAACTCTTGCTGTCATGTTTTATATTACTAGCTAATTGTTGTTCATATCTTCTCTTTGAATTTCTAATTTCAGCTGTAGCTTGGTTAAGTGCTTCTTTATAACTGTTGTAGTCTTCATCATTTCCAGTACATCTATATGACTTCCACATCATTTGTTTATACTTAATTTTTCTAATGGCTTCTTTCTATAAGTGTTTCTTTTTGGACCGTTTTCCTTGTTTTTTGAAGGGTACAAATTTATCGACTATGCACTTAATTTCACTCTAATATATTCCAGCATTCTGTTGCCGTCTTATTTTTCAGTGTCTTATTCCAGTCTATCTTTGCTAAATATTTCCTCATGTCCTTATACCTTCCTTTGTGGAAATTTCTCCTATACTGCTTTTTACTATTCCTCTGATTTTACTTTGATGGTAAAATGTATCTGGTTGTGATCGCTACTCCCCAGTGGCTCACATATCTTGGATCCTTAATATGTCCTCCTCCGTTCATAGCAAGGTGCCCGTGAAAAGGTGAATGTCGGAATTCGTCAGCCCTACATCCGAGTGATTGGGATTGAGGTGGTCAACGAGGGCTCAGGTCGGTCGTCGGCCGGCACTCTCCTCAATCGTGGGGAGGAGGAAGAGTTGCGCCACCTGGCGGCCGTTCCCAACGTCTTCCAGATGATCGCAAAGAGCATAGCCCCGTCGATATTCGGCAGTCTCAATATCAAAAAGGCAATCGCCTGTCTTCTTTTCGGCGGATCGCGTAAGAGGTATGTTGAGCTTGGGGTTCTTGTAGTACCTTTTCTTAGATTTTTCACCATTTGTGATTTATAAAATGTCAATTGCAATGAAAACTCAACTGGTGGATTTTTTTAGGTTGCAATTGCAGGTTTACTCACTTCACTGTCATTAGTGTATGTCAAGGGCTTGTCAGAGATGCGTCTGCCAGGCTCCAATACTGGCAGATGACTGGCCAAGACAACTGGTAGTGAAACAAATTAAATGGATCAGAATTAATTAAATAAATGGCTGAAGTAACATGGGTGTGTCATTGAAAAAACTAAACTAGTCAACAATGGCTGTGTTTGGCATGAATTTTGACGTGAATGGCTTCCACACAGGCTTTTCGTGTACTAAAAGGCACACTTTTGATTAAATCAAGACTTGCAACAAATATTTCTGGCTAGGGGCCTGTTGTATATATATATATATATATATAACAGGCCCCTAGCCAGAAATATATGTATATATATATATATGTGTGTGATTATTAATGACATGACTGTGTATTAGTGTTTTATTAAACATCTGCCGTGTCCTTAGACTGCCCGATGGTTTGACTCGGAGGGGAGATATCAACCTGCTCTTGTTGGGGGATCCCGGCACTGCCAAGAGTCAGCTGCTCAAATTTGTCGAGAACTGCTCGCCAATTGGCGTAAGTTACCTCAGTTTATGTCGACCTAATTATGAAGTAAGAGACTGGCCTTATTATATAGGCCCTTATAGTAATGCTACTTTGCAACGCAACTTCATATTTTTTATTTACTGGTTCTGATGTCAAGCGCCAAGAAAGATGTTCACTTCTTTTTTGAAACATTCGCTCTCCCTGGTTGTAACCATTGGGAATTTGTTCCAGATCGGTAGTAATCACGACTTTTAATAACAATTTGTAACAAAAATAAAAATCTGGTTACAAAATGTCTCATAAAAAGTTTATTTTGTTTATGGCTGGCTGTGTTTGAAATAATTTGTCTTTGTTATTATGATTGTAACGAACCCAACGTTAAATGAAAATCCATGTAATTTGTTTGATCAAATGTATGGTAATTATGAATATAATAAGGTTGTTGGTAACATATCCTTTGTCTCTGACATCAGGTGTATACGTCTGGCAAAGGCAGCAGTGCAGCAGGTTTGACAGTGTCTGTCACAAGGGACCCTGTTACGGTAGGTGCACTCGTACAAAACACTATCATGCTAGTTTCACAAACGTGAAACCCAGTGCCGTTGTCGAGTTCTTTCTTATCCAGACTTTCAAATGCTAACAATGTGAATTCCAGCTACAACTGTAATTCTTTTGAGAGACACTTCGAAATTAACAGCCATGTGATAGAATGGGTGCATTCTTGAGTTTCTTTCTTTCATTTTCATTTTTTCAAAGAAAATATTGATTTTACTTGTATGTAATAAGTTATTTATAGTTGTGTTTGGTTGTGCTGGTCTATACTGTGTGGCATTCATGACTATGTAATTGACCTGTTGCCTAACAAAACTCGATGACGCCATCAAAATGTATGTTGAACACATGATAAGTTTGTGCATTCCATCGTACATTTTGTTAAAATTCTGCCCTCAGGTGTGTTTCTTTAATGAAAAAACATAAGGCCAAGTTTTTTGAGATGACTACTGTATGAGGGAATGTTTGATAAATTATGCGATGTCATGCAACAATAGTAATGTAATTTACGTATATAACTGGTGTCAACATTGGTGGCAACGATAAAGCTTGGGGGAGGTTATGCATAAAATTTTGATTGTGACGTCTGCAAACGGGGACATATGGATACGTAAATTCTGCTGTGAGTGCACACTGTTTGTCTGTTTGTTTCAGCACGGCTTTGTGGTGGAGGGTGGAGCCATGGTGCTTGCTGACGGAGGTGTTGTCTGTATTGATGAGTTTGACAAGATGAGAGAGAATGACCGAGTCGCCATCCACGAAGCCATGGAACAACAGACCATCTCTATAGCCAAGGTGTGACACATGTCCAGTCTAGTAACAAACTCATTCAATAGACATCGCATGATTAATTCTTACCTCAAGAACGGTCAATAGTTGCCTATGATTGAGTATTGAGACAATCTCAAGGTTTTGTTTTCTTTAGTTGTTTTTCAGTTTATCTTGATTTTGATACTATTGTTGTTACCGTTGGCATTATTGGTTTGCCTATGTCTAGTCTAGCTCATGTCTGGGTTAGTTTATGAAGTTGTAGTGGCATAACTCTGGGGAGTCTCTCCAATCTCTGGGGGCGGGACTTCAGTTGGTTGATGGTCAAGTTGTTACAGGGTACTCAGTGTGGTGAGTGTGCCTATATCTTGTTTGCAATTCATGTGTATATATACAATAGTTGTTGGTATTTTTGAAGTTTCTTGCAACAGATATTTGGTGGGATTGAGAGGGGAGTGGAGAATGAGAGCGAAAGAGGGGGGTGGATATGGCAGTATCGATGCCAGCCTCGCCCCGGACATATATAGCCGTCTGTGGATGGCGATCTGATTGTCATGTGCCGCGTCATGCCAAAGGTCAGAAGTAAAGTTGAAAATCGCACATTGATGGTAGCTTAGTATGGTTTTCTAGTAAAAGTCTGAAGCTTGTAAACATAAGCTGTGGTGTAACATTAAATTTTGTATCCAATTTAAGTAAAGTACCATGCTGTGCGGTTTATACCAAACAGTGGCATGCAGCAGTCATGCCACTATAAGTTGATGGTAGCTTTCATTTGTATCTTCTGCGGTTACATTTGTTGTTCTTCCTACCCAGGCTGGTATCACAACGACCCTCAACTCGCGCTGCTCTGTGCTGGCGGCTGCTAACAGTGTGTTTGGGCGATGGGACGACACAAAGGCAGAGGAAAACATTGACTTCATGCCGACCATTCTCTCTCGCTTCGACATGATTTTCATTGTAAAGGACGTCCACGACGAGGAGCGAGACATAGTAAGGACCTGTGTTCATTATGTGGGAAGCATCGGTACAGGGAGGTCTTCTTAATTTTAAATGTTATTAAATACTGGTAACATTGTTGGAACATTTTTGGGCGTTGACTTAAACAAATTGTGAAAATGAGATTATTTTAATGCACGATATCAGTGGTAATTGAGATGAGATATTCAAGATCAGGAATGTGATGGCAGGGGCAAGGAACAGCTCCTGTATAAGTTGATTATTGATAAGCGATTTAATGTTGAAGACTTTAGACATTACGTTGCAAAGTATTTGTTTGATAAAAGACCCATTAGATGTACGATTGTTTGTTCAGTTGTCATGTGAAAGTGTGTCGCCCAACCAAACGGATGCATCTTTTCTTGTTTCTTTCAAGATACAACTTTTTAGTGGTTTTTGGTACTGTATCGCCCTACATACGGACAACTAATTGCTCTGTAAATGAGCCCATTCTTAAACATTACATGGTTGCCTGATTCTCGTCTTGTAGACTCTGGCGAAGCATGTGATGGGCATCCACATGAACGCCATCAAGACAGCCGAGGAGGAGAGGCGGGGAGAACTCGACCTGAACACACTCAAGAAATACATCTCTTTCTGTCGATCGTTAGTAGAATTCCCCTCCTAATGTGTTCTTCTTTTGATAGGTCATATAATCCAAAAAAATTGCATCAATGCAAATTACCTAAAATGTCCCCAACTAATTAGTGCTCCTCGGAACAATAAAGGAAATATGAGCAACGTTAGTAATAATTGATTTACGTCTAATGCATGGCACAAACCCTAAAACCGGTCAGAACACAAAACCAGCAGGGAATTCCAGAAAAAATAAAGACGTCTTTTTTTCCAAAGGATCAAAGATGTATCCCTGCAAGTTTGGTACCTGAGATGCAAAGGATCTAAAAGGAAATTTTTGTTTAGATGGAGAAAACACATTTTATGTCAAAAAACAACATTTCAACTGGAGTGGATTAACGCTAATAGAATTTTGGATCATAAAAGTTGCAAGTCCTACACAACAAATTGGTGAAGGGGTTGGGACTAATCAGACCATCCCATATATATTGATGATTCTCCCCCAGGCGCTGTGGGCCGCGGCTGTCCGCGGAGGCTGCAGAGAAGCTCAAGAACCGCTATGTGCTTATGCGCAACGGAGCAATGGAGCACGAGACAGCCACTGGGAAGAGAACGTCGATCCCAATCACTGTCAGGTAGGTGGAGCCAAGTGCTCTTACGAATTCCGAATCCACTTCATGTCATTTCAACGTTGGCCCGGTTTCATTCATTTTATGTTGTTGACAGAACGGGAAACATATATAGTAACTGCTACATTACCAGACGCCATGCTAGATCTGCCTGGGTGATGTGTAAATGCATTGAGCAGTCTCCTGAGAACTGGATACTATAATTTATGGTACATGTTGCTGCGTAATGATGTACACACACATTGCTCTTTTGTGTGCGACCTGGAAACATTTAAGGAGCAGGAATGCAACAGTTTGTTGTACTTTTAACGGTGAAGTTCTCTATGTCTACAGGCAGTTGGAGGCAATCATCCGTATTTCGGAGTCGCTCGCTAAAATGAGGTTGGCTCCATTTGCCATCGAGGCTGACGTGGACGAAGCCCTGAGACTGTTCCAAGTGTCGACATTAGATGCTGCTATGTCTGGAAGTCTCTCAGGTGAAACAGCGTGTACATTGACCATTGTTAAGTGGTCATTATTAAAGGAGAACAAAAGGCAGTTTTGAATCTAACAGTTAATAAAAAGTTACTGTTACTAACTACAATATTATGTCAGTAGTTTACTAGAAGAACCTTGTGGAAAACATAATTTAAATTGCAATGGCAGCACCACTCTGATAGAAAGCCTGACATCATGAATGCCTATTCTCCAAACTAAGTACAGTACTATTTTGCGTCACTTACTAACCCGTATATTTTGGCTGTTTATGTTTTAATTATATTTCTCTGCTGCTTGCGCCACTTTCAGATAAGTCTTATGTATATTGTGTGACATGTTTGTTGAAAGCTGGTACGCCTATAGCAGACCCAGCAGTGAACAATTAAATATTACACCTGCTTGGTGCACAGTAAAGCCCTGCGTGGGGCGGGTTTTGGCCCATGGGCCAAAACGATTTTTGTTGTTGTTGCGGGTTTAGTTTCAATTTGTGTGGGGCAGGTCAGGTCACTGCGGGGCGGCGTGGTCTACGGGCTAGTAATTTCTACATGCAGGTTACTGCTGGCTGATTTTTGTAACTCATTAATGGTCACCAGTTACTCAAAGGTGGGACATTCTTTGAGCTAGTTAATTGGGGATTACCAGGTTGCCCTTTTGTTTGTGTTTAAACAGTGTTATTATAACATGTGCTGGCCTGCCTTGCCAGCTTCAGTCAGGTGTGATTAGTGGCTTCTTCCAGGTGGAAGTGTCAGTTCAGGCCATCAATCTGTTTGTGTAATTAGGCCACCAGGATGTCCATAAAGAGCAGTTACCCCACCAATTAGACAGGGAATGCCTTTGATGTGTGGAGAGGAAATGTGGCATCACTTGGCACTAGCTGACAGTGCTAACTGCTAAGAACAAGAACTGTCAGTCTGCCTCTGTAGAAGTAAGATGGCTCAAGTCAAACTGCCTTCTACACTAGTATAATCCGGTGCCAGTAGCCTGGTCCAGAGGGTATTTTGAAAATATAAATTGCAACTTCTAATATCAGCAGATTGCAACACTGCCTTTGTGCACCAGACTCAACCAGTACAATGGCAAATAGATTATAAGATCATAGGATGCCACTGAAATTAATGCCAGCGGTGTGAATTTCATTGTTCTTCATAACAAAATTATCAACTGCCATTGCACATTCACTTGTGCTGAGTTATATCAATTAGATTAATTAATAATTTAAAATTGTACTCGTACCTTTACTTTGTCCCATGTCTGCTTATTACCTTCAGGCATTTACATTACAATGACAAGGGTTCTATTTGTCGTAAAGATGGAATTCCAAGTACGACATGATTGTCACCCAGCGCCGTGCATTTGTTAATATTGTAAACAGCAACGATTAATAAAGATGATATATTTTTAATGATTCCATGTCATCTGTTGTGGGCTGTGGGGCGGGTGCGGGCTGACTTTTGACAAATTACTGCGGGGCGGATTGCGGGCCAAGTTACTGCTGGGTGGGGCGGGCTGCGGGCCTGGATGTGGCAAAATATGCGGGGCGAGCTGAGTTGTAATATGCGGGGCGGGCTGCGGGTCAAATGACATAGTTGCGGGGCGGGTGCAGGCTCAGATTTCCAGCCCGCGCAGGGCTTTAGTGCACAGTATGGCTTTAAATGAGGTTGAACACATAAATTTTGCAGAGTCATTTTTAGGACCAGAACTGTCTTTACAAAGACCTACATTTTCACATTAAAAAGTACTGTTCTGCATATCCCTTAATAAGATTTTCTCACATTATGTGAAACAATTGTGTATCAGTGTGTGACACCTAGTATTTCATATATGCAATATCCGCCCTTTAATTGACTGATGTTTGTTGATTACCCAATGCAGGAGCTGAGGGTTTCACGACGGAAGATGACCAGGAAATGCTGAGTCATATCGAGAAACAACTGAAACGTCGCTTTGTTATTGGCTCCCAGGTGTCGGAGCACGCCATAATTCAGGACTTCCTCAAGCAGGTCAGTTGAACATCTTTTTGTTTCGGTGTTTGTATTGAACTGATCCCATGCCGAATGGTGAATTACAAAATCCATGGAATGCACAAGCCAGTATTCTATGTATTTGAGATAATACATTTCTTGCAATATATAAATCTTGACTAATTCAAATTCATACATTTTGTTGATCAATTCAAATTCAATTAAGAATGGAACGCATGTCTGATGGCATTTGTATAAATGACCACATAAACATAACCTTTGCTTGCGCTATCGATCACCAGTTGCACCATAGGCGAAACGGTTTGCTCTTTACAAAATTATCAAGTAACATGCACCAAGCAAAATTGCTATATATGTATGCAAAATTAAGAACCGACAACCACCTGTCAAGTTGATACAGTACAAAACAGTGCCTAAACGACAAACACAATAATCATGTAAGCTTGCTCACACTACACACATGCATACATATTATGGGTTTTTCCTTCTTTTTCTGGAAGAATTTGATTAAGTGATGTATTGATTCAGTTAAAGTTTTATTCGATATATTCGTTTTATCCTCGATAGCGATTACCGTAGTCTTAGAGGAGTCTCCTGACCCTACTTTTCGTTATTTATCATACATTATACCATGTTTACCATAAAGTTATATATTTGTATTATTTAATTTTTTTGACATGGATGTATTGTATGTATTATTTGAAATGTCTGGTCAAATAAAACAAATTCTTCTTTGGCAAAAATAAATTTGAATTCTTTGTAAAATTGGTGAAACATTATTATGGTCACTATTATTGACATTATCAGCGGTATATCACTGCCCGCCTCCCTTGGAGTTGTTTTAAAACGACTGCTTGTCAAGCTGAGCCAAATAACCAGTGACCATGACAGACACACAGAGTAAACAATAGATTGCTAATCCCTCCATTCATCTACATACACAGACAATACTAGGAGTTAATTCAATCAAGTGTTGTGTTGCCTTGACAATAGAGACCTGTTTGACTTACTGTTGACTCTAGTTATAAGTTTGAGATGAGTATTGGACGGATTCCCTATTATTGCTCACTATCAACAAAGTCACATGATTGATTGATGGCCATCTGTTAAATATTCATCCAAATGCCAATATAAGTTTGATCTCATTCATGTTTGTTTGATAAGTGTCATCAGAACACATTACAAATGGAAATTTAAGACGCATGTTAAAAACATATTTTACAATTTAGAGCCTCACCAAGGCCAGGACTACCTGCAGTCTTATTTTATTTGAATACTTTTGTGTGTAAAAATTTAGTGATGTATTTCAATTGTGCAGAAATATCCGGAGCGTGCGATCTACAAAGTGCTTCATTTCATGATGCGACGAGGAGAGATCCAGCATCGAATGCAGAGGAAGATGCTTTATCGTCTCAAGTGATGGGTTACAACCGACATGTCTCCGGAGTGACGACACCAATGCTGCGTTGACAATGACGATGTCACTAGTGAAACTTCACAAGGTTTCGCCACTGACACATACACCGATGCTCTTGACAACAAAAACAGACTGAATCATTCACTGCCATCACTGAAATGTAGCAAGTTTCAGTGACTGAAATATGCTGCCTTGTTAAACTGAAAATCGTAGTATTTGGTGACACTTAAATGTTGATGTCTCAAAATTTATAAGTCTTGCGGGTGAGACTTGTTTTGATGATATTGGTGGAAACTACCTTTGCTTGCATTTCATGTATACATTGTTGTATCGACCATGAGATACGACATGAACATTTAAGTATAAACAAAACGATTCTGTTAAAACAATTATTTTGTCTATGCTCCAAAATATTTTGTAGAATTGAAGGTGGCATTTATATCATGTGTTTTTCTACATAGTATACAGTGTGTTGACTGGTGGGAGTAATACACAATAATGTGGATATTAATAAAATGTTTATTATAATTTTGCTTGTGGCTTATTTATGTCTAGGCAGTAAGTTTTATGCATCTAGATGAAATTATTTCTGTATTTTTAAACCGTTCTCAGATTGTCCTAATAGTAATGAAAATGTGTAGGTTTCTTTGCGATTTATCACTGGAGAATGTTTAGTGGAAGTATAGTGAGTCGAACCAATTGCAATAAGATCTACAAATGTTCTAATTAAATGCTGGCAGTTGCTAATTTGTCATAACTTCAGTCGCTAGGTGGCACCATATGAAATAACGTATGCACATTTATTCTCGTATTTCTACATTCCTATAGATTATTTACCAAAAGTGGATGGGAACAGTAATGCTCATTTGTTGACTGGTTGTAAACAAATTGCTGGAAGTTTTCAAGTAAATTTGTGTGCAAGATTTCGTCAGACAGATGTTGGGTTCATGCTAAGGGGCTTTTTTTTGGCCGAAGGTCCAACGGACATATCTTAGGGCACTGTCACTATGCACAAGAAATCTGTATTTGATTGAATCATTTTAAGGGCTCCCTAGGGCCTCCAAGGACCCCAAAACTGGTAAAAATGTAACTTGGCTTATTTTTACAAAAACTGTTCAGCAACTTTTTTTCTAATTTTGCATATATGTATCTTAGGGTGCTGCCACTATATACAAGAAATATGTATTTTATTGAATCATTCTAAGAGACCCCCAAACTAATCTCTGCAGCCTAGTGCTACTGTTCCATTGAGACCTTGACTAATCTGTAAATTGGTCACAGCGCCCAGGCAGAGCAGACACCCCAACAGTAGATTTTGTTTAATGTACCACAAAGTCAACACCATGACTAATCTCTGCAGCCTAGTGCTACTGTTCCACTGAGACCTTGACTAATCTTTAATTGGTCACAGCGCCCGGGCAGAGTAGACACACTTGACCCCTGTTAGACTGAACAGTTGCCTAACACTTTTTATCTTCAAAACTATTAATTTTCTATAATTGAAAGTTGTGTTTATTTTGATGTTCATTTAATTATTATAAAATGGTGTGACTGTGTTGTCTTTTGGTTAAAGATGTATTGTCTGTAGAAACCTGTAGGTGACAAACAGAAAATTTATATCCTGGACAACTGTAGAGTGAAATATCCTACACTTTATTGATATCAAATGCATTCTACTGTTCTGTTTACGCTTGCCGTGCCTTGTGTAGACATGGTACTGTGTAAATCAATTGTATCAATATAGACTAATAATTACAGATTCACTATATAGTTGACACCTGAAACAACCAAATGTCAACCATTAGAAGAGTTGACATAGTTCCGCTATACACAAGCAAGAAATCTGTAATTGATTGAATCATTCTAGTGTCATCAGCATATAGTAGAACATACATTTTCTACATCATCATCCCTAAGGTTGTTGTAAATTTCACCAGCTGCCATGTCAAGTCCGTTATAATTGTGACTAACAGTGTTCAAAATGATTCAGGTATATAGCAAATAACGAAGGACATAAGTTGTCTCCTTGCCATACCTATACGTCACACGAGAAGAAGGCTGACACAGCCTGGCCCTGATTTATACATGATTTAGCATTTTTGTATATGTTGTATACAACTTTCAACACAATACCATTAATACCGCATGAAATTATCTTAGACCACAGGGAGGACCGGTCTACTAAATCAAATGCTTTCTTAGAATCGATGAAGGCACAATAAAGCCTTTTGCGTCGAGACAAATACTGCCTCTTCTTCACCTATTACATTCTTTATTTAGGTATGTGGTCAGTCTGGTGTTCTGAACAATCACTAAGGATTAATGAACACTTGTGCAGAATGTCACCCACTTGGCAGGTTTAATTGATCTATTCAGCAATGAGGACACTGCTTAGGCCTCACTCTGGACACTGTCACTCACAGTGTTGTGTATTGTCTTAGTTGGTGCATTGAGCTAATCTACTTGACCATGAATCAGTGGTGGCTCTTGTTGTGTATTACACCCAGCTGTGGAGCTAAGATTCTCTGCCTGCTATTGTTTGACTGAAACTGTGAATAATCTGTAATTGGTCACTGGCAGTTGCTTGTGTCAACAGACAGCATTAAGCCACTAGACCCCTGTTAAACTGGACAGTTGCCTGTAGGTTTTAAACTGTGTCAAACAGTGAGTCTACCTTTTGCTCTCAAATAATCTGTCCTCTTAGTTTTACACATGAAGGCATAATCTGGCATAACTTGATAAGTCTTTGGAGAAGCACATTTGTACTTCCAGTATATCATTGCAACATAACATACATATTACATACTGTGTGCCACATTTGAATGTTGTGCATGTAATATTTCCATGCGATCCATTTGCATATAAAATATTATAATGTAAAACTTCAACAGCCGTTTTCTTCATTTTCACTTTTTTATCCCTTCCATGTTCAATGCTCCATAACTTTGCGAATTTTTGTAGCAGTCATATTTTTTGAAACCGTGTAAAGCACCCTACCAAACCTTTACAAGGATGTAAGAAAACAATGTTAAAATTTTTCCAACTTATCACTCATTTGGTCAGCCGGGGTCACATATAGACGTATTAGTCCAAAGGACTTATTTTGACGAAGAAGCCCTTAGGTTGATCACACACTCTCTCCCTCTCCCTCTCCCTCTCCCTCCCTCCCTCCCTCCCTCCCTCCCTCCCTCCCTCCCTCCCTCCCTCCCTCCCTCCCTCCCTCCCTCCCTCTCTCTCTTTCTCATTAATCATAAGATACTCCCTCCCTCCCTCCCTCCCTCCCTCCCTCCCTCCCTCCCTCCCTCCCTCCCTCCCTCCCTCCCTCCCTCTATCCCTCCCTCCCTCCTTCCCTCCCTCCCTCCCTCCCTCTCTCCCTTTCTCTCTTTCTCATTAATCATAAGATACTCCCTCCCCCCCTCCCTCCCTCCCTCCCTCCCTCCCTCCCTCCCTCTCTCTCTCTCTCTATCTCTCTCTTTCTCTCTCTCATTAATCATAAGATACCTCCAACATCCATCCAACGTCATGAATGATACGTGCAGGACGATTTATTAAACTGGCTGCAACAGTTTTTGTAAGCCCGATTTATATGAGACTGGTATATATTATGACTTACGTAAACATTTTGTTTGAATTCCATGAACTGTACGTCCTTTACCATGCCTATGGCAATAAATAAGGTAACACCTCTGTGACGACGTACAACTTCGGGAATGCCACAACTCGCGAACGTCGAGATGATTATTAAGTAAACATCTGTGACGTCGTCTAAGTGACGTCACGATCAAAACACGCCAATCTCCCGAAATCGATATTGGTGCACGCATAATCATTCTGCTTCAGGCTGTGTGGATGTCATAACCCATTAGTTGTGAAAATAATCAAGTAGACCGTGATGCTGTACTGGAAGCTGGCGTGACGTCATAATCACGTAAACTTGATAACTATCGTATACGTCAGACCGACGTAGAGGAAAGTTTACGCGATTATAACGTCACGCCGGCTTCCAGTAAAGCGCAGTCGGTGTCGGTCGGTGTAGTGAATACACTGCAGTCGGAGAGAGTCTGGCGAAAAGTGCCAGTGTGCCCCGCCCTTTAGACCACATGGACATCGTTGCTCTCAGTGAGGAATGGGCGGGTCTCAAGTAGCCGCTGGCAACAGTAACAAGTGGTTTTTTTGGGGGGGGGAATGAATATATAGTACATTTTCTCGCTGTCAGTCGCGGTTGCGACTATGGCTGGCTGCTCGCATGCTTCGATGCGTAGAAGACCTCTCCAGATCGGTCGGTCCTGGGCAAGGTAGTACACCTACCACTGTCTGGAGTCTATTCCTTTGTATCTTCTTCACTTTATCTTAGTTTTGGGCAGCCTCTGTTCCTAATTCCTTCTGATAGTTGGGAAAATAGATTTTGTTTCGGTAGTCTATTGTCGTCCATGCGAGCCACATGACCTGCCCATCAAATTCAAAATACCTTTATTGTCCCTCATTGGGAAATTCTCTTGTGGTGTTCGCTATTTAAGAACGCAATAAATAAATAAGTACACATGTGTAAATGAGAACACTAATTCAATGAATTACATATGATTAAAATAGAATAGCACAGAACAATCAGCCAGTTGTTAGGAAACATAATTTACATATCACAGCCATCAGTACAGGAACAAGTTTATCATCACATATGTTATTTAACTAGGTGGAATACAGTGCAATTACATGATTAAAATAAAATAGCACAGAACAATCAGCCAGTTGTTAGGAAGCATCCTTTACACTTACATATCACAGCCATCAGTACAGGAACAAGTTCACCATCACAGATGTTATTTAACTAGGTGGAAAACAGTGCAATTACCAGTATAACCACACACGAGCACGCACGTGCGCTCACACACACACCCGAACCCATATTCTCAAGCGGCCAGACAGGCATTGGAGAAAGGGGGAAGGAAGGAGGCAGATCATTCGTTTAGAAGACGAATAGAGGATGGGATGAAGGAATTTCGAGAGCGACCGAGTCTTAGTTGAAGCAGCTGAAAACGACGGCCAGATGGTAACATATTGTAACAATTATTTAGGGGGTGGTGGGGACCCAGAGAGATCTGCTGTGGTGTATCGCTGATACTGTAATTGAACGCTATGCAGTTTAGCTTGCCCGTGCGAACGGAAGTGAAAACCCCGTTGGGTTTGTTGTTGAAATAAAATGGAACCGATCAACATCGTGTTTTCAATTCTAGCCTAGTCTACCACAATACTCAGTACCACGTTACATTTCAATTGGCGACGAGAAATTCGAACTACGCATCCACGGCTACGATGGATCAAGAAGGTCTGACAGCGTTTGCAGCGGAACCAGCAGACTCTGCAGCGTCGAGATGGGAGCGTTGGCTAAAACGCTTCACGAACTATGCAGTCGCGAAGGACATTACTGACGAGCGACGAATGAAGGCTATCCTCTTACACTACTAAGTTCCACGCAAGACTAAGGCAACTCGCTAAAAACTAACTTCAACGACCTAGACAGGGAAGTTCGCTCACAAATTATTCAACGCTGTCAACTCGGCAAAGTCCGCGATAAGGGACTGAGTGACGCACACATCACATTGTCTGAACTGTTGAAATTTGGGCATACGCTAGAAGCTACAGCTATGCTCAGGGCCAGGCTATGGCTAACAACCACGCATCGATGACAGGCAATAGCGCTGGCAATGTCACCGATCGCTCGATTGTCAACAAGTTGTCAGTCACAAAATCGGCTACGCAATCGCGAGGTGCTTCCACCTGGCGGAGTCGATCACACCAGCAGGCGAAATCAAACGCAGCTGCTGGTACCTGGAGGACGACTTCACATCAACGAAATCGGACGTCGCCGAACGACGGTGCTGACAACTGGCGAGCAAGTCCACACCATAGTCTCTGCAATGGCTGTGGGGCGGCGCCACATGTCAAACGCCAACTCCAGTGCCCGGCATGGGGCCAACGCTGTAATCTGTGTCGGCGTGAAAATCACTTCGCGAATGTTTGTCGTTCGAAGTCGCAAGTTCAACACGTCACTGCGATCGAACATGAACTGTCAACGGCGATACAGCATGTATCGTGCGACCGCGACGACATTCTCGATTTGAACACTGCAAACAAAGAATGCTACTGTAAAACCATACATGTATGCTGCCCTGCTAAATGATGTTGTAGCCCAGATGGAAATCGACACTGGCGCAGCTACGAGCATCATCAGTCTGCGACAACTCGAAAGCCTACGTCGCGGCACGCAGTCGCTACCGCTAGGCACCGACAATCTACCTACGCTACGCACCTACGCCGGTCAGCTCATTCAGCCGGCAGGGCGCGTGACGGTCGACGTGCGCCACCGAGACGAGACACACCGGTTGTCTTGCCTGGTGGTCGACGGCGATGTTCCCAACTTGCTCGGCAGAGACTGGTTGGAGCATCTCAAGTAGGAGTGGTCTACAGTTCATCGGGTAGAGGAAAATGTTGATTTCGCGCGCATGTTTCCAGAACTCTTTAGTGAAGGTCTGGGCAAACTAAAGGGGGTTGAGGCAAAGCTGTACATAGATAGCGAAGCTGTGCCACGCTGCTTCAAACCACGCACTATTCCACTGGCATTGAGGGGCAAAGTCGATAGCGAACTCGATAGATTACAGGCAGAGGGGGTGCTGGTACCAGTTGAGCACTCTGAATGGGCGGCACCAATCGTACCCGTTCTAAAAGCTAATGGCGAGGTACGCATTTGCGGGGACTATAAGCTCACTATATCAATAAAGCTGCTAAGATTGACAAATTCCCGATCCCTAACATTGAGGACTTGTACGCTAAACAGTCAGGGGCGTGGCTTATTCTAAGCTAGACTTGAGCAATGCCTATCAACAGGTCGTCCTCAGTGCCGACTCACAGAAGCTCACTACTATCACTACGCTGAAGGGACTATTCGCATATACACGCCTATGCTATGGCGTAGCATCCGCTACCAGCATCTTTCAGCGGGAGATGGAGCAACTAGTGCAGAATATACCGATGGTAGCAGTGTACCTTGACGACATCTTGGTGTCTGGTCACACGTACGAGGAGGCTAAGACGAATCTAGTCATTATGCTGAGCCGACTACAAACAGCAGGTTTGCGGCTACGGCTAGAGAAATGCGCGTTCATGCAGGCCTCGTGTGTGTACCCGGGGCATCGTCTAGACGCCGAGGGCATCCATCCTACTACAGAGAAACTACAAGCAGTGCAGCAGGCATCTGCGCCGACATCAGTGTCAGAATTGCGAAGCTACTTGGGCATGGTGAACTATTATCACAAGTTTCTGAAAAACCTGAGAGCTGTGCTAGCGCCGCCACATCAGCTGTTGCAGAAAGGCACTTCCTGGCATTGGGGGGTTGCCTCAAAAACGTGCGTTTGAACAGTCAAAAGCGTTGTTGCAATCGTCGCAAGTTCTGGTTCATTACGACCCGAGTCTTCCACTGCTGTTGAGTTGCGACGCGTCTCCATACGGCATCGGCGCCGTGCTCTCTCATCGCATGGCATACGGCACAGACAGGCCTGTGGCATTCGCGTCACGGCAGAGAAAAATTACGCGCAAGTTGAACGTGAGGGCCTGGCCGTCGTGTTTGGCGTAACCAAGTTCCACCGCTACATCTACGGCCGGAATTTTGAGATACAAACAGATCACAGGCCACTACTAGGTTTGCTGGGGGAATATAAGCTGATTTCTCCACTCTCCAGCGCGCGCATACAACGCTGGGCGTTGACGCTGTCGAACTATCAGTACACACTACGCTACAAACCTGGGGGTCAGAACGGCAATGCAGACGGTCTAAGCAGACTACCTTTGCCTACTGAGCCATCGTCCATCCCTGTACCGGCTGAGGTGGTACTCTCGTTGTCGATCGTCGACGACACACCGATCACCGCTGCTAAGATCGCGCAGTGGACCTCGCGCGACCCTATCCTGTCTGCAGTGGCGGGGTACGTGCGGCAGGGATGGCCGCCAAACACTGATGACGTCGAGGACGCTTACTCCAGACGGCGTAACGAACTAACCATACAGCATGGCTGTCTGCTGTGGGGTTCGCGCGTAATCATACCTACGCAATTAAACTGAGCAATCGTCCTGGCATCCACAATTTGAGCCTGAAAATGGACACAGGCGCACAAGACAATACACTTCCACTGCGAACATTTCGACGCATGTATCCGGACAAGTTAAATGCTGAGGGATTCCCCATTGATAACATCGTCGCAGCAGCACGAAACGCTACAGCCGCACGAAGTACCGAGTAGACCTTGGGAAGTGGTTGGTACATACATGTTCTTCTTCAACGACGCAGACTGGCTCATCATTGCGGACTACTATTCAAAATTTCCCATCGTGCGCAAAATGCCGAAGCCATGTCTAAGCTCAACCGTCGTTTTTGTCACAAAGCAGATCTTCAGCGAGACAGGCGTTCCTATGCGTGTCGTGTCGGACAATGGCCCGCATTTCGCCAGTGCATGCTACACATATCTGTCAAAGAAGATGGCATTCCAACACGTAACGTCTTCGCCGAGGTATCCACGCTCAAACGGCTTCATCGAACGCCAAATCCAAACCGTGAAGCATGTCATGAAGAAGGCGAGGCAAAGTGGGCAGGATCTCGACTTGGCGCTACTGTGTCTGCGAACAACGCCAATTGACAGCAAACTTCCAAGTCCAGCAGAGCTCCTCAATGGTCGCAAAATACAGTCAACTCTTCTGACGAAAATCGTTGACACACGCCAAGATCATGACGATATGAGAACGAGGCTACAAGAGCGACAGGACAAGATGACGTTTCAGCACGATCAACACGCAAGAGATCTCCCGCCTCTGCACAACGGTCAAGAAGTTCGCTTCCGTGATCAAGAGGAGACCTGCGACGGTCCTTGACAAAACACCGAATCCAAGATCGTACATTCTCACGACACCGAGCACAAGCACTATCCGAAGAAACAAATCAAATCCGAGACAACTTGTAATGTAACACGTATGGGTAAACGTAGGCTTTATTGAACACGAAAGTATATACGCCAACGGGCTGAATAACCGGGAGCTACGAGGAGTGTGTCGTTGAATGATTGTCCCTGTAATTAGTGCGTCGGAATTATAATGGGACGGCATTATGACATCTCCCTTCGTAAGCATAAAAAGAACACACTATCTAAATCGCATTGGCGGGATGACCGTTCGTCCACATCTGGTGTGCGTCTGCGACGTAGCTGGGGCGTTCACCGCGGGCGATGCGTCGGGCGCAGCGGGGATGTCGTCGGTCGACTCTGGCGCCTCGTCATCAGGTAGGGCGACGTATGACACACCCTGAAGATGTCGTCGATTTCGCCGATAGTCGATG
The DNA here is from genome assembly GCA_963995525.1 of Escarpia spicata. Taxonomy (NCBI): domain Eukaryota; kingdom Metazoa; phylum Annelida; class Polychaeta; order Sabellida; family Siboglinidae; genus Escarpia; species Escarpia spicata. The sequence continues at coordinate 53,669,160 of OZ023211.1, read as the reverse complement.
CCATCCTCCGTCCTGACGATGTATGACCGGTTCATCGGGTCACTTCGAATGACGGTGCTTGGCTGAGACCACGACTACTCGTCGAGTTTTAGCAAAACTCGGTCACCAATTTGCAAAGGAGGCAGACTGCGCACGCCCTGGCGTTGGTCGTAATTATGTTTGTAGATCGCCTTTGCCTTGCGATCAGACTCGCGAATGTCTGCGTCGCGGCCATGACATGGTTGCAGTTGTTGATTGATGACTGGCAATCTCGTGGCGAGTTGGCGACCCATCAAGGCCTCTGCAGGCGACACACCAATCGCGCTATGAGGCGACGCCCGATAGTTCAGTAGGCCGATCTCCGGGTCGTCAAGGAGGAGCAGACGTTTCGCTGTCTGCACAGCTCGCTCAGCCATGCCGTTCTCCTGTGCGAAATATGGGTTCGTTGTCTGTTGTATGAACCCCCACGATTTGGCAAACCAACAGAATTCATTCGAAATGAATTGTCGGCCGTTGTCCGACACGACGATGTCCGGAATGCCGTGTGTGGTGAAGATAGCCTTGAGACGAGTAATCACACTGTCAGACGTTAGGCTGGTCAGCTTCTTAATTTCTATCCAGCGTGAATAGTAGTCAATGACCACCAAGTAGTCCTTGCGCTCGAACGTGAATATGTCCATTGCGATCTTCTCCCACGGACGTTTTGGGATTTCGACAGGGCGCAGAGGTTGCTCGCGCTGTGACGGCCTGTTCCGTCGGCATGTTTGGCAATGCTCGACGAACGCTGTGATGTCTCGGCTGATTCCCGGCCACCAGACGGCGCCTGCTGCTCGTTCTCGGCACTTCGAAACACCCTGGTGGGACTCGTGTAGCCTGTGAAGTATGTCGTTGCGCATTGTTGCAGGTACGATCTGCAGTTTATACACGACTACTCCGTCGACGGCTGATAGTGCTGCTCTCTCACGATAGTACTCTCTTACCGTTTGTGGGACCGATCGTTCGTGACGCGGCCACCCATTCTTGATGAAATCGAAAAGTGATTTCATTGTCGGATCGCGTGACGTCTCGATTCGTATATCAGTGAGACGATCCTTGGTCGCGGGCCAACTCTGTTCGATGGCGCCGACGTAGGCTGCTATCTCGTCTGAGAGTTCGATGTCGTCGCATTGAGGCTTGTATGCCTCCACTGGTTTTCTCGACAGTGCGTCTGCGATGACCAGTTGCATGCCCGGGACGTATTCGACTATTGGATTATACCGCATCGCTCTCATTAGCAGTCGTTGACAACTGATTGTTGTTTCGTCGATGCGCTTTGTGTTCATGAGTGGTACCAGTGGCCGATAGTCTGTCAGTAATTTGAATTCTGTTAGACCGACCAGGTACCTTGAGAATTTTTCACATGCCCACACTCCTGCGAGACACTCCTTTTCGATTTGCGCGTAGCGTTGTTCTGCGGTCGTTAGCGTACGCGATGCGAAGGCCACTGGCTTCAATTCGCCATCGGTCAACTGCAACAGAACTGCTCCGATACCGAAGCTGCCTGCGTCCGCGCTTACTACAGTTGGTTTGGTAACGTCATAGTATGCCAACGTCGGAGAGTTGACGAGCAGTTGCTTTGTCTTGTCGAATGCAGTTTGTTGTGCGTGATCCCATGACCAGACGACATCAGACTTCAAGAGGTCTGTCATCGGCTTCATCACCGACGACAAGTCGTAGGCAAACTTGGACAGATATTGGAACATCCCCAGTACTGTTCTCAATTCTTTGACGTTGTTGGGTCGTGAAAGTTCCAGCAATGCTGTGACCCTCTCTGTGTCGGGCCTCACGCCATCTTGACTGATGATGTGGCCAAAGTATTTCAGTTCAGTCTTTCTGAATATGCACTTTTGACAGTTGAGTTTCAAGCCAGACGCATCGATTCGCCTCATGGCGGCGTCCAGACGAGTGTCGTGTTCCACGACGTTGCGACCGTAAACGAGGATGTCATCCATGAGGACTTCAACTCCATCCAGTCCCTCAAGGATTGATGAAATTTTCCGCTGGAAAATCTCAGACGCTGACGAGATTCTAAACGGAAGTCGGCGGAATGCGTGCCGCCCGAATGGCGTTATGAACGTGGTTAATAGCTGACTGGTCTCGTCAAGCGGAATTTGCCAAAGTCCGCTGGCTGCGTCTAGCGATGAGAAGACCTTCGAGTCTGCGAGTCGCGGTGATATGTCATCTAGCGAGGGAAGCATCAGGTGTTCACGACGAACTGCGACGTTCAATTGCTTCAGGTCCACGCAGATGCGCACCGCTCCAGTCTTTTTGACGACGGGAACCATCGCGGAGCACCAGTCTGTAGGTTCCGTGACCACTTTGGTAACGCCTGACGCGACCATGCGGTCAAGTTCTGCCTTCACCGCTTTCATCAACGGGAAAGGGACACGCCTCGCTGTTGGTAGACAATGTGGCTCGACCCCAGGTTTCAGCTGTATTGTCACAGGTTCGGTGTTCAGAAGCCCAATCGATTCGGAGTTTGATGAGCCGACTTCATCGAGCCGACTGACTAGACCCATGTCGACAACCACGTCGCGAGCCAATAGGTTTGAGGCGCTGTCACCTTCAACCACGATTATATCGAACCGATAGACGGCGTGTTTGTGCCTAGCGGTGGCGCTAAATTGTCCGCAGGCCTTTAACTGCCCATCCACACTGCTGAGGCAGGTGGTGGTTGGTTCCAGTGCTGGTTTCTCTTTCATTACCAGCCACGTTTTTTTTATATCACTGAGACGTCGGCACATGTGTCGATCTTGAACCGCATTCTGGTTCGCTTGACTGTCAGGTTAACGAACCAGGCCTCGTTGCGTGTCGTACAGTCGACGACGCCGAGAAACGATTCTGCAATGTCGCTTTTCACTTCGTGCGATGAACGTGGTTCAAAGGTCGTACTTCGCTTCGAACGACAGACAGAGGCAAAGTGACCCCTGACATTGCAGATCTTGCATTTTTTCCCCGAAGCCGGACACTTTCCCTCGCGACCGTGTCGCGCGTAACCACAGCGGTCGCACGTTTGACGCATGTTTTTTGTACGCGACGAGTATGGACGTTATTTAGTGTGCCGAGCACTCATCTTTGCTTCGGCTACATGTTCGTTCACTAGAATGGTGTGTACTTGTTCACGCATTTGCGATTTTACTTGCTCATTTTGGCGAGCAATAGTCACAGCCTTGTCGAGACTGAGATCTATACACAACTGCAATTTTTGTTTCACTGACGAGTCATTGATGCCCATCACGAAACGGTCTCTGACCATCTCATTCGTGTCCGCATAGTCACAGTGCAACGCCAATGTTTGCAGATCTCGTACGAATTCTTCAATAGACTCAGATGAATGCTGCACTCTGTCTTGGAATATGCAGCGTTCGTGGATGATATTTCTCTTCGGGATTAAATACTCCGTTAACTTTGACACCAACGTGGCGTAATCTGTATCTGTTTCAGGCGACACGAACGTCAAGGTACGAAAGATGCGATTCGCCTCACGACCACCCATAGCATACAGTAACGAGTCGCGTTGGACTTCGCCGTCTTCTTTATGTAGCTTAGTCGCCATTCTAAATCGCCCGAATTCCTCGACCCACTCCAACCATTCACTCGGCTTGAACGAAAACTTCACTGGCGGGTCGAATTTTGCCATGTTGGCTCAACGTAGCTGTAGGCATAGCACTGTCTTGGCGTAGCGAATGACTTGTCGTGTGTTCGATTTCGCGACGACAATGTCGCTTTTCGTCGATGTTGTCGTACGTTATAACTTTTTTCGCTGAGTAAGTTAATGCATATTGCGCTTAACTCACCCGCAAACTAATTCAGACACCATGTAATGTAACACGTATGGGTAAACGTAGGCTTTATTTAACACGAAAGTATATAGGCCAACGGGCTGAATAACCGGAAGCTACGAGGAGTGTGTCGTCGAATGATTGTCCCTGTAATTAGTGCGTCGGAATTATAATGGGACGGCATTATGACACAACTCGACTTACCCGATCGTCAGGAGAGTATCGTTTGTCAGTCCGACTACAGTCCAGCCCGCTCCAGCTGTTGTGGATTCAACTACTCCCACGAAGACTACAGACGGCTCGGCTGAGAACTGTAACATCCTGGACTATAGTGTCATATTATCGAACTTTATAATATTGTTGGGCTGATTCTTTCTTGCGAGAGAGACACGGAATACACGAGTTACGTTTACGATCAGTCGATCACGAGTCTTGTTGTTTTGTCATTACGTGCAATTGTTTCATGGTGGCAGCGGTTCGAAACGAATCAACGAAGAAACCACACAACGTAAGGACATTGCTGGCCCACTGCCTAACGAATTGGCAGTACATTGATGTGTTTATCGCACCACCAACGTGGCAACAATAGAGAAGCCGAACTACTTTCGCGTACGTCACAGGGCCCACAAACGTTTACGTTGACAAGCGCGTGTGAATACATACGAAGCCATTCAAGTGAAGCGGCGCATCTACTAGAAAATCCGTGAAGACATCGACGAATCGATTCAACAACGCCCCTTAGCCGTTGAAAACCTACGCGAGGCACGAACCTACGACCGTACGACGACGTACGCAGCGCGGCAGCGACGACGGAACAAGACGTCGGCGATTCTATCAGCTCGAGTGACCCAACTCTAGTGTCATCTAATTCGCCAGACGGCGGCATGTGTACTGCGAGTGTCATCGCGGCACGCTTGTATGAACTCATCCGCTAGGGTGTAGCACTGTACCTCGTGCTAGCCGCAAGTCGTTGCGTGTCTGAATCGAGTGACTGTCAATAAAAAGATTGAATGTCGTCATACTAGCCAACACACTACACAACGTTATGTCTGATCACCCAAGAATGGACTGGACTAGTGCAGACGTGCCAGGAACATTTAGGCTGTTTAAGCAGAAATGCCAAATCTACTTCACCGTAAAGGACACCAAGAAAGAAATTATGGTGAACCACATACTACTATACGCGGGAGATGATGGCATTAAAATGTACAATTCCTGGGCACTAACAGACACTGAGAAAAACGACCCAGACGTAGTGTGGGGGAAATTCCAGGATCATATTGAACCAAAAGTCAACTTTCGCCTACAGAGGTTCTACCTGCAGAAGTACAACCAGGCGGCCGGAGAGTCCATTGATGATTACGTCACGCAATGTACGCTACAGGCTCAGAAGTGCAGATTCAGCCCGGCAGAGGCCGACGAACGGTTGATTGAACAGTTGATTATTGGAACTAAGATACCTGAAGTACAGAAACAACTATTAGCCCATGACGAAACGCTAACACTGGAAAAGGCCGAACAACTGAGGCTTCGATTAATCACATGACTCAGTTGCAGGGAGTGCAAGATAACACCGCCGTGCACTATGTGAACAGAGCTAATAGTAATTCTGCTAGATGCAGCGACGGCTGTGGATACTGTGGACGGTCTCATCAAAAAGGGGACCAATGCCCCGCCTTCGGTTCTACGTGCAGGAAGTGCGGCAGCAGAAACCACTGGGAGTCAGTATGCAGGAAACCGTCATCAGGGGGCCAAGGAGGACGTCACGGCCGATCAAAGTCACGTGACACGCGTCCACGACGTCACTATGACGGCCCATCCCGCGGACGACGTGGCAGACGCGGCAGGCGCGACACGCCAGTCCATGCAGTAGGCTTAGAGCGCGAGCCACGCGATGAAGCAGCTGACCAGTTCGAACACCTCAGTTTCGCATCGATGACGACACATAACAGCACCAAGGATACACGTGACGAAGTATTTGCGACACTAGACGTCAAGCTACCTAGTGCACGCAACGTCCAGACAGCCGATCTACAGGTCAAAGTAGACACCGGGGCACAAGGAAACATACTTCCACTAAGAATCGTCATGAAGATGTTTCCCGAAGCTATGACGGGACAACACCCGACCCCCGGAGCGCTCACGCTAAAAAACAACACCATCCTATCTGCGTACAACGGGACGCGCATACCACAGTACGGGACGATCAAGCTACCATGTCGGTACCACCAAGGCGTCTGGGTAGATGCTGAGTTCTACGTGGCAGAGACAGACGGTCCAGCGATCCTAGGGCTCCCAAACTATCGCCAACTCAGACTGGTAACCCTACACTGCGCGATTGAGAAGTTAACTGTCGAACAAACCGGCACACGCGACACAGATGCAATCGACTCGACGCAAACGTTGAAGCAGAAGTACCCAGACCGATTCGACTCGTTGGGCAACTTCCCAGGAAAGTACCACATCGTCACTGATCCCGATGCGCAACCGGTCATTCACGCGCCAAGAAAGTGTCCTATTCAGATGAAGGAGGAACTTCTGGCAGCGCTCAACAAGATGGAGAAAGAGAATGTCATCAGGAAAGTCACTGAACCGACCGACTGGGTCTCGAGTCTGGCATTTTCTCGCAAGAAAGACGGTACGCTGAGGATATGTCTGGATCCCAAAGATCTCAACAGAGCCATAAAGCGATGTCACCACAAGACACCCACATTGAAGGAGATCACACACAAGTTCACGGGCGCGAAACACTTCTCGAAGCTCGATGCCAAAAATGGTTACTGGTCCGTAACACTTGACGAGGAGAGCAGCCTGTTGACGACTTTCAACAGTCCGTTTGGGAGGTACTGCTTCATTCGGATGCCGTTCGGGCTCATCATGTCGCAAGATGTCTTCCAACAGAAAATGGACATGATCCTCGAGAGCTGCCCAGGCACAGTAGGCATCGCGGACGACGTCGCTGTATTCGGACGCACCGAGGCGGAACACGACGCCCACCTACATAACTTGATGAGAGTATCGCGAGAACACGGCCTGGTGTTCAATAGTAAGAAGTGTTCGATAAAGGCGCCACACATCACCTTTTTTGGTACTGTATACGACGACAAAGGTGTCCATCCTGACCCGAAGAAGGTCGAGGATATTCACATGATTCCAACTCCAACCAACGCAACAGAACTGCCAGAGTTCCTAGGCATCGTCACCTACATGGGTCCGTTCATACCCAACTTGTCACAGACTACGGCAAACCTGAGAGACCTGATCAAGAAGGACGTCGACTTCCAATGGTCACAGGCACATCAGGAAGACTTCGAGAAGGTCAAGTCAGCAATCTGCACGGAGACAACACTGGCTTACTTCTACCGTGACAAGGACACAGTCATACAAGTTGATGCGTCAGGGAGAGGATTGGGAGCTGTCCTGCGTCAAGAAAGACGACCCATTGCGTATGCATCCAAGAGTATGACAGACGCTGAGAGAAGATACGCAAACATAGAGAGAGAACTACTCGCTGTTGTGTTTGGAGCCGAAAGATTCCGAACATACGTCTACGGCAAGCACTTTGTGATCGAAAGCGACCAAAAACCCTTGGAAATGATCCAGCTAAAGAACCTGACAGCAGCTCCTCCTAGACTGCAAAGAATGCTTTTGAGAATCCAACACTACAACGTCACAATCAAGTACAGACCGGGAAAGGAGTTGCTCCTGGCAGACGGTTTATCGAGACTACCAAACCCTCAAAGCAGAGACGAAATCGACCTCGATGTCATGGTCAGCATGGTACAGTTCTCGAACAAGAAGATCCACGAACTACGGAGCGAAACATCAAAAGACACGATACTCCGCGATCTGTTGAACGCCATCGTCAAAGGGTGGCCACAGAAACGCGACGAAATCCCGAGAAACTTGCGGCCATACTGGTGTTATCGCGACGAGCTGTCCGTAGAGGACGGGATAATCCTGAAAGGTGATCGCGCACTGATACCCGACAGTATGAGGGCCGATGTGATGCAGAGATTACACGCGGGACACCAGGGCGTAGAGAAATGCAAACTGAGAGCCAAAAGCAGTGTCTTCTGGGATGGTATAAACAAGGACATCGAGGAGGTCATCAAGAGATGCGACGTGTGCCAGACACATCAACGGACAAACCCCAGAGAAACACTGCTACCACACGTACTGCCGACACGACCGTGGCAGATTCTAGGGACCGATCTGTTTCACTACAACAACTCCGAGTACTTGATCGTCGTCGACTACTACTCAAAGTTTCCGTTTATACGCAAGATGCCGACACCGTGTACCAGCCACGCAGTAGTGACGGCCACGGCGGACATCCTCTCGGAACACGGCGCCCCGGAGAAGGTCATGAGCGACAACGGGCCGCACTACGACTGTATCAACTACCGGAAGTTTGCAGAGGAATGGGGATTTGAGCATGTAACGAGCTCTCCTCACTTCCCGCAGTCGAATGGTTTTGTCGAGCGTAATATTCAGTCAGTGAAACGCACTCTTCTCAAGGCCAGGGAGAGCGGAGTCAATCCGCACAAGGCGATGCTTTGCCTGAGAACGACGCCAATAGACCATCACTTGCCATCACCGGGCGAGTTGCTCTACACGCGCAAGATGAAAGGCGACCTCCCGATTCAGCTGAGAAACGTACTGACGCACCGAAACGAGATATACACACACGACTACAGGAGCGTCAGGACACGCAGAAATCGTATCACGATACGCGTGCACATGACTTGCCTCCACTCACGACAGGGCAGCAAGTGCGCATGCAAGATCACGTGTCAGGCCGGTGGCAGCCAGCCACTGTGACGGCAACCTGCGACGAACCGCGCTCCTACCTCATCGAGGCGCAGAACGGTCGCATCCTGCGGCGCAACTGACGTCAAATACAAACGACGGGGTCACCGCGACGAGTACACTTCGCTGACGAGACTCCGACAGCTGAAGGCGGTGACGTCACATCACAAGTTCAGCCGGCGCAGCAGCAGGCGACATCACGTCAGCAACACGAACGCGCACGAAGAACAGACGACGCGACGCAGCTGTCCTATCGAACGAGGTCGGGACGAGCAATCACACAACCCGACAGGCTCGACTTATAGCCTAACACTGGAATAATTAATTGAGTAGCCATATTACCTTAGTAAAATATGTGCCACAGTAGATTAGTTGCGATATTAAATTAGAATAATATGCGCCATATATAATCCATAGTTGTAGTTAATGTTCTCGTTACTTAGTAAAAAAGGGGGATGTAACATCCTGGACTATAGTGTCATATTATCGAACTTTATAATATTGTTGGGCTGATTCTTTCTTGCGACAGAGACACGGAATACACGAGTTACGTTTACGATCAGTCGATCACGAGTCTTGTTGTTTTGTCATTACGTGCAATTGTTTCAAGAACATTGTTCTAAATAATACAACTGGACTATATGTGACCCGCTCTGGTCGTCATATTAGGCAGCCTCATGAATAGATACAAAGACTGTAAGCATGGCATACTGTATAGCTTATATCAGAGTTAAATCTGTTGCATGTTGTTCGTTTACAAGTTTACAGTTATTTCAGAGACTTTATAACAAGTTACTTTGAGTAAGTCATAATCTCTTCTTTTGTAAAAAAAAAAGGGAGATGTCGTAGTATTACGCGCTTTAATAGAACCTCATTATACTAGAGGTCAGAATTCAGATGTTCACGTGTTAAGGCTTTGATTAAACATTCATTCCTTCTAACGTGTCTTATAGTAAACTGTCATGTAATAGCTATTATCAGTACATCCAAGCAACACAACAACAGTCATCTACACTGGTAAGTTCCTCTCCCGATCACCTTGCTGCCGAGTCTGATGACGCGACTCAGGATATTCCGATTGGTGACACTCAATCCACTATGCCATGCCAGGAAGCCAAAGGTTACTGTACTCTCAAGGTAACAGCCATAGAAGGTCCTCAGAACATGAGGGCTCACCCCGAGGATCTGAGTTTACGCAGAAAATATAGCTTATGTTGGCATTTCATCTGGTGGAGACGTGATATCACCCACGATTGGAAACATGATATCACCCTGCCATTCTGGAAACATAAGGGCGATCGCCTCATATGCAGCAATCACAGAGGAATAACATTTTTATCGATACCTGGTAAACTTTTAGCTCTCCTCTTGCTACATCGTTCTATTGACGCTATCAGGTCAAAGAGAAGTGTCCAGCCGGCTGGTTTCGTCCCGGGACTTTCCACCATTTATAAGATATTCTCTGTAAGCAAGACTATCGAAAAGCTAAATTAATTTCGTCAAACCACCTTCATTGCTTTTGTTAATTATAAAACTGCTTTTGATAGAATCGACCGCAATATCCTCTAGTTACTCCTTCAGAACACTGGTCTGCCCCCAAAGTTATGCCTATTGTTCAAGCTACTGTGCAGCGACAGTGAGAGTTGTATCCGCCTAGGTAATGATTCCTCAGATCTTTTCTCCATTGGCTCCGGTGTACGTCAAGGCTGTGTGGTTGACCTTGAGCAGTTCAGTCTCACCATTGATCATATCATGCGACAGCTTGAGAGAAATGCCGGTTCTTCCGTTGGTATTAAACTTGGAGACACTGTTGTGACATACTTGGATTATGCAGATGACATTGCCATCTTCTGCACATCGCGTGCTGACCTCGTCGTCGTCCTCAAGGAACTCTGTTCTATAGCCAGTGATGTTGGTCTTTCCATCAGCTGGACCAAAACAAAAGCGATGGCAATATGCGTAGATATCGATTTGCTCAACCCCATCAACATCAACGGCGAAATCATCGACTTTGTGGATGAGTTTACTTACCTGGGTTCCATCATAATTGCCGATGGCTCTGTCGACCATGAGTTCTCCGTTATAATCGTCAAAGCAGCGGGTGCAATGAAACTTCTATCTAATGCTCTGTGGCGCAGACGTTCCATCTCGCGGGGAACTAAGTTAAAGATGTTCAATGCGCTCGTCATTTCGATCCACCTACATGCCTCCGAGACCTGCCAACTGACCGTTCAACAGGCCAAGAAAATTGACGCTTTCACATTGAAGACACTCCGCCGCCTTGAGAAGATAAAGTGGTTCCGTTACATCAGAAATAACACGATCATAGAACGCACTGGTCAGCAGCTTGCATCCCTACTCATTGCCCACAGACGCCTTCGATGGTTCGTTCATCTGCATCGCATAGCACCAAACTACCCTGCATCACTGGTGTGCCAATCCCACCCACATAACGCCGGCCGACCAGACAATGATTTCCACGAATGATCTGTCTAAATATATATATGTGTATGCTAACTCTGTAGCATTGTAAATCTATCGCCCTCTAGAGTCCCAGGCACCCGGGTTCATTCGCATCTTTCTATAGCATTCGTTTCCTTGGATCATTGATCATGATCTACCAATTGGAGATTTATAAAAGAAACCAAAGATAGTGCCTTAGTGTTAATTTTTCAGTGGATAATAGTGGTCGGTCGATCATTCCCCAGTTAACGTCACTGTAAAAAGTATGTGTACTATCTGGTGCATGCGATGTCGTCTACAGACATGGGTCATTCGCTGTAAATATAAGTACCGTTTAATGTAAAGGGTAACAAATGCATGCTACTCTTGGTTTGTTGCGCCACGATTGGGTGTTAGCTAGTAATCCTTAAATTCCACGATGTGCTCAAGCAAACGACACTGATACGACAACCGCACAGTGAATACTATGGATGAGGAACGAATGACATTGACATGTTCCTGATCGTGTTTGGCTCGGTCGACAAAATATCCCAAGGGCGTTGTTATTTAATTATTATGACGCATGTAGTGTTCATCATAATGATGCTATCGGAAAATTTGACAGTCGTCACCCGCAGTAATCAATGTGCTCGCGTTGTAAACAGCGATCACCACATATGATTGGCAATTCGAGTCATATAACACGTGGTCACTGCATGCAACATTCTTCACGTTCGTGTCCTTAGACCGTCAGTCGAAGTCGACCAAGTCGAGTCCGTAGAAGCGGTCGTAGATGAGTCGGGAGTCTCGATTTACGTAGATCCCATACAGGGCGTCGTTGACGGCGGTCGGGAACTCGGGGTCTGTCCTGTCGACGATGCCTCCCTCCGTCACGGCTATCATGTTGATGATGGCCCGGAACAGGCTGAGTTTGCCGTCGGAATCCGTCGCAGCTTTACGCGGTGGAGCAGCCGCCGCGGCCGCCGCGTTTGTGACCTGCAAGAAGGCACGCTGGTATATTGTGAGTGTTCTCGTTATACGTAATGTCAAGATGAAGTTGTGTTGCTACCAGTACAGTCAAAACGTATAGCAGAAAAACTCGTTGAATGATTGAGATCATTGAATATTTAATTAATTTATGCATTTTGAACAAAGCGTTAAGTTCGGTTAACCACTAACAACGCTTTGGCTTTTGTAACTGTGTAGTATGTAGACTTATGACTTATGACAAGTTATGTGCGTCCCACATAATATTGCCCTATTATATGGTCAATATTTTATTAAATTAAATACAACATATATCGACTTTTCTATGGTGTATAATGCCATGCGGCCTATGTCATGTCAAGGATGGAGCGCATGTGTGCACAAGAAGCAACCAACAATAAGATATGAAAAAGTTGTGTACGACCTTGCTTTGAATTGGATACGTCACAGCAGGTGCTGGCGAAGCGTGGAATATCGACGAAGAAGAAGTCGATGACGTCGACGTCAACATTTCCTGCTCAGATGTCGCCACGTCAACGGCACTATTGTCCTCTTGCGAAACAGTTGGTTTTATATCGGCGCCAGGAGACTGCGGAACGACCACTTCTGATGCCATTTCTTCGTTTCCATTCTTCTCAAATTGTTCGGAAGTAGTCACACTCTCCGACACCGAGTCGTCAGACATGCTAGCCAGATCGTTGGCCGTTGACACTGTTGTCATTGCGATCGTTTTCTCGTGGTCGGTATTAAAATCGTCGACGTTCTTTTGTGTTTCCGAAATCATGAAAGATTTGTCAGTTAGTTGCATCTTCGCCATTTCCTCTTCCCGTTTCACCCGGGCACGTTTGTTCTGAAACCAGATGCTCACAAATTGTTCGTTTGATCCGAGTTCGAAGGCGAGTCTTTCTTTGCGCAGTTTGTTTGGCCATTGTTCCTGTTTGAACGTTTTTTCGAGCTTCTCCAATTGTTCCGCTGTAATGATTGTCCTCTTTCTGCGTTTTCGTACCCGCGCGTCAGTTAAATTTTGCCTTGGAAGAGACATTTCTGTAAAATATGCAGTTTTAGAAACCGAATTTCCGTCGTCTGCTAGATCAAGTGTGTCGGTTAATGTGATCCGCCTAAAAAATTAGTTTGTTAACTCGAAACGACTACATTACACAATTGTGTAAGATTTAATATATATATATATATATATATATATATTGATATATGAATGCTGATTCATTGATGGAATGTGTGACGTCATTTTGATTATTATTCTAGTGGATATCAATTTCCTGAGTTGAATTGAATCCACACCAAGCGATAGAGATCCCACTCCACACTTTTTCAGTTACGTCACTGTCACAACTTGATAATTTAAAATGGACAATGGAGGAGTGGTACAAACAATTGATTGGTTTGACAACGCCATTGTTGGTTATGATATTTATATGTGCAGTTGAGTAATGTAACAGTATAGTTTCAAACAGGAACGAACGTCGTTGTGTTTCTCATAGCCGTGTTTAGACATTAAGAATATTGCCGCGCTATGCTTGAGTTACAGTGGCGTGCTCCCCTAGCACTGTTGAATGTGCCACCGAAGAAACAGCACTCCATCTTCTGATCAGTAGAGCCGAGACAGCGGAGAAGCTGAAGATACGGTGGCTTTTTAACATCATCCCCCCTCCCCGTCTTCCGATGTCATGATCCGACTGCGCGACAGGCGGAGTTGTCCTGAAGCTGCTCAGCTCACTCAATGTGAATTTTGGTTCGGCCGCCAGGATTTTTGTCGAGCCTCAACGGAGGTGCAGTTGGAAGTTCGTGCTTTTCCTAGTCTACCCTCTCTGGTACCACCCGTGTTTCTTTACAAAAAAAAGTATACACAAACTCTATTCACAATTATGGTCTGTATTATTTCTTCACAGACATTAGGAGTTTGCCAGTTTGAAATAAAGCGTACGTGCGCGTGTGTGGGTGTGCGTATGTATGCGCGTGTGTGTACGTGTGTGTTTGCATGTGCGTGCATGTGCACGTGCGTGTATCTATGATGTGCGTGTGGTGCGTGTATAATTCTGCGGACGCCCCCGCCAGTTAGGTCTATAGCTTTTATAGAGTCTGCTCGAGCTCAATTGACACGCTTTGGCCATAGAGCGATTTACACGGCGCAGATGGGATGCACGGTTTTTGAGGCAGGCGTCTTTTGTGGAATTTGGGTTTTGCCGGTCTATTTTCGTAAATTCTTCACTCAAAACAACTTTTCTGACAGTTTGTTTGCAGAAATCTGACGGTATATGTGTTACAGATTTAAAAACTAAGTTAAATAAAATTTTAAAGGTATTGAAACTTCGTATACGTAAATTTAACATGCTTGTAAAGTAATTTGCCCAATATGAAGCCTGTTCATTGCGAACTCGTGTCACTAAGTCCGCTTCAACTCAAACGTGGTCATTCGCGTGTTCCAAAGCAACCAGCCCGCCACGACAGGCACTGCTGCTGAGCGCGCCGTATGCTTTAGCCCGGCGAGCGGCGGTGCGGCTTGTTGTTTCAGATTGTACATGGAATTGTAATTGCGGAATTTAATATTTTCTGACATCACCGTAAAGATAATAATCCTATCTACCGTTTGTCGCTGGATGTACACATGAATTGTGTTAACTTTTTTTAAGGGAATAAAAACACCTATTGCTTGAATCCATGTTATATTACATCCTGCAATCTATTTCCACGTCCACCAAGCCAAAAAATCAATAAAATTCAATGAATTAGAAATTCCACATTTTATGCTGTGCATCCGGACATTTTCGAATGTCCGGATGCACAATCGAAATCGCTAGTTTCGAAACTAAAAATAAATCATGGGTATTTCCAGCAGCACATTTGTAGATACGATAATTATCTTTATTGTTATATCAAAAATATTAAATCCTATTGCAAATTTGAGTATTCGCAATGTTCAAACGGCAATAACTCAAAAAGTAAACAAAATTCCTTGCATCCATCGACACAATTATAGGTGATATAAAATGATATTAAATCCCGTGATTGCTTCGAGCCGCATTTAACAATCACTGGCAACAGCATTTGACAAACAGAACTATACAGTGGGATGTGTAAAGTCACTGATAAAATACGAAGAAGAGCTTGAGATTTGCCGGACACTGCTACAGACATAAGGACGAAATGGCATTTAAGTCCATCTTCTGGCTACCGACACATGGAAGAACCAAGGCAGGAAGACCAGCAGCAAATTACATCGACTGCTTAAAGGAAGATGTGGGTCTAGAAACGGAGGAGCTGAAGACAGCAATGGCAGACAGAGAGATCTGGAAACGGATTATTGAAGCCACTAATGTTCGATCCCAGTGGCCGACATGAGTCCGCGATTGCAATTTTAGGTACGGGCTGAAACACCAACCCGCATAGATGCACGCCATGCTAAATCCTAGCGGTGCAACCTGCGTTGACGTCACCTCGACCGCCAGGTGTCGCAACAAACTGTTCAGAAAATGTACAGAAAAGTGCGACGAAAGGGACTTGGACAGAGTGACAGGGGGGGGGGGGGGGGGGGTAAAAATTACTTGAATATGAGGACACTATTTTAGAGTATATTTCATTCAGATTGGCAATAAAAAGGTTCATTTCGCTTAGTCTTTAACACATAAATATCATACGGAATAATTGTATAAGGCTTTTGTTAAAACGGCAAAAAAAACGATTGGTCGCATGGTTTGTGCCCCCAGCAGTAAACATATGGAATCCTAGCGTTTGATTGATTGATCAGCGAAGGGCTACTCTGTAGAACGCCTAAAGCATCATCTTTGTATATTCAATTTCACATCCTCCATACAAATCACACATGTCCAATCCACTGTTACATTGATGGCGTTCACGCTTCAAAAGCACGAGGCTTCAATAACAAAGTTTACGGTATCGAGTGAGGGAGACGTAAACAAACTCGCCCACATCCACGCAAATCACGTGCACCCGAATTAATATGGCGGCGCCCACGCCAAGCCAGGGAAGTAGTGTTTACCGTTGGTAATTGAACTTTGCCATTCGCTTCGAAATTATGAAACATTTGCAATATAAGCCGCAATTGGTACGTCAAAGTACTAATGCGCTACTGAAAGTGCGGCTAGTCTTGTGACGCACCTGGCGACCGGCCAAATTCAGGTCACCTTTTCATAGACATAGTGGCATAGTGACAGTCATAAATAGAGACGAGTGTTTTTTTGCTCGGGAGTTCAGTTTGCGTTCTACAATGTCTGGATCACATTCACAGGACGGACTGAGGACATTGTGGGAAGAGTTCCTGCGAGTGCCCCTGGACTCCGAATCCAGACAGGTATGTTATGTAAAATGCGGTCAGTTTGACGCCCGTTTCAAAGTTAGCGTTTCGGCGTTTGGCTTTGGCACTTTGCCTCTGTAACTGTAAGACACTCACTGAGACTGAGGCACTGACTTAGAGTAGGCACTTCGACGAATTCTGCTAACCGGGTCGTTTCGCGTGCGTCGAATTGCGATCACCGCACAGCCCGTCTCGTTTGCCGGCGCGCGAGTACGTTTTATTTCAACCCTTTTCCGGTCGCTTCAATGCGGATTCTAGTAGAGCGTAAGTTGACATTTCATTACGTATTTTTCTGGTTGAAATTTGACAAAATTTAAGCTAAATTTCATCGATTTGACGGCTTAACTGTGTTTCAATTGTAAATTTTTTATGATTGGATTTATTTTGAAAAAAAATATTGCCTTTAGATAGATCTATAGGTATTGATTTACATTGTGTTAAAATTTTGGTGAAGCGCACGGACGCGAAATGTGGTTTTAGCGCCATTCAAAACATGCAAGATTTGTCTGATTTTGATAGATCTGTGACTGTGTCAGTCAGACCGACAGCGCGTCAACTGACTGACCCAGTTACAGATCATAACTTATTCCATTTCTTTGAATTTAAATTATTACAGAAACAACGTATGTTCTGACTTTTAGATAAAATTATTATTTAATTTTAAGTTTCTATTAATGAATAGACTATAGTATACGGTAATACTAATATGGGCCAAGCATGGTAGTTTTAGGCCAGCCGCCAGCGCTGGTTATTGCTTACCCTGCCCTGGCCTAGGCTTGGACATGGTTTATGCCATTATTTATGGTTATCACAATTATGAATTTATGTGTGCTCTCTTGAGTAAGAGAAGCAGGGATATGAAAATTATTTCACAAGATTTGCATGTAGAATCAAAACAGTCATTATTATATGATACACGATACCCTTTTTATTTCAGATATTGTTCGCAGTTACATGCATCAGTGTCTGACAGTTAACTGTGAACGTACCGAGCCACAGAGTCGTCTGAATATGACACCCATTACCTGCCTGCATACGTACACATTTAATCTGACTATACCTGATGTCTACATTGAACAGTGTCCATTCAACCTGACACGAACATTACTTATATACATCATGTTAAAGATCACAACGTTATTTTACAAGATACTGAAATATGAACTGGCATTAAATTATGAGACAATCAACTTCCAATATTACAAAAGACTGTATTATGTATGACTTCTTCATGGCTTGACTCCTCTTGCATTTGGCGCATTTGGATTCAGCGACGGAATGCTGTGAACAATTTATAAACATTACTTCATCAAGTTCATGTTAAAATACAGAACATTGTGAAGCAGTGACAATAGATTACTGGTCTGTACAGAGCCTGCAGCATTCATGTCATGACACAGTCACACATAGACACAGTGAACTAGGAGTATAAATATTGTATTTCTTTGTCGTGTATTGATCTCTTGAGTTTGCTATTTAGCCAATATTTACTTATGAATAAAGTTATTTTTAATGCTACATGGTTAATGTATATTTATTATAATGTTTAATGTGGTTGTAAACATTGCATATATTATGTAACTGTCTTCATAATTATGGACATTCCAGCCTTTCATCGAAATATAGCTGTCAGTCATTAGTGTTCTAATATTAGCCAATATTAACTTATTAATTAAGTCACTGTTAATGTGAAATGACTGGTTAGTGTATATTTATTATCATAATTAATGAGGTTTACTGCTTTCATAAATTATACAAATATCTTCATAATCATGGACATTATGGCCTTTTACTGAAATGTGTCAGTCTGTCAAGGTGGCGTGTTAATTACCCAATGTTGACTAATTAATTAAATTATTATTAAATGATGTAATGTATATTTATTACCATTATTAATGTGGTTATACATATTGCATAATATGTATAAATATCTTCATAATCATGGACATTATGGCCTTTTACTGAAATGTGTCGGTCTGTCGAGGCCGCGTGCTAATTACCCAATATTGACTAATTAATTAAATTATTATTAAATTATGTAATGTATATTTATTACCATTATTAATGTGGTTATACACATTGCATAATATGTATAAATATCTTCATAATCATGGGCATTATGGTCTTTAATTGGAACGTGTTGGTCTGTTGAGTTTGCATGCTACATTACTAAAATTAACTAATTAATTGCATTAATTTGGTTATAATTTGTACTAAAAATATAAATATTGTAAATTTATTACTCTAGTCAATGTGTTTGTAAACCATGAAAACAGTATTTAAATATCAATATAAATAAAAAAAGTTATGACATTTTAAAGCAAATATTTATCCACAGAAAATACAAAAATGAGTCCATTTTGCCATTGTAAGAGATACCAAAAAATTACGCTGTTTTGCCGTCTTAAAATTGCAATATCTTTTGATCTATTAAGGTAGGTAGTATGGATTCAACCAAAAATCTTTAGTTTTCAACACAGATCAACCATATTTGGTATGCAGATACATACCAACATAGTTAAGGTTTTTTTCATGTTTTGCATAAATTATGCAAATTAGGTATCCAATATGGCCGCCATAATAGGGAAAATTAGGTATTTTTTGCCGCGCTCAAACCAAAAACGTATTCAAGTTACAAGCTTTTTCAGCTAATATACTAACTGCGTAAGGATATGAAAGTACATAAATACCAAAGAAAGTCCTTTTAAAAAAAGAAGTAAAAAATCACGTTTTGAATCCATACTACCTACCTTAAAGCTATCTTAATAAAATAAACAGTTATGTGATCCTTAAGTTATTACCTTTAATTTAAGCCCATTCCCAATGTTCTAGTATGATATTTAATTTTTTATTGAAGTGCCTACTTAGAGTCAATGTCAATGACATAGTGTCACACTGACAGTGACACTGACAGTGAATGTGACTTGCATGCATGTGAGTGTGTGGACCACATTGGAAATAAGTGTACTTAGCCTTAGGTGTTCTTTAATGTGTTATACTCGGTACTGTTATATATATTCTCTCAGGAATTTTGCCAGTAATGGGAGGAAGGGGGGCAACGTATCGAAACTGCAAGAGGATGGCGATAAACGCACTAGTTGAGCAGATGTGTGAAGAAGACGGGGTGGGATTCACAGATTTATGGGGATACTTTGTTGGGAGGGAAGCTATGTACATTTTATTGGAAAGGGGGCAGCAGTTTTCTCAGAGAACCTGCTGCAATCTGTTGACAGTGGGACAGGTTGCATCTATTTAAACTAGATTCGCAGTGGGGGACTCACAGAGAAGCCTGAAACTGGAGGCATAGATAAAGACAGCACAAATAAATCAGCAAAGAACAGTCTGGAAAACTCTTCTGAAGCTGGATATAAATGTGTTTGTTTAAACGCAAGGATTATAGTAAACAAAAGAAATGAACTAAACATTATGGTAGAAGATATTGACCCTCACATAATAGATATAACCGAATCCTGGACCACCACCAATATATATCAGATGTCGAATTGGGACCGACAGGATATGTAGTGTTTAGGAAACGTAGAAAAGGAAGAAAGGAAGGTGGAGTTATTTTATATATTAAAGAATCTATCCAGGCTTATGAAATAAAATTAGAAAGAGAAGCAGATTTCGAAGAAGCTGTTTGGTGTAACATAGTTACAGGAAACTCAACGTTAACCGTTGGGTTAGTTTATCGAAGTCCAAACATAAGCATAGAAGAGAATGAAAAAATGCTATAAGGAAAGTAAGCAAATGGGACTGTATTATTATGGGGGATTTTAACCATGGGCACATACAATGGAAATATCTACAGAGTATGGGGAGTGAGAACCACAAGTTTTTAGTTTTAGGTCAAGATACTTTCCATTCTCAACATGTGCTAGAACCAACCAGAGGTGAGAATGTGTTAGACATAGTTTTGTCCTCACAGAATTAATTAGTTGACAATGTCAAGATATGTGAGCCAATGGGGAGTAGCAATCATAACCAGATACATGTTACCATCAAAGTAAAATCAGAAAGAAATTGTAAAAAGCAGTAGAGGAGAAATTTCCACAAAGGAAGGTATAAGGACATGAGGAAATATTTAGCAAAGATAGCTGGAATAACACACTGAAAAATAAGAGAGCAACAGAATGCTGGAATATATTAAAGAGTGAAATTAAGTGCATAGTTGATAAATTTGTACCCATCAAAAAACAAGGGAAACGGTCCAAAAAGAAACACTTATTGGAAAAAGCCATTACAAAAATCAAGTATAAACAAATGATGTGGAAGTCATATAGATGTACTGGAAATGATGAAGATTACAACATTTATAAAGAAGCACTTAACTAAGCTACAGCTGAAATTAGAAATTCAAAGAGAAGCTATGAACAACAATTAGCTAGTAATATAAAACATGACAGCAAGAGTTTTTATGCATATGTTCGAAGCAAACAGAAAGTTCAGGATATGGTCAGTCCTCTAGAAGATAGTGCTGGAAATATAATATCGGGGATTCTTAATGGCAGAAGACCTGAATAAGTATTTTAGTTCAGTGTTTACCAGGGAAGATATTAGTTCACTGCCAGTACCAAAGGGTAAGTTCAAGGGGGCAGATTCAGAATATTTAGGACAATTAATTGTAACCCCTGAAATGGTAGCTAAGAAAATTAGGGCTATGAAGGATAATAACTCACCTGGAGTGGATGGGATTCCACCAAAACTACTATTGGAAATTGTAGAACAAATTAGCGTACCGCTTGCAACAGTTTTCAATTTGTCATTAGAAGAGGGAGTGGTTCCTTTAGAATGGAAAGAGGCAAACATTATACCGTTATTTAAAAAAGGTCAAGAAACTAGTCTGAGAACTATAGACCAGTGAGTTTAACATCAGTGATTTGCAAATTATTAGAAAGACTAATTAATGATCACATGGTGGATTTTCTTGTTAAACATAACTTGATAAACCCATCTCAACATGGGTTTTTTTTTAAAGCGAGATCATGCTTAACAAATATGTTATGTTTTTGGAAGACATCACTAAGTGGGTAGATGAGGGATCACAGGTAGATATCGTCTATTTAGATTTTCAAAAAGCTATCGACAAAGTACCACATCAAAGATTACTGCTTAAACTAAAGGCCCATGGCATAGGAAATGGTATAATAAACTGGATAGAAAAATGGCTGATTGACAGAAGACAACAGGTAGTAGTTGATGGGGAGGCTTCAAACTGGAAATCAGTATTGAGTGGGGTACCACAGGGATCAGTACTAGGACCTATATTATTCTTAATATATATCAACGATTTGGATGATGAAATAACAATCAAGGTTATTTGCGGATGATACAAAAGTGTTTAGAAGGATTAAAAGTGATGGAGATAGACAGCATTTACAAGATGATATTGACAGGTTGATCAAATGGTCTAAAAAGTGGCAAATGCTGTTCAATTTTGGGAAATGTAAATGCCTCCACACAGGACATGGGAACGAAGAGGTAGAATATACAATGGGGGGTACTGTACTAAGTACTACTGTAAAAGAAAAGGACTTAGGGTTAACCATTAGTGCAAAGGGAAATCAAATCCTTGGATTAATTAGGCGAAATATAGCGTGTAAGGAAAATGAACTAATAATACCGCTGTACAAAACAATTGTGAGACCTCATTTAGAATATTGTATACTAGCATGGAGTCCATAATCACAAGAAGGACATAGATATGCTAGAACGAGTACAGAGGAGAGCAACTAAAATGATACAAAAACTGAGGGATCTTAGTTATGAAATTCACCTAAAAGAATGTGGTTTAACAACATTAGAGACCAGGAGATTGAGAGGAGATCAGATAGAAGTGTTTAGAATAATAAATGGTTATGAAAATATTGATAGACATTTTTTTTTTCAGTTAAGAAAGATAGAAGGACTAGAGGACATGAAGTTACATTAGCAAAGGAGAAGTGTAGATTAGATATAAGAAGTTCTCATTTTCACAAAGGACTGTAAATGATTATCGGCTGATTGTGTGGGTGCTAGTAGCGTGAATATGTTTAAAAATAAAATTGACACACCTCAAAAGGACGTGATTCACATAGATAAAAGAGTTGGACTCTCGATAAGCCAAAGGGCTACCTTGTTCACCTGCCACCTAGAGTTAATTATCTGGGTGGCAATCTTGTTAATATCATTATGACATTACTTTTGGTTCTTTTTGCATGTAGGCCCTATATAATTTTACTGAATAAACTCTTATGACAGTTGACCTAGGCTGCTGCTACAAGTCAGTTAGTACTCACCAAACATAATGTTTCATCAAATGTAGCCGACAGGGACGGATCTAGGACTAGGGGGAGGGGGAGACGTACCCATCACCAAAACCTTCAACTGTACCTCCCATGACTTGAGGTTAACCCAAAACCACCACTAACTGCGCCCCAGTGTCAGTGAAGTTCACAAAAACCTCCACAACTACAAGAGGCTAAATATCAGGGAAGGCATGCATCCCACAAACACCCCATGGATCCACAAAATGTCACATCCAACTTAATCCCCCATTGATGCTCGTTAATACCCCCCAGATTCACACCTGGCCCATACATCCCTTGGTATGTCGTATGATGACAAAGTACTTGTTTAGTTGTTATGGCTATACCTTATATTGTTGCGTGTCCCAAGTTTGTGTGGCGCACAGTTCCATTGCAATGCTGTACTGTGTCGTTTGTCAATGACTTGAGCTCAGTTACCATTTACACTGAACTGACAGATGACATTTCATCATGTGTAGGGTGTTAAAAGTAAGTAATTTCATGTGTGCAGTCAGTTTATAATGTAATTACTACATAATATGGTTGTACATTTAAACCGTAGTCAACAAAGAACTACCCAACAGAACTAATGTGTGAATCTGCTACCTTTTGAGACTTTTGGATATCAAATTAGATGCATCATTACTTAGAAATATCACCAAATCATTAGTCTTGAATATAAATGTCTGGCAAAGTTAATTTTGGGAAGAAAAACTAAAATCATGAAAATGACTTTGTGGGACATATTTTGATATATATGACATTTAATTTTAGATGGCAGAACTAGTGCAAGACACAAACAACACATGGTGTTTACATATCTTGCCTATAATATATAGGCTAGTACACTGACTGAATTTCTTGTTGGTTTAGGCAATTTTAACATGTTTCTGGTAGATGGAGCCACTGAATGTGCTTATGGCCAGTAGTTGAAATTAGTTGTTTTGTGGAGTCAGACATTTTGAGCTCTAAGATAACTCTAAAATATTGTCAAGGAATAAGTATAGAAGCTTAAGTTAACATAGCACCAGGGATGTTCACTGATGATATATGATGCAGTACTTATATGTTCATTTGTTGTTCAACAGAAGTTTAATAATTGTACCATGGTACACTGGGTATACCCGGGTTTACCACTGTTTGATAACGCCCTGCATATAAGTGATAGTTGTGTACTATATTTTGAAATACAATACTTATAATCACTATTGGATCCAGGTGATTATAGTGTGAATAGTTCTGAAAGTCCACCAGCACTACTGGGCAGCCATGTGATGTTATTGGCCAGGTCATCTTATAAATGCCAGCCAGGAGACCTTGTAAACAATAACAACAGTAATCTACATATACAGCTGTATATGTATATATATATTTGTATTTGATCCACACATTGACTTTACTTAGACTTAGCGGCTCCCGCGTTTATAGATGCATGAGGCAGTCAAAGCACGCCGTCCAGATCTGTCGTTTGTTGACCATGAGGCAGTCAAAGCACGCCATCCAGATCTGTCGTTTGTTGACCATGAGGCAGTCAAAGCACGCCATCCAGATCTGTCGTTTGTTGACCATGAAGCAGTCAAAGCACGCCATCCAGATCTGTCGTTTGTTGACCATGAGGCAGTCAAAGCACGCCATCCAGATCTGTCGTTTGTTGACCATGAGGCAGTCAAAGCACGCCGTCCAGATCTGTCGTTTGTTGACCATGAGGCAGTCAAAGCACGCCGTCCAGATCTGTCGTTTGTTGACCATGAGGCAGTCAAAGCACGCCATCCAGATCTGTCGTTTGTTGACCATGAGGCAGTCAAAGCACGCCATCCAGATCTGTCGTTTGTTGACCATGAGGCAGTCAAAGCACACCATCCAGATCTGTCGTTTGTTGACCATGAGGCAGTCAAAGCACACCATCTAGATCTGTCGTTTGTTGACCATGAGGCAGTCAAAGCACACCATCCAGATCTGTCGTTTGTTGACCATGAGGCAGTCAAAGCACGCCATCCAGATCTGTCGTTTGTTGACCATGAGGCAGTCAAAGCACACCATCCAGATCTGTCGTTTGTTGACCATGAGGCAGTCAAAGCACACCATCCAGATCTGTCGTTTGTTGACCATGAGGCAGTCAAAGCACGCCATCCAGATCTGTCGTTTGTTGACCATGAGGCAGTCAAAGCACACCATCCAGATCTGTCGTTTGTTGACCATGAGGCAGTCAAAGCACACCATCCAGATCTGTCGTTTGTTGACCATGAGGCAGTCAAAGCACGCCATCCAGATCTGTCGTTTGTTGACCATGAGGCAGTCAAAGCACGCCATCCAGATCTGTCGTTTGTTGACCATGAGGCAGTCAAAGCACGCCATCCAGATCTGTCGTGTCAAAGCACGCCATCCAGATCTGTCGTTTGTTGACCATGAGGCAGTCAAAGCATGCCGTCCAGATCTGTCGTTTGTTGACCATGAGGCAGTCAAAGCACGCCATCCAGATCTGTCGTTTGTTGACCATGAGGCAGTCAAAGCACACCATCCAGATCTGTCGTTTGTTGACCACGAGGCAGTCAAAGCACGCCATCCAGATCTGTCGTTTGTTGACCACGAGGCAGTCAAAGCACGCCGTCCAGATCTGTCGTTTGTTGACCACGAGGCAGTCAAAGCACGCCATCCAGATCTGTCGTTTGTTGACCACGAGGCAGTCAAAGCACGCCGTCCAGATCTGTCGTTTGTTGACCACGAGGCAGTCAAAGCACGCCGTCCAGATCTGTCGTTTGTTGACCATGAGGCAGTCAAAGCACGCCATCCAGATCTGTCGTTTGTTGACCATGAGGCAGTCAAAGCACGCCATCCAGATCTGTCGTTTGCTAGTGTTCTGACGTCGCTCCAACTTTTGTTGTCCAGGTGTAGGTCACGGCCGATTGTTTGGCGCCAGTTCATTCTTGGTCATCCCCTCTTTCTCTGACCAGCTGGTATCCACCATTGCGCTTATTGGGCAGGTCTAGTAGGTGGGAGCCTTGTGACATGGCCGAGCCAGCTCATTCGTCTTAGATAGCACTATTGGGCAAGATTTGTTGTCATATACAACTATATATATATGTGTATATATGTGTGTGTATATATCTATATAATGCC
This sequence comes from Escarpia spicata, assembly GCA_963995525.1. Classification (NCBI taxonomy): domain Eukaryota; kingdom Metazoa; phylum Annelida; class Polychaeta; order Sabellida; family Siboglinidae; genus Escarpia; species Escarpia spicata. The sequence continues at coordinate 53,643,385 of OZ023211.1, read as the reverse complement.
AGATATTAATACTTTGGACTGGAAAGTAGCATTTAATTTACACTTGGAATACATCTTAGAAGATGGGTTATTATTGTGTTCTAAAACAAATTGTGAAAAATTGCAGTGAAAATGTCATGTGACATGAATGGTTTAATAGTGTACACTAATGTACATAAGTACTGTTATATATGTATTTAATGTTATCTCCCTGTATCTTGGCTGTGCAAACTAGTAAATTATAAATTCTTGGTTATCTAGCAACTGCTGGCAATGTATGATTCTGTACATTTCAAGCAGTTTCCAAATATGTTTACAGTTTACAAATGTAGATTGAAGATGATATTAATTATTATTTTCAATATTGTTGTGGTCAGATTTACATTTAATTATTTCCGTTTAGTGAACAATTATAATCAACCATTAACAATGACCTCATATTAATATTATTATAAGTATTAATTATTTAGTGTATGGTGATAACTGTGTTATGAATTATTTGTTCACTCAAAACAAAACATCGTAATTACTGGAAACATGTTTTGTCACTCATCGTGAAGTCCAATGCTGCAGTGCTGCCAAGAGTTTCCTAGAGCTCAAACATTACATAACAGGAGACATATAGGTTTCAAGGCAGTCAATGTTCTGAGCTATATAATGAATTGATCAGACTTAATCAGCTGTTAATCTGACAGTTAATCTAGTTGGAGCCAAACTGAATAGGTAACTTCCACTTAGAATGAACCCCCACTGTTTACATTGATCACCAATAATTAATTAATTAATATATATGGTCAATATATGATAGAAACCAGGTATGGATACCATTACGATTGTAATGTATAACTATATTCGAGCTAGCATTATATATATTTATATATGTATGCATGTTTCCCTTCTCGATGACGTGTACCTCAGGTGCCAAACTGTCAGGGACAAATCTAACCCCATGAATGAAATGTAACACCATTATTCTTTTAAAATTACCTCATATGTCAAGGGTTCTTGGTGGTTTTATGGTAAATCAATTTCTTAGCAATATAAAATGTAAATTAACAATTGCGGAAACCACACGCATGGCATATACTTTGGGAAGCCGGCCCCTGCGTCTTGGACTAGATTACTTGGCAACATGAAGTAGATGCTGCCACAGTAGGAATGTCTCCTCATGCCAATAGTTATAGTACCTTAGCAATATGGATATTGACAATTCTATACTACCAGGGTCTATTGTTGGACATGAACTTCACTTTCCCTCATCATTGTGAAACCATTGCATGTTCCTTTGCAAGCACATTATGGCGTCTACGTAACAGTGCTGAATGTGTGTTACATAACATTTGGTAAATATTGCTGTCATGACTATTGACAGAGTGATTTCATATGTGTTCAACGGAACATCCAGAGGTTATTTTTTTATTTTTAGAACACACAACCATGCAAACACTAGCTGTTAAGTGACTGTCAGAGAGTCCTCCCATGTGGTAGCTTGTCCCTATTGCCAACAGTGCTCAGTAACTTCTTGTGAAGATTTCATTAGTAAACAAGTGGTGTGTCGTACGCGATGCAGAGAATAAACAATTTTTGGTCAACTTATTAAGTTGGATAATTCTGTGAGCTGATGATAAAAACATTTTTGAAACTTATTTAACAAAATAGTTAATGATCTAAACAAGAAGTCGCAAGTTGTTTCATTAAATTATAAGCTTTTTTATCGCGTTGAGAAATATTGTATCTGAAAAGAAAGTGTTGTGCGGACAGCCGAAAAGTGTCGTACGGGACATCTCTGAGTAAGCTCACAGTTAACACTTGAAAGTTGTTCTAATCACCCTTTTTATTAAAAATAACTTGACAGTATGTCACAGATATGCAGGGCTTTAATTCAGCTTTTGTACATAATGAAAAAACTTAACGTAATTTATGAAAGTTAACAATGTGTGGAACGGGACAACCGAAACTGTTATTAAACAGTAAAATCTGTCCATAACGGTCATCGTCGGGACTGCGCAAAATTACCGTTATAGGCAGGTTACCGTTATGGAGAGTTTTGTAACTTGGATACTCACTAGGTGGAGCCACAGTATTATGGATGGTTATGTTGACGTTCGCTAGTTGGTACTGCCGTGAACAATACAAACCTAGAGTTAACAATAATAATACAGTACACAACTTGCTATATTTAATTGATGTTTCTTTTTTCTTTTCTTTTCGGGAACAATCTGTGATGTAGATAGCTTGTTGTGTGTGTGTGAAAGAAGCTTGCCATATCACTATGTTACAGTGCCAGGTCAACAAAATACTATTTTGCAAAGAACATTAAATCATTTTATTAACACTACTACACGAATAAACAGTTTAGCGACAGGTTACCATAGTGTTTGTCACAGTAGTGTTTCTCAAAATAGTGTTCATCACAATAGTGGTCTGAGTATTTCCCAGTTCACTTGCATAATTCAAGGCTTTCTCCTGCACCATCGGGCCACTGAGCAGAATGTTCTGTAACCGTGCCGACTGAAACTATTCCCAGCAAACGATGTTCACGTCTTCATTGCCAGTCTTTTGCAGCTTGCGTTTGCGGTCGAGGCAATTATTTTGTTCATACCCAAGCATCAATTCCGCTTTCCTCTTGGTGATCAAAGTGGCCTGCGTTCTGGCGATATGAAAATCATCGGCTAACTGGCAGCAAGATTTGCCTGCTGCTTTTATAAGGTCAATTTTGTTTTGCAAAGTAAGCGCGTTCCTTTTCGTAGGCATGATAATGATGGAATGGCGTAACTGGTACAGAATTACGATTACATACACGAGCACAGCCAATTCGATGTCAATCACGCCCTCCAAGTAAAGTCAACAGAAACAGTTTTGATGTCCAAAAGGAAACAAGAGGGTGTGAACGAGTGCAAGGCAAACCTTGGCCCAGATTTGAGCTACCTCAAGTGGTAGGTAATGGGCCATTGTATTATTTACCTAGACAGTCTCTCCAGCTATGCCAAACAGAGGAGGTAAATATTACAATGACCCGCATCCATGGCTTCTCTGAGCTCATTTTGGAAGTCAAAGTTGATTCTGCTCCCCTTTACTGGAGTAAAGGAAGCCACTTAGTGGCTGCAATAAGCTGATGAAGCCACATGTGACTCGATTGCAATTTAATAGTCCCATGTACACAGGATGATGTTTTATTCAGGGAAATTATGAATTTCTTTTTGAGCTGTCCGCAAGCGGCAGGTTGATTATGAATGGTTCGGTCAAATTAACTGACCGTTATATGCAAATAGCCAGGTTACCATTATGGCAAATAGTGGGCAGTGCAAACTAATAGGAAGTCATTCGTGACTTTCAAAAGTGACCGTAATATTCAGGTAATTGTTATGGGTAGGTGGCCACTAAGACAGGTTTTACTGTATAAGGTTAAGCTCCAGGTCTTAGAAAGCATCAGTGTAAATGTCCAATAAAATCATATATAAGTACACACAGTTTTCAATTATGCCTAAACTCAGCAACCAGACAGCATACAGATGCTGGTTCACATTCAGAAGACTTGAAAATACAACATTGAAGAGTCCAACTAAAAATAATTTCAGTCCACCATGAAGTCTTGTTCAGTTTCAGTATTTGGTAAATTTAGACAGGTTATGGGGTGAAACACCTCCTCTATTTTCTTTTAAAACGTCATTACATGATTGTACATGCTCAGGCAATCATTTGAAGTTCAATGAAACTTATTCTGTCAGAAAACAGAGTCCCATTTTCACTGTAACTGTTGGACCGATCTTCCGCAGAATAGTACATGCAGGGTAGAACAGTGTCCATTGGAGTTAGCCAATTGAATGAAATACTTGCCTCATCTGTGTATGACAGATACTTTAGTTCTCCACCTGTGATGTTGATCACTTCACCAGGAAACTGATCACCATGGTGAATACATCACACCAACCACTAACTATATATGGCCTGCAGGTTTTTCTGCAAAGTGCTTCCAAATTAATTAAGCTATACCTAAAGAAAAGATGTCAAAACTGTCATGTGTCCTACATGACATGTCCCGTATGACTCCCTTTTGTGTTGTATGGGACAATTTTCAAATATCAATTAACTATAATCTAATTAAATAAAATATTTTGTAACTAATTTATATTATTACATAAAGGTTGAAATTAGATAATTTGAAGTAATTGTGCATGCAAAATAACAGTATTATGAAAAACTTTCAGCCTTATGTGTGTCGTACAGGACATGACACTAAATTAATTAATAATTAACACATTTCACGTCCACACTATAAAAGTAAATTTTTTGTAAATGTATGTACATTGGGTATACCCCTAATGAGTTGAGATATACCCCTAATGAGTTGAGATATACTCCTAATGAGTTGAGATATACCCCTAATGAGTTGAGATATACCCCTAATGAGTTGAGATATACTCCTAATGAGTTGACTAATAGCATTTAGTAACTTAAAAAAAACGTATTTAGGCAAATAATGAGTTAATGAAAGTCAGATTCAGAAAATGTCTGAAAATATGTAATCTTTACTTTTCTTCGAAATTGTCAAAAAGACACCATATAAAATGTTTCATAAAAGACTAAACTGTCCCAGTCACTTGATATATATCTGAGTACATGAATCACTTAATCACGTAATCAAAGGAGCTCCAAACCAGTCAAGGTTATAATGTCCCTAATCAAGGGAAATAGGGATTTTTATATCTAGAGTGTTATCCAGAAATAAAGGTACTCATGCTAAACTTGTCAACTTCCGTAACTACACAGAGCTTCAAGCAGGTAAGCATTACAAATCATGGGATTATAATTATTAACACTATTTAGAGGTATTGTACTTGGTAATTGAGATGGTATGATTGCATGATGCCAGTAACCAAATGGTGACAGTAGTTGTTGCAAACAAATTATTACTATTGAACATTTTGTTTCAGTCAAAATGTACAAAGTTGGAGCGATTCCTGTTAGCCATATTGGACGTTTCATCAAAGGGTCATGACATACCCAAGTTCAGGTGGGTGATTTATCCTTCTTATCACAATTTGATCTAACCTGTAGGGGTAAGACCACATTTAAATTTTACATAGGCGGCCATTATAACGTTTCCTTCATTTCCTGCAAAAATGTTCTTACGATTATCTTGAAAATTTAACAGCATATTTAACCTCCATTGACACAAGTCCTGTGGAAAACTCGTGAAATTCTCATACCTCATTTTTCAGAAAAATCCAACCAAACCTGACACCTCTCAATTTCGCCCCAATCTGGTGACAGATTTTGAAATATTGGTGCATGCTGCAAAATAGCCACTGTGCGAATACGTGAGCGATTAGCATATATTTATTGCTACCTCGTGAAAGACCTAATGCAGTAGTACATTCAGTATTCACTGGACTAACACATGCCATGTCAAAGTGCTCGAAAAAATTCACCCATCACACCAAAATGGTATTTTCAAGGGCACTCTTTCGATAGGTAATGGCAGACGAATCCTTAATGTGGTCTTACCCGTGTAAGACATTAGGTGGTTATATCTGATGAAGATTAATGTGGTCATTTGCCAGAAGCCATTGCAAGATCACTGTATAATATGTCAGAAAACTTATTCTGTGAACAAACACACATAAAATTATATATACCTATCTATACCTATATTTGTCAACATATTCTCTACAAGCTTTATGGAGATATGTTCTGGAAGATACATAGATCTTTCTCTATCCCTCTCCCTCTCCCTCTCCCTCTCCCTCTCCCTCTCCCTCTCCCTCTCCCTCTCCCTCTCTCTCTCCCTCTCCCTCTCCCTCTCCCTCTCCCTCTCCCTCTCCCTCTCCCTCTCCCTCTCCCTCTCCCATTTTAACATTCAGATATGTATTCTTTATTTATACAGTGGTGTGCCCTTACATCACTGACTTTTTAATATTTCGTGTCCTTAAGACCACTGACTGATTTATATCAGTCGTTGGCTCGCAGCCGTTGCACACTGGTAACTGAATAGAATCAGTAACATGAAGCATGTGGCAAACATGAACTCAGATGGACCTACAGTACATGGTTGCACTGCACAGCACAAAGTGTGCACACCCTATCATTGTGCAGTGTAAGTCAAGTAGGATTAATCCAAACAGCCAGTTCTTGGACTAGCAGTGTACATACATATCTGGGGTCGATTGCATTACAATTGTATCCGAAAGGGCAATTCTGGAATTTTCACACACGATCAAGTTCTAGAGCTCTCTGAAATGGTGTGAATGTGGCAATATAATTTGTTTAATCAAGTTCTGTTTACAACAACTAATGCTGGGCCTAATTGTGATTTGTATATATATATATATATTATATTAATTTATGAGCCTTTAATTATTGAATTTTTAAATGTCAAACAAAACTTCAGATTGTACCTAGGGATTCATAGCTTAGATAAAGAACAAGAACAAGAAGTTTATTTTTGACCCAAACCAAACAGCCAGTTCTTGGACTAGCAGTGTACATACAGATCTGGGGTCGATTGCATTACAATTGTATCCGAAAGGGCAATTCTGGAATTGGAATTGGTGTTGTTTTAAGGAATTGGTTCACGAGTCTGTCATTAATTTTAAGTTACTTTGCCAACTTTGTAACTTTTTTACTTAAAATTCTTTAGATATTGTTAATTAATGCTGCTCAAAACACACGTTATTTTGGGCGTTCCTGTTCAAACAAACAAGATTCAAACTTCTCTGGGAAGCTTTAACCATGCTACAACGATAGTACAAAGACTATTCCTACATAAATATCCACCACTGTACTCATTCATACAGCTGATTGAACTACAGCAGTGTGGAGTGAGCGAACATGCCCAAAGTGCTAAACAGCAGCACAGGATGCGATTCATGAATCTCGATTGAGAGTTGAGTGCTATTACCACTACTCAATGCATCCCACATGCTGGGTTGAGATTGTGCAAAACAATTTTATTTATCTTAACAGTCAAGACAAATTCCATACATCATGGAACCTAATACTTACTCTTATAGTTTGTGTAAATTTTATCATCAATTACCCAAACCAAGACTAGCCTATATATAACGGTATATCCTGCCTCCAAATAGCTATAGAAGTCGTCCTAATACTGATGTAACTTGCAACTGTATCAGACTCTGTTAAGTTCACAGTGGGATGTTTGTTTTAAGGCAACTGTGAATGAGGCAATGGAGATTAAATTTGACCACATCTGTGACCAGCAAAGTCAAGTTCTGTTAGAGCAAACACAGACATCAGCTGGCAGCTTAGTACCTGGAGTGTTTGCCTAAATCCTTAGCAGCACTAACAGTAACAGAATGGGCAGAAGTCCACTGACAGGCTTTGTGGTCAGTCAGTGGTCAGTGGTCTTGATAGTGGTGTGTGCAATGGACATGTTGTCACTTACTGGCTTAGATACGTGTTTGGATGCACTTTGCTTCATCTCACAGTTGTCTTGTATAATTTATACCATTCATGTCAATAGCACGTACCATTATCTGCTATATTATGTACAGCCTGTATACCTTTTAAGAACTTTCCACACACGATCAAGTTCTAGAGCTCTCTGAAATGGTGTGAATGTGGCAATATAATTTGTTTAATCAAGTTCTGTTTACAACAACTAATGCTGGGCCTAATTGTGATTTGTATATATATATATATATTATATTAATTTATGAGCCTTTAATTATTGAATTTTTAAATGTCGAACAAAACTTCAGATTGTACCTAGGGATTCATAGCTTAGATAAAGAACAAGAACAAGAAGTTTATTTTTGACCCCAAAATATAACAAATATTCATAAAATAAACATATCAGGTATATACATTTACACAAATAAAACTGATATGCATACATAATAATGTGTGTATGTACCATTTTTGAAACCAGTATAGTAATTAATTAACAGAACCTTTTAATTTTATGACAAATAGGGAGTCAGTGGCTCCGATTAAGACATATTGTCGCTATCATAGGAGCCACCACAGTTATGAAAAATATTTGTTTTAAATATATGATGGCCTTTCAAGTTATGTGTCTATCTAAATTATAATATTTAAGTGTGAATTATATGTGGCAGTAAATGTTCTTTATAGCGATTGATATAATCAAAACTGTGTATGTACTTGATTACTAAAATTTTCATCCATCATTATATACTCATATTTATTGAACTTTCTACAATTGTTCTGATTGTTCTCATTTAGGTGAGATGATATTATTCTACAATACGTAATCAGATTATTTGATAAATTTACCATAATTCAAGACCATACTTTTACTGGCATTATAACTAACTTATAGTGTGAGAAACAAGGTGAAACATGCATGTTGTCCAGTCCAGTCCATTGGTCAGTTAGCCCTGATAACAGATGATTTGATGTTTTCCTATCTAGTGTGCCTCTCTCTCTCAGAGGTGATTGTTTGGCAGTCAAGCCAACCACACACACTCTAGGCTGGTCTGTCTCCAGGCTGGACTGCTCTGTCCACTTAACCAATTACAGCAGATATGCAAATGTGCTCGGCTATTTATGTCATGGTCAGTTGGCTGTAGCCCCTTTGGGTAAGCTGGCACTGTGGTCAGCTGGTGGCTGGAGTCTTGGACATGTTTGGGGACTAACCATAAACTTTACTGACCACTGGTCTGCTTATTGGAATTTAGTAGAATTGTTGTGAGTCACCTATGGCCTAGACTGGATGAAGTGTTGGGGATTAAATCATCCCCAGATGTGTGGGGTGTGATGAACAGAACGAATGCATCCACCGATTTCATGCAAATGGCAGTTTGAGATGCAGCATCCTGCCAAGAAGACAGTGTGTGTTGCCTCCGAACATATCAAAGGATATCCATCAACCGTATACTTGTGTATGCAATGCGCGCCCTGTGTGGCAAGGCTGATGTAGCTGTCTGGCTACAGAATGAACCAGAACAGTGTCCAAGTTTTGGGTAACAGTCATCCTTTTTATTCTCTGAAAATGGACTTCCATTGCAACTGTTTTTTGAGTGTCGACTTTATCAACGAGACATTAGTGGAAGGAAGATTTATAATTCACCACTGTCATCAGTGTGTATATTTATGTGAATCCACAATTTGATAGAGTCATTAATAAGTCGTCACAGTTGTTACTAATTATCTTCTGGGAACTACAAGATGAGTTGGAGAAGTATTCATGTCATGTCTGCATTGAAAACCTACAAACAGGTGAGTCTTGAAATGTTGCTTGAAAATAATATTTGCCGATGCAGGGGTAGAACTTCAGCATTTATTTTACTAGACAGTAGGACTAGTAAAGACAAAAGTTTACTAGTGTCATCCTGGCCTGGCTTTAACACTGCCTGCCAGACAGTCCGTGTCACTCAGCATCTGTCATCACAGTCAGTGTCACTGCTGTCAGTGTAACTACCACAGTCCAGCCTTGGCCCAAGCAGCTGAGTGTTTGGCCTCAATGCTCCACCAGCTCTCTACAGCTTGGTGATGTCAAGTTAATGGAAGCTGTTAACAAGCGTCTTCAGATAACTACAGGTGTACCACTAGATGGTGACAGGGTAATCATTTTCAATGCTGTCACTGGTGTCCCCTCTTGGCTGTACCCTGGGTAGTTCTTCAGGAGATCATCACAGACATTCGTAAGAGTCGTCACCAACCCTTATCTCGATTCATGAACTGTCTTTGGTTTTCCTTATCCGATATGCTTCTTTTAAATGTGTGCCTAGTCCGAATCCTCAGTTCCTGTCTACAAACGTGGCACCTCCCAGTCTGACTCCGTAGGTCCTGTCTACAAACGTGACCCCTCCCAGTCTGACTCCGTAGGTCCTGTCTACAAACGTGGCCTCTCCCAGTCTGACTCCGTAGGTCCTGTCTACAAACGTGGCCTCTCCCAGTCTGACTCCGTAGGTCCTGTCTACAAACGTGGCCTCTCCCAGTCTGACTCCGTAGGTCCTGTCTACAAACGTGGCCTCTCCCAGTCTGCTATGTGATTCATTTCACTCATGTGACCTGTGACATCTGATTTATGCATATCTTTTATTTCTTATGTTTTTACTTGTCAATTCAGCAGTAGTTCTCAGCAAAGTGTTTGAGTGAGAAAGTAGAGTCACTCAGATAGTTCCATCTGTTGCATTGATATTGTATTATTACACTGTGCTTTTTACAAGATTGCCATCCAGAAAATTAACTCTAGATGACAGGTGGACAAGAAAGCCTTTTGGCTTATCGAGAGTCCAGAACTTTTTATCTATGTGTATCCCACATATTGAGACTGTTATTTGATTAGAATGCTTTGGTTTCAGTATGTATTCATGAATAAACACCTGCATAATTAATATGGGAAATAAATAGCAAGAAATATATTGAAGACTGAATGCTATAGATGAGGACAAGTGGCCAGTTTGCATATGTTGTAATAAGACAAAGTGGCCACCTGACAAAGTCAGTATTATTTACTGCTGGTTGACTCTGTACAATGGAAGCCAATGAACACATTGGCAAGTCTTTGTCTCGATTATACCCTAGGGCCCTGGCCTTCTGTTGTTTTAACCAACCTGTTGGTATGGTCTTTGGCAAGTCTCTGGCCACAGTTATCTCCAGGGACTCTTGTTATTCCACTTGTGTTATCTGCAGTTAGTGCTGTTATTCATCTTGTCTTGGACATCTGGCAAGGTCATGGGAATTGTCAGTCGAAGTTACTCACATTAGCAAAATATAATTGCATATAAATTTACCATGAAAACTCCTCATATTTGGAGTTTATTTACTGAGTTGTTTTAAATTTTATATTTGCATTTTTTAAATTTTTGCATAATATTACTCAGTTGTTGTCTTCGGTAACCCTGGCACATACTGAAGTGAAAACTGTAAGTCTCCTTCGTAGATTTACAAACTACATGCATTTAACTTTAAAGCATGCCTATTATTGTGACTGATGACTAGGCATACTTAAATAAACCGCACACTCAAATCAGGTTTATACGCCACCTACAAAAATCACTAATAAATAAAGAATATATTTGATGTTCAGGTGTGATCCACATCTGCATCCGTGCTAACAGTTTAAATTATATAGCTTAAATTGTAAAAAAAAATTGGATCAGTGTGTACTGTATAGATTAAATGTGGACAGTCTGTGTAGAAGTTTAATTGCCGGTTGCCTATCTGTCTTCTTCCCTGAAGCTGTGCTTTATTGTATAGCGAGTGGTTGATAAATGAAAGCCCTACCCATGCAATGAATGAAAGCACTCCAGTGTGGGAGCATTTAATGTGAAAGACATCTAAGATGTGCCAGGACCTCTGTTGCAATTATTGAGTGATTGGTCTCTTGTACTGGAGAGTTAGGGCACTGGATTATAAGCTTCACTGATTATACAGGCACTGATTATTATGCTGGCCTAATTAACCTCTATAAATAATGACCTCATTACCAACACAATGCATGGAAATTGGAAATAATTCCCTAACACAAGTAATCAGAAAACTTGAATAAAGGCTCTTTTTAAGAGTCAAAACTATGGGGTGTGACAAGAAAAGTCTCCCCAGTAAATTGGCCACTCTGTCTGCTAAACCTGTTCTGTTAACAACACGAGTTATTCTTAACAAGCCAATTGAGTAGAACTGTTGATTTTGTGAAATTGTCAAACCCACTAAAAAGGGGGACAGCTGAGAGATTTACCATTTCACTCCAGATCTTTTGTATTTAGAAAGAACTATTGAACAATTTTGTTGGTATATTTATACAAGGTAGTTTTAAAAGTAGACAATCATCATATATGTCGAGCTATATCTCTTGTGAATCCAGTAGCGTTATTGATAAAACATTGTTCCTTGATAGTTACCTTTGGCATACACCAGTACAAGTGATTTTAAAATGTCAACTTGACATTATAAAAATTTGGGAAAAATGGCTTTAGGTATCTAAAACAAAACTACCAGTATTTTAAAATGAACCTGTGCAATAAAATTTCGTCTTTATATAGGGTTCAAACACAGCGACCAAAAGATACATATTTGAAGATTGACTTCTCTAACCACCAGTTGCTTCCCAGGTGCCTTTTGTTTTGACAGTTATATCTAGATACATTGGTCAATATTTACCAAGCTTTAGGGTAGAGATCATCCCGTGTATTGGTGTTGTTTTCGTATTGTTTGCATCAGTAGTTTTCGCTATTGATTTTGGTACTGTTGTTATTGACATGTTCCTGGTTGTCTCGTTTGTGAACTGTCACTATACAGGTGTGGATGAAGTGGGTCTATTTTCTTCTGAGTGACGACTTCAGTTGGTTGATTGTTGTCGCCTAAAACTGATGAGATCCAAACATTCACAACAACAAAACCGGAGAAACTACATCTAGAGACTGTGATTTTTTAAATGTGTATTATGTATGTTGCTAAGTTCCTATTCTGAAGATTTGGCTGATGTAAATCTTTGCAGTTGTTGTGTAATTATATAAATAATATGACATATACGTTTAATTTCATCTGTCATGCTACAATAGGCCACTTACCTGATTTGGCACAGCATTGGTTGTAGATTCTCAATGTTGGGATGGCAAATTCGCATGCCACAGTTCTCAATGTGGCCCAGTGATCTTGTTTGAAATGTTGGTCAACGCAGTGGTTTCTATGAGCCTGTTTTCTGAAGTTACTGCATTAGGCATGATATTGTTTCTATGTGATTATATCATATCAACATAGTTTTTGGTCAACCCTGTAGGTTTGTTTGGTCATTTTGGAGAAACATTTCAGGGTGTTGGCGTCATCTGTCAATGCTGCTCAGAATGTATGGAAAACAAACTACATGAAGTGGTATATATATCTTATTTATTCAGCTTATTGTCAGGCAATATACAATGCTCACCAGATATTCTGTGTCCTGTATTTTGAACAGTGATATTTTTAGCCCCATGACTAAACAATGCCTGACCAAATGTCAGGAGATGTGATAGTAATGGTCCCTCTCGTATTACCTGCTATTGTTAGCCAACCATCTAATTAACTTGAGTTACTGCTCTCTGCTGGCATTACTGCAGTCTCCTGAAATTGCACTGCTGACCAATTTTTGGAACAACACCTGCAGAATAGATGGACACTAGTGTTAGATCTAGAACTGTTTGAGATTCTAGCTGGAATATATAAGAGAGGTCATTAAATAAATTATATAATATACTCTTTAAAAACAACCCAATGTTCAGACTGAATGGAACCGTTGTTTATGTTAACAGGTTTGTTAAATAGATACAATAAACAAGGCCTTTATGCAGGATAACATTTTTACCAGTCCAAAAATTTCCTGGTAGATACGTGCATCTGTGCAGTCGAAATGTCATATATATACATAAATACATTTACCATAAATACATATACACATATACAATATTTTAAATACATGCATACACAAGTGTGACACACATTTTAAAGCATAATGGTCAGATGAATACAAATTATAACGGTGAGAGTGAACCACCTGTCCAAACTCAAATTTTGAAAAAACCCAACTCAACCCATCAGAAAGACAGGTGGACAGTTATCTAGATAAAGCTATGTCAGAAGCTGTGCAAGGCTGTGTACCTCCTTTGTGGAGTCTAGTCGTGTCTCATAATGTCTAAGTTTACCTCGCAGTTGAGTCCAGTATGCCAATAGTTTTAAATAAAAAACATGAAAGGTTTTGAAGGCAAAAATGCCATATAAATATCCATTTCTTGTCTTTGACAAAAAATTACTTCCAAGCTTCATCCTCTGAGCATAAATGATAACCTGTGTATGATATTGAAATATCTAAAAATTAAACATCATAGCGACTGATAGCACTCATTGCCAACATCGTTTTTATAGATTTCAATTCTGAAATTTGTCCGTGTTCACAATGTTAGGCCACCGCGACCATTGCATCCTAACAACATTGCATGGTAACTGCCATGAGCAGCTAGACTGATGGCATCTTTCCACCATTACTGTCCACTTAGACTGTTGCAAGGAACTGTGGACATTGGTGGGCAGAGTGGCAAGGGGACTGAGTGCAGGGGAATGCACATGCTAATATGTAGACACTGAGTCTGCCTGGACAATGTGTTCATTCTGATTATGTCATCAGTGGTAATATAAGCCGCCTCCTTGTTGCCTAATCAAGTGGCCTGGCTCACAGGTTATAGACACTAATGCTTCATATCAACCTCCTGTGGTTGTCTCACTAAATCCTACTTAAGAGGCCCCCTTGATGATATGTTATAGGTCAATTAAGGTAGCTGGGTAATGGGAACTGAAGTACAGGAGTCCAGTATTCTATCAGGTGCTGAGGTAGTCTAGGGATCTAGTATTCTACCAGGTGCTGAGGTAGTCCAGGGATCCAGTATTCTATCAGGTGCTGAGGTAGTCCAGGGATCCAGTATTCTACCAGATGCTGAGGTAGTCCAGGGATCCAGTATTCTACCAGGTGCTGAGGTAGTCCAGGGATCCAGTATTCTACCAGGTGCTGAGGTAGTCCAGGGATCCAGTATTCTACCAGGTGCTGAGGTAGTCCAGGGATCCAGTATTCTACCAGGTGCTGAGGTAGTCCAGGGATCCAGTATTCTACCAGGTGCTGAGGTAGTCCAGGGATCCAGTATTCTACTAGGTGCTGAGGTAGTCCAGGGATCCAGTACTCTACCAGGTGCTGAGGTAGTCCAGGGATCCAGTATTCTACCAGGTGCTGAGGTAGTCCAGGGATCCAGTATTCTACCAGGTGCTGAGGTAGTCCAGGGATCCAGTATTCTACCAGGTGCTGAGGTAGTCCAGGGATCCAGTATTCTACCAGGTGCTGAGGTAGTCCAGGGATCCAGTATTCTACCAGGTGCTGAGGTAGTCCAGGGATCCAGTATTCTACCAGGTGCTGAGGTAGTTCAGGGATCCAGTATTCTACCAGGTGCTGAGGTAGTCCAGGGATCCAGTACTCTACCAGGTGCTGAGGTAGTCCAGGGATCCAGTATTCTACCAGGTGCTGAGGTAGTCCAGGGATCCAGTATTCTACCAGGTGCTGAGGTAGTCCAGGGATCCAGTATTCTACCAGGTGCTGAGGTAGTCCAGGGATCCAGTATTCTACCAGGTGCTGAGGTAGTCCAGGGATCCAGTATTCTACCAGGTGCTGAGGTAGTCCAGGGATCTAGTATTCTATCAGGTGCTGAGGTAGTCCAGGGATCTAGTATTCTATCAGGTGCTGAGGTAGCCCAGGGATCTAGCATTCTAGACAAGGCAACCAATGAGAGAACCCAGAGGAGTTTAAATATTTCACTAGACAGGACGAAAGGATCTGTATTCTCAGAGTTTTGGTGTGTGAAAATAACAGTCATCAGCCTAGGGACTTGTCTATGTTTACCTATTAACAACAGCCATCCCTATTAAGCGGGGCCAAGAAATCTCACTAAATCTCACCGCTAGATACATTGCTGTATGTTTATGAATGACGAGATTGATTATGACTGCCACACAAAATGATACAAATACATGCATCATTTACATTATATGTTATTCACTATTCTTTGGTTAATTAGTAGTAGCAGTATTGTTTATGCGGGAAAGTGATTTCTCGTCAGATAATTGTAAGTATTTCTTCAGTAAAACAAACTTATCTAACAATTTTTTCGCATAACATGAAATAAATAAGTGGTAATAATCTCTTTCAGAAAAGTTGATTGAATGGCGGCCCAGTATGTGTGTACAACTTCAAGCACACGGATGCGCATGCACACACGCACATACACACACACAGACACACACACACACACACACACACACACACACACACACACACACACACACACACACACACACACACACACACACACACACACACACACACACACACACACAAGGAGTACATTATTCATATATATATTCATATCTTAAACATTGACAATAATTATTGTTACCTTGTTTATCTTGCAACTCTTGCATCCATCCACCTGTCATTTCATCTATCTGTCCATCTTTCCATCAGTGATCCATTCTCGTGCCCATTTCCTGCCCATTGTACCAAACGTCCCTACCTCCAAGTAGCCAACTTTCTGTCCTTTCATCTTCTGCTCTATTTTATCTCCATTAGTCTGCTGGTTCCTGCATCCACCAGTAAGTGTACTTCACCATCCCATCCTCTGTAGGGCCAGGGCACATCTCATAGGTACATGGTTGTCTCGAAAGAAGATACTGGTCATAATAATAATAATAAATTTGATTCGATATGGCGCCAGATCCAAAACTGTTCATGGTGCTTCACGGTGTATTAAAATATGGCCTACAATTCTAATAATAATTATAATTAATATTCTAATAACAATTAGAATAATAATTTTAAACTAATATTATGTTATTTTTATAATATGATTAATAAATAATTACACTAATGACTACATTAATAAATTTATACTAATATTTATTAAATTTATAATACTAATATATATAGATATATATTATAATATAAATGTCCAATTAAGTTTGTTAAAATAAATGCTGCTAACTAAAATTAAAGCGAATAAGATTACAGAAAATATTCCATATTATCCAGTAATTAACTGTAAAGTATAACATGTACAGCAACTATTGTACTCATTTGGACGAGATACAAAAATGTGGTTCTGAAGAAATGACTAGTTGACATTCAAAACTGGCATGAGTGTCCTGTGTTTACATGTGGTTGATACAGGCGTATTCTCTTGGCATTTCGGTGGTCTCCCCTGTGACCGATGCCTTTGGTGGTGAGCCCACGAGATTGTAATATACCAGACAGTCCTTAACAATTGACGTAGATGTAGCATCAGCCTCCATGCATCATGCTGGGGTCTCTTAAGGTGACATTACCGCTGCGTTAATCTACTGATGCCATCTACAGCCTATTGATTATTGCGGAGGTGTATTTGGCCCTCATATGATCTTTGTTTCTAGATGAGTTCTTTCACTGCTGCGGTTGAAGGACATCCCACACATGGCTAAATGTGTCAGTTGTCGTAAACAAGATAGATGACGTCAAGGTGGGAGGCTGAATGGCCAGTGGGTAATTGATGGGATGATCTGCAATAAAGAGTGATCACTCCTACTCAGGGAAATTAGCCGCGTGGTTAACCAACCTACCTTACTTACTTAAATACTTACTTACTTCTGCAGCCGTGTCTCTTTGCCATGTTTTTTTTGGCCTTCCTCGCCTTCTTTTTCCTTCAGGATTCCACATCAGAGACTATCTTGTGATGTTTGTTGTTGGCTTTCGCAGTGTGTGTCCAATCCAACTCCACTTTCTCCTCAGGATCTGCTGAGCAACAGGTTCTTGGCTAGTCCTTTGCCATAGCTCCTCATTTCTGATTTTGTCTTGCCATTTTATGCATAGAATTCTTTGCAGACATCGATTAAAGAATGTCTGAATTTTGCCTAATGTTGTTATCAGGAATGATGTCTGTGTCTTGCCCACTCTTGCAGCAACATCTGCCTCTGTACCACCTTGCTTCTTTATCCTAAGTAGGTAAAGGAATCCACTAGCCAATATACCTATATAATGTTAAGGTTAATAGTTGAATTACTATTTGGGTAGCAGGTGGTAAAATGGCTTGTGACCAGTCAATTTGTGATGAAGAAGATAAATTATTCTTTTTTGTATGAATGCATTGGACACTGCTGGTTCCAATGGACCTATGGAGGGGCAATCTAAACAAAACAGTGGCACATGAGTCGGTACTGCCGCACATCAGGGTTATCTAAAAGTGGTGATTTTACAGGGGCAGATCCAGAAAGCGAGTCTGGGGGGCACAAATCCTCCATTGGCGGCCGAACCAAATGGTGTAAAATAAATGTTGTTGGTGCCGCACCGCCATAGCTTCAGTCGCTGTTTCGGCTGGACTGGTGACATCAAAAGACGTGGGGGGTGTGCTGTTGAAAAATGTTGTCGCTCTGCGGCTGCAATTTCACCTGCTTCTCGGTGTCACCTACCTCCACTCAACTGGTTACATTGGAACACAGGGGTGCTGTTGAACATTTGTCATCACTGTGTCACTGTAACTTCAGCTTATAACCTGAACGAGGGCACATTTCAAAGGGTCTATGGGCATGATCGCGTGGGCCCACTATGAAAGGTCTGCGGGCATGCCAAATTCCTAAGTTCTAGGAGGGCATGGCCTCTAGGGGCCCCTTGGATTCACCTATTTTTTATATCTTATTTTATTTTTTATTTTTTACTTTTTTATTTGTTTATATATCTATATATATTACCTACTTATGGTGTAAGCTATTTTACTTATATATGTATGTATGTATATATATATATATATATACAGCCCTGTATATTAACTAAAATTTATTTTTAATGTATATTTGTCTGTACTAGTATGTTTTAACCTGAGCTATAAAAGCATTTGTATTTGTAAAGAGAAGGATTACAATTTCCACTCAACATAAAAATACACGTTCATGTGCAGTAGACTACACAGAATGAAGGTTAGAACATAGACACATCAGACCAGTTCCTCTGTTCCCTATCAGTTATCAGCTTTCCCTTCCCTCTGCCCTTAGCCCTTCATCTTCAGCAGTCTTCCCCATTCAGTCAGTTATCTTCCCCCATTCAGTCAGTTATCTTCCCTCATTCAGTCAGTTATCTTCCCCCATTCAGTCAGTTATCTTCCCCCATTCAGTCAGTTATCTTCTCCCATTCAGTCGGTTATCTTCCCCCATTCAGTCAGTTATCTTCACAGTCTATGGTGTCTTCAAGTGTTCAGTCAGGCTCAGCTAATTCATTCAAGTGTTCTGTCAGGCTCAGCTAATTCATTCAAGTGTTCCATCAGGCTCAGCTAATTCAAGTCCAAGCAATATTCTGTGGTCAAGCCAGCTGAATGTCAGTTTCTCCCCAGACCCTGTCTGGACCCTGTCTGGACCCTGATGTCCTATGCTCAAGGTGTGGTTTGAAGGAACTCGTATGTACAGTGGTGTTTTCATATCTCGGCTCCAGCTAAATGACGTTATGTATCTTTCTGCAGACATTGTTATTTTGAGTGAAGCAACAAGCCTGATATCCTGTCAAGAGTTGTTATTATGATATTTATGCTAGGCAGTTGTCGAATACTCTGTGGTTGTAATCAATCAAAAGGGAAATATTACAGTTTACAGTATCCTGTCCTGTCTGTAACATACTAAAAGCCCTTTTCTGACTGGCCTAACATATTCTCTTTGGAAGGATCTGGATGGGCCTACCTGCTGACACTAGATTGGAAATATAGATTATAAAACTCCCCTTGTAACTTTGAAGGTAATACTGTAGCAGAGGATGGAAATATAAATATAACAATGCCTTTGAGAAGACCACACAAGAGACAGGGACATTCACGAGACTGCAAGGGTTAACATATGTACATGTATACAATGGAAAGTGATAGTGTTGTGGAATGGCAAAGGTTAACTCGGGCTTAAAGTGGTTCGCAATGTGTGATGTTGGCTCAATATCGCCATCGAGATATTGATTCTGTGTCTCCGCTGATTTCATCTTACGGCCAAAACGTTTGCCGGCTGCATTGATTCTGTCCCATGATGCACTGGTCGCGATTCAAGCCGACAGATATGAGGAAGTGTTGTTTTATTCATAGTGGCAGAGGAGGTTGTGTGCTTACGCGTGTGCGTTGGGGGCTTCCAAATGTCACGCTGGTATAGACAGAGGCTGGATTGTCATGATGTCACAGGATTATATTCTGGCAGTGTCGTCAGTGAGGTGTCTTGAAGGAAGGCCTGTTGACTGTGCAGAGGGCCAGTTGGCAGTAACAGGGAAGCATATTGTGAGTAGGCACTGGTGATACCTAGAAAGAACCAGAGTGGTGTAGTGGCTAGATCATCGGACTCTCAATCGAGAGAACCTCGTTCAAATCCTGTGCTACCGTGTCGAACCTTGGGCAAGTTCATTCACTCTACGTTGCTCCAGTTCACTTTATACACAGTGGAGGATATTTGTGTATGAATAGTTTTTGTGCATTAATTGCAGCGTGGCTGGATGCTTCTCGCAGAAGTCGAGATGGTGTTCGATTGAACAGATCTGCCAGAGAGTAAAGCGTAAAGCACTTTGAGCAGTCCTAAGGAACTTACCTTTTTAGAAGTATTGAGTATCTGCTGATTGTGTAATTGTTGACATTGCGAATATCAGAGTATACTTGAAAACAATATTGACAAGTTGTCTCTTACAGTGTAATGACTGTACATACTTTATTTAGCATATAAACACAACAAATGTTGACTCGATAAGATATCCACTTGCCATTTTGATGTTTTTCTTTGGATGATAACCTTGGGAATTATTAATAAATATATTGAATATACCCATGAGGTATATATGTTCCATATGACGTGTGTACAGACAGTTTGAATGGTGGATGATTCAACATTGGACAGTTCATCACTAGATCTGACAGACAGAAAAAGTGAACTTCTGCAGTAGTCCAAAATATTACTCTCTGGTATTTCTTCCTGTTGGGCTATTGGCTTTTGTCTGTGAAAGTGATTGATGGTAGGCTTACAGAAGTGATGCTTGAGCACACTTTTTGTTTGTTATGGATTTAATTAAAGCTGTCACTTGTCAAGCGGCAAACGAAAAAACTTGACAAGTGACATCTTTAATTAAATCCGTTTCAGCTACACAGGAAACACGTCTTGCTTGTCTAAGCCATGGACATAGACATATTAGTTTCATTGAAAACTATGCAGGTTTCAAATGTTGACAAGCAGGCCCTTAGCCAGACAAATTTTTGTTGCCAGTCTTTAAATAATCAGAAAACTGTTGTGCCTTTCAGGACATGAATAGCTTCTGTGGAAGCCAGTCATGTAAATCACAGCCATTATTGGCCAGTTTAGTTGTTTTCAATGACAAACCAGTGTCATTTGAGCAATTTGTTTAATTAATACTGAATCAATTTGATTTGTTTCACTACCAATTGTGCAAATGATAGTCATTAATGTGGGCCTCTAGACTTGAAACACATCTTATCAGTTGTAATTATTCATCTTGGCCAGTCATGAAGATGGGCAGACAGGCCCCTGTTGACTTGTGGGAATGTTTAGATGCTGATATTAATCTCATTTAGTGATATGGAAGATATTGTTGCAAGTTTCAAATACCGCTCAACTGTAAGTTTAATTCTTGCTATTAAAACTCATTTAGTGACATTTTACTGCCTTAGTGTGCCATCACAAATCTGCTGGTGGAGCTAAAATGAATGAATTGCGTTTTCAGTGACATGCAGAGTGTGAGTAACATCCTCGCGGGGGAGCTACTGGTCGACATCGATCGTGTCTGCTCGTGTTGCGATGATGACGACATCGTGCCCTTGCAAGAGTACCTACTGCGGGGTCGGGGGAGTCTCATTCTGTCTGTCCTCAACACCATCGGGGTGCAGGTAGGAAGACTTGTTCCGCCATCTGTTCAGCTCACTAACTGGGATCAGCACATTCATTGTCTCAAGACAGGTTTGAAGGACGTATGGTAAACAATAGTAACAAATATTTCATAGTCAAACATTGAGTTTATTTACCAATACAGTTTAACTCTAGTCTCTTCAGAGTTCCTTACAATATTTGTTTGACAATTTAGTTAACTGGCATTTAAGTAGTATTACAGTAGCATTGATTTAATCCCAAATAAAACTATATTCAGACCCTGTGCGATAAACAATATGTAAAGTATGATCGCCTAATACAGGAATGTTCAACAATGCATGAAGGCACCAGCAAGGTTTCAATTATTCCACAGTTTCTCAAAATGTCTACTCTAAGTGTAATTAACGACAATAACAGTAGCAGAGATCACCAGTTGTCTAACCCAGTGGATGTGAATGCTGTAAATATGTGGCAGGAGATGTACCATGTATGATGTAGTCAACAGGGAGACAGGGCATCCTTCCATCAGCTACACACTCACAGCTGTTCATCTCATCACTCTGTCTTATTATATGTCCCAACTTCATGGCATTAGTTGCTCCAAACCGGGTCAATTTTTCGTATTCAATTCAACCCCCCTTTCACATAAATCTTATGACGCCATAAATGTCAGATTGATGTGTTGTATTTCCTAAGCAGAATTACTTTAGAGACATAAATAATACTAATGAACATTTAGTATTCATGAAATGTTCACCCGTCTCACTAAGGGATTTGCTGTTGAAGTAATAAAAATAGAGATAAATATTACAGCTATTGGCTACACGAAAGGCACGTCTAGCTGAAATTTATCTAGTGCATGATACTGGGCCGTTAACTGAGAGAGTAAAGAATTGTCTTGTAAACATCTTATTACGTCCATCTAATGTTACAATTAGATACCCTGTATGTAACATGTTAGAATGGTTCCGACGTTAAGGTCATGGAAGGCTGTTGCAAGCAACGAAGACATCAGTGACACCGGAGGTGGACAGTCTTGTCCAATACGTTTTGGTGATATGGAGTTTTGAGCGTCATGTAAATGAGCAACATTTCAACGTTATGTACAACAATACCAACGTCATCCGTGTGAGTCCGTTTGCTACAAAGTTATCGCTGGTTGAGTTAACCCACCTGAAAAATTTGAGTTTTGAAAGTTAGGTATTCATATTTCAAATCATGGGCCATTCAATGTAAACCACTCATCAAACACACTTTTTCAAGATAATAATTCCAAATTGCGTTATTCAAATCAGTGGTAAATTGTTTGCTGTTTCCCTTTAATATTCCTGTCTGATGTTGCAATACACTCTCTCTTTCTTCTGTTTAGGGGGTCACCTGTTCCCAGGAGTTGGCGGAGGTGTTGGTGTCCATGTTACCCTATTGCTTCAAGTTCCACCTTGCTGGTCAGACAGATGAGGCGAGGACACGGGAACATGTGGCAGGTGAGGTCAATAACTGCATCTGTATAAGCGGGAATCATTGGGACCCCTCGGGATACTCAAGTCAAGTGTGGCTCAGGAAGACTTCTGTGAAAATCAATAGTCTAACATGATAAGTATAAGGTATGTCCAGTGAAAACATGAGTTGTGGTGATGAGGGGATGGGGCTGGGGGAAGGAGTAGGATTGATGTGAGGTTGGCATCAAATAAGTGGGAGGTAGGATTGGTGGGAGGGTTGCATCAAATAGTAAAATTGGTGGTAGGTTGGTTCAAATAGGTGGAGGTAGGATTGGTGGGAGGATGGTTCAAATAGGTGGAGGTAGGATTGGTGGTAGGTTAACATCAAATAGACAGGAGGTAGGATTGGTGGGAGGTTGGTTCAAATAGGTGGGGGTAGGATTGGTGGGAGGTTGGTTCAAATAGGTGGGGGTAGGATTGGTGGGAGGTTGGTTCAAATAGGTGGGGGTAGGATTGGTGGGAGGTTGATTCATATAGGTGGGGGTAGGATTGGTGGGATATTGGTTCAAATAGGTGGGGGTATGATTGGTGGGAGGTTGGTTCAAATAGGTGGAGGTAGTATTGGTAGGAGGTTGGTTCAAATAGGTGGGGTAGGATTGGTGGGAGGTTGGTTCAAATAGGTGGAGATAGGATTGGTGGGAGGTTGGTTAAAATAGGTAGGAGGTAGAATTTGGAGGAAGGTTGGTTCAAATAGGTGGGGGTAGGATTGGTGGGAGGTTGGTTCAATTAGGGGGGGGTAGGATTGGTGGGAGGTTGGTTCAAATAGGTGGGGGTAGAATTGGTGGGAGGTTGGTTCAAATAGGTGGGGGTAGGATTGGTGGGAGGTTGATTCATATAGGTGGGGGTAGGATTGGTGGGATATTGGTTCAAATAGGTGGGGGTATGATTGGTGGGAGGTTGGTTCAAATAGGTGGAGGTAGTATTGGTAGGAGGTTGGTTCAAATAGGTGGGGTAGGATTGGTGGGAGGTTGGTTCAAATAGGTGGAGATAGGATTGGTGGGAGGTTGGTTAAAATAGGTAGGAGGTAGAATTTGGAGGAAGGTTGGTTCAAATAGGTGGGGGTAGGATTGGTGGGAGGTTGGTTCAATTAGGGGGGGTAGGATTGGTGGGAGGTTGGTTCAAATAGGTGGGGGTAGAATTGATAGGAGATTGGTTCAATAGGTGGAGGTAGGATTAGTAGGAGGTAGGTTTAGTGGGAGGTTGGCTTCAAATATGGTGGATTTTCTTGTTAAACATAACTTGATAAACCCATCTCAACATGAGTTTTTTAAAGCAAGGTCATGCTTAACAAATATGTTATGTTTTTTTGTTTTTTTAAGGATTAAAAGTGATGGAGATAGACAGCATTTACAAGGTGATCTTGACAGGTTGATCAAATGGTCTTAAAAGTGGCAAATGCTGTACAATTTTGGGAAATGTAAATGCCTCCACACAGGACATGGGAACGAAGAGGTAGAATATACAATAGGGGTACTGTACTAACTACTACTGTAAAAGAAAAGGACTTAGGGTTAACCATTAGTGCTGATATGAAGGTTTCAGAGCAGTGTGGAGTTGCAGCTTCAAAGGGAAATCAAATCCTTGGATTAATTAGGCGAAATATTGTGTATAAGGAAAAAGAACTAATAATACCGCTGTACAAAACAATAGTGATGCCTCTTTTAGAATATTGTATACAAGCGTGGAGGCCATATCGCAAGAAGGACATAGATATGCTAGAAAGAGTACAGAGGAGAGCAAGTAAAATTATACCAAAACTGAGAGATCTTAGTTAAGAAATTTGCCTAAAAGAATGTGCTTTAACAATACTGGAGACCAGGAGATTGAGAGGAGATCAGGTAGAAGTGTTTAAAATACTGAATGGTTATGAAAATATTGATAGAAATATTTTTTTCTCAGTTAAAAAAGATAGAAAGACTAGAGGACATGAAGTTACATTAGCAAAGACACATACCTCAGAAGGGCGGGATATACATAGATAAAAGGGTTGGATTCTCGATAAGCCAAAGGGCTTCCTTGTCCACCTGCCACCTAGAGTTAATTCTCTTGGTGGCAATCTTATTCAATCTTGTTAAATAAGTGGGAGGTTGGTGTCAAATAGCTGGAGGTAGGATCGGTGGGAGGTAGGTTTAGTGGTAGGTTAGCTTCAAATAGGTGGGAGATTGGTTTAATCAGGTGGAGGTTGGATTGATGGGAGGCTCGTGTCAAATAGGTGGGAGGCTGGTATAAAAAATAAGTGGGAGTTTGGTGTCAAATAGGTGGTAGATAAGCTTTGATAAATGGCTATTGGAGGGTGGCTCTCAAAACTGAAGAGATGTTGAAACCTTGCCACACCCCAATCAATAATGATAGATTACTTCCAATAATTACTATGATGGAGCAGGTTCACCAGAGAAGTAGCTTGTATTATTTATATAATTGTACAACTGCTGTAAGTTTACAGGATTGTTTACCAGGATTCTCCTAAAATAGTAAATATCCATGGAAAATGTCCTTCCAGAAAGCAAGTTGGTGTTCTTGGAAAAGTTTCAAAATTTTCCAAATAATGTATGATTGTACATGCACATACACTGTATATAGTGTCTGTTTATGCAATTTTGAAATGTCTTCCAAAGTAAAACATTAATACGGAAAAAATACTGCTAATCAATCATATTCTGCAGATAACTAATTACTTAATATGCCTGCTACTTAAACATATTATTGGTCGTTGCTCAGTTTGTTTAAATCATCATTTGACTAGGAACTCTAGTCGCATTAGTATCATATTTATTGCACAGAGTTTTAACATGTTTAATTTTTTTTTACAGCTGGTATGTCATGACTGCGTGACATTCATGATTCTGTTATTATTTATATACAACACTCTGTATCACTAATTAGCAACTCTCTACATACTTGATTTTATCACGTACATCTTGCAATGCGATTTAAATATTATGTTTTTATGCAGCCTCCTCAGTGCAAAACATATTTCCATTTTATGGACAAACAAAGTTATTATTGCTATTACTAACCGTGTTTGCGTTAACTTTCAGGCCTGTCCCTGTGCAAGATGGAGGCCAGTCTCTTGCGACCTATAACAGGCTGTCCTACGCAACACTCGGCCTTCACAGCAAGGTCAAAGGTCAAACACACCAGCGCACATGACAGTCACCTCAACCTCCGAAAGAACACCAGGAATCGATTCCAAAGCGAGACGCCATCGTCGGACTCAGATACTGACGTTGAGTACACAAAGTCGACGCATCACCACCAGTGTCTGACGTCAAAGCCGGAGTTACTCTGTGGTGCTTTTGCCTGTGTTGGGATCACGCGTGACGTGCTGCAGCCGTGGGTCGTTGACAGTGGTGACTCGGATGCGTCAGAAGATGACTTTAATGTGTCAAAGACTTTGGAGATGACCCCTCTGCAGCTGTGTCTGCTGATGCTCACTGTGGTCAAGGGACTGTGTCAGGCTGGTCAGAAGCGAGAGGAACACAAGCGACTCATCTCAGCATTCATTGTGCCACATCTCACCCGGTTGCTTAGCAACATGACGAGGGAAAATAGTCCCTGCATTGCGAAGCGTTCTCGTGATATCATGCCACAGTCAAACTCTGGTGGGTGCGATGGATGTAGTTCCGGTGAAGACAGAGCCTGGTCCGACACGACGGGCGATTCTTATTTCGGTGCAAATGATGAAAGTAGTTCCAGTGAAGAGAGAGGCGAATCGTTTTGTGGTTACGGGTGGACGGCGGCCGACATGGTGTTTGTGGAGCGGTACATAGTGCGCATCATGGTGATGCTAGTGTCATATCTGTGTAGTCAGAGCAACGGCATCGCAGTGGTCAAGGCAAGTGGGTGTTTGACCTCGTGGCTGGACGTTGCATATAGGTGCATGCGGTCAGTGACCAGCGAGGCGAGGTCTCGTGAGAACGCAGCATGTTGTGTACACCTCGCCTCAGACATTGTCAATGGAGTATTACTTCTACTGTATACTATCTTCTCTAGTATTCCCCTCAGTCCATCCATACTCCACATGGCACGCGATGTCTTCGCAGACTTCCTCAATCACGATGGTCTCTCGCTCAGCGAGAACATCATCCTTTGGTACGAGTGTCAACGTGTGGCGTCTGACAGAACTAACATCGAGACGGTGCCGGCCGAACTGATATCGGCCGTTGGTAAAGTTATCTCATCACTGAAGCTAGCAAAGATCGATTACATCCACACGGTGAAATGTACAAAACGTAAACACAGGAAGTGTAACTTCGACCATTTCTATCACCACCACAATGACATCCTGAACATCGAAAGTGGGGAGAGGAGGCAGTTTGGAGGAAGCGAGGGATGCGGGATGTCAGACAGCACTCTAGGAACAAAGACGGCACCATCAGATTGCGCCGTCGCGATCCTCGGTCAGTTTCTGCACCATTTGTTTGAGCGATGCGAGTCGCGGTGTGTCAAACTGGGCATCTTGAGCTGTGTGGAGGACGCTGGTCTGTGCTGTTGTCTGTCGCCGCGGTTCGTTCAGTCTATGTTCCTCAATAACCTCGAGGATCACCCAGCTGCGGTGCGGCACCGCATGCTGCATGTCTTCACGAAGGTGGTGCTGCACCAGCTAGGCGGTGCAGCCGCGGCGCAGGAATGCACCAACCCGTGTGTCACTTGCAAGGATACGTCAGAAAATACACTGAGAGGCAGTCACTATATGAAACAGGAGACATCAGACAGTGCGTTCTCGGGCAGCGACGTCAGCCAACATGAGGATGAGGTGTGTAGGGATGTCAGTGAACCACGTTGGCACTGTTTGAAGCAACTACAGCCTCTTGTCCTTAACTCCGACCAGTGGGTCGGTGTACAGACGATGCAGCATCTCTTACACCTCGTACGCTGGGGGAGTCCCGTGGTGCTCTATCAACTCTTCCAACATGTCTTCCTCCCAGTGATGCAAGCCTCGAGGGACACCGGCAGGACACAGGCATCGGGGAAAGTGACCCACTACTGTCTCATCGCCCTGCCTCTGTTGCTTCGGACCCCACAGGCTTACAACCTGTTCCTCAACTACAGCGGTGTCAAACAGCTACGGCAGCTTGCACAGGTTGTTGAGCTGAGACCGTGCGTGCTACGCGTCTTCCAAATTCTCATCATGCTTGACGATCGCATCTCTGAACAGGATAGCGAGATCCCTAGTGCCTTGTCAAGTGAATCGCTCCACGGTCGAGATTCTGTCGTACTTGACATGTTCCTGCACATGCTCCTCACTGATAACCAGGAATCTGCATCGAAAACGATTGGTGATAACAATGATACATCACCAGAAGAGGATTCGAGGCATTCTGATTGGTTGGCTGCGAAGAGCGAACAGTGGACCTCGTGCGATTCACTGTTCATGCAAAGTCATAAGTTTCGGCACTGCTTTATCGAGCGGAATGGTGCACTGATTGCATATGATACGTTGACACGGTCGCTGTCACTGCTGTCGGAGGCTTGTGACGATAACGTCGTGAACTGTCATTATGAGGGGGAGGAATGCTGGTTCTGGCAATGTCTGCTACTGGTGCAGTCGACGCTCAATGTGTGTCTTGCATGCTGTCGAGAACACGTTCTCTTTGGCGACAGTGTAAGTACTCAAGATAGTAATTTTGTCGCTTTTTCACATGTTCTGGATTGCTGATCCCTGACCTATGGAAAGCGTGCTATGTAGTGCTTATAAGAGAGTGGTGAATCTGTGAGGCGCGGGATACACGCAGATCTATTGAAGAAATGTCGGACTGGCCACAGGCTTCCTTGCTGCGTGAGGTTTTTGCTCTGGATGCAGTCGTGTTAAATTTTGTTTAATATGCATAAAAAATCAATCCTGGGTATATCATTGATACTAAGCAGATGGTAGTGATCTACAGTTAAGTAATTATGCAACCATAAAACAGGATAAACTGGTACGTTTTTAGTAGTTAATATGCATCATGTTCTATACATTGTTGTGGTTCTCCTCTACAGGAGATAGGAAAGAAAGACATCCTGGCACTAGTTAAACAAGCGGTGTCGGAGTGTCGCTGGTTTCTGCAGCCAGGGGGCAGCGCAGTGATGAAAACGGTCTGCGATGTGTTGGTGAAGTCTGCGGTCTTCCTGGGACGAGGCGCCGATGTTATACATGGTCACATGTTCACTGTCACAGTAAGTGTCCATTGATGATTACCTGAATAAGGCTGTATACTGTATTTATATTTATACTTTTCTGCTTAGCGGTCATAGATGATTCCCTGAAAAATTGACATCCGAAATGCATACCATCTAGAAGGAAAACGTTAACACATACACGCATGCACGCAGACACACGCACACGAGCACATGCTCGCACACACACACAAACGCACCTGAATTGTAGTTAGATTCCAACTGATTGATTCATTATGAATTGGTTATTTGCTTGTGTCTCAGCATCTGGGGATCACAGACTCTGAGTGTGATGCTGACTCACCGGAGCCCTGCAGTGACTCCAGCTGTAGTTCCTACGACTCCAGCACGAGGTCCGGCTATACGGAGCTCGGCTATGAGGCCGACACAGAGTTCACGTCTGATGAGGCGGAGAAACGAGGTAGAGGAACCTCTCAGAGTCTGTCTTGGTTGTCTTTCTCACATCATCAGTGTATTGTTCTCCTCTTGTTCCTCTGTCTGTTAGAGGGGAGGGTGGCCTCAAATCTGATCCTCGATTTATGTTTTTTTCTTTTCCATCACATAATAATAATTAAATAGATATATGACATTCTGATATAACATAATATCATACAAGTTCATTGCACTTTACTTTGAATCCTGAAAATAAAAATATTTGAATAAAAAATACCAAAAAGCAGAAGTCGTTTTGTAAATCTAGTGTTGAGTCATATGAGACATTTATAATACTTATGAAGAATTAATACAGTCATTTTGTTTTATAGAATAGCATAATAAATAATTAGAATGTGGGATATTCCCATGCTTCAGATCATGTGTTGGAGTGCACATTCTGTGGACACTCTATTTGTCCCACATTCAAACTGAATATGTAGAAAGTTTTTATTGTTTGTTGTCATATGTAATTCTTACATGATTGTCATTAAAAATAACTAATAAACTGTTGTTTTCTACTGCTGCATTTTGAAAGAGAACAGAAAGATTGTCTGTGTCGAAGTGGCCATGTTTGGACTGAACAGTCTTCAGAATCCTACCTACTAGCTTTAGCAACAATTATGCGTAATGTTTACTAATTTCTTCTTAGCCACTCATATTATCTTCATTATGGAAAAAATGAAGTAGTGGTTTGTATTATGTAGTATGATACACAGGTCAATGTGTCGGAGTGGACATTTTGGACGAAAAATATGAGACACCAAATTCCGTCCAAAATTAGTACATATGAGATAGCGATAAAAGTTGCCAAGGCAGAAAGTTCAAACTTTGCATGTAGGTTGCCCTGATACATCCGTGCTTTAAAATGGTATTAATCAGTAACTAACTTGCATTTCAGGAGGAGTAAATTCATGTCAAAGGAATAATTGGCGGTTACTGTGAAATTGTTAAGAACATGTTATGTTAAAATTGTGTTATGGTTAAGTCAGAAACAAAATTGTAAATCACAATATGTTATTAAATATGTTTTACCATGTGTTCCCTGTCAAGCTAGATATTAAGTATTTTCAATAAAGCGATAAAGTTAATATAAATATGTTATTAGCCATTTGACTGGTACTCAATTATAGCAGATATAAGCGATACCCGCAAAACACATTTTCAAATTCCATATTCACCATAGTATTAATGATCCCACAAAAACGAACGCGATGCCATTGCAAAACCATCTTTTTCTATTTCGTCATAAATAACAACATTATTTTCTATGGTGTGATGTATGTATGACATGGAAGAAGTGCAAACAAAAATGATCAACTTAAACAACAAGAAAACTATTAAACCATGCATTGACAGCTGATGAATTTACATTAGACATGACGGTTTATTTTTTATTTTGTGTACCAGAAAGCCATAAAAATACGTCATGCTTAGTATTATAGAAACACAAGATGTTGCAAGACAGACGGTCTATGTGTTTCGCATGGTATCACACGAATCGGACATGTAACTTCAAACTCCTCTCTCTGGTGGGAATAACCACATTAAGGTGTCCCATGTTTTGCTTTCAGATCTTCAATATGTCTAATTTATCATATTAAAAAATGAAAACGATATATGAAAGTCGCCAAATCGACAATGTGTCGAAATGTGTACCTTTGGATATACAATAAAATATCCCATAGATTTGTTTATAATGTTTTTATGCACAACTTAAAAAAAACAGTGTCTGTAAATGAGATTTAAATCAGTAAAAAGTTTCAAAATTGAAGTTTTGATTAAAGTTATAAATCTGTGAAAAACTCTGATTGTGTATCATTGGTTGTACTTTGTCACAGAAACCAAGGTGGCTTTGCCTCCCGCTGCCAACAGCTGCAAGATGAGGTCACCTCCCTGCAAGATCCTTCACCCTGACTTGTGTCGACTCGTGCTGGAGCTGCTGGCTATGTACCAGGACCGAGACAGAGGGGACGTCTTGCCTCACATGCTCCTCAAACTCATCTCCCTCGCGAGGCACAGTCCACAGTGCACCACTGCACTCTACAAACAGGTATAAGCTAGGTTGTGTGCCTTCTATGAGTGAGGTATTACTAAGTGTGCATGCCAACTAATATATTTTTATGACATAATAATAAGATAACTTCTACTGCGCCAAAATCTTTGGAAGGCAAGCTCAGAGGCACATCAAAACAAAAGGATTAGTCAATCTCAAAATTCATAAGCAGTATTCCAGTTGTCAACAGATGGGTCAAGGCTCTAGGGAGCTACGGTGGATAAGCAAGGTTGTAAAGATTTGAGAAAAAAATTTGTAAATATTTTCTGCTGATCTAACACTAAGAAGGAGCACATTCTAAAGAGTTGGTGCAGCAACAGAAAAAACCCTAGTTCCAATGTCAGTGTTGACTCTAGGAACAAAAAATGACATATACCGGCAAATACGGCGAAGATCACGAATATGATAAAAACAGCAGCGACACATTTGAGATAGGTGTTGTCGGAAATTGAAGTTACTATCAAAGATCACTCCTAGATTCTGCACTGAGTTTGCTGGCGTGATATACTGATTCAAAATATGTGGGGAAAAATAGGGAAAAAACATCAAGTTTACTACGCTGCATTGGAGTACCAATAATGATCAATTCAGTTTTATTTGCATTTAATTTCATCTAGCTGTCAGTCATATCATTGCAGTCTGTGTCTTCTCAACATATTCAAAAGTTGTTCATGGTGGCCAGTCAGACTGAAACGTGACTTAGCAACGACTGATCCACTGTGAGCATCATTCAGTCTAAGATATGTAACCTTGGCAGTACTTTGCACCCTCTTGGGGAGAACGTTTCTCATATGCAAAGTGATATGCCGTGTATTATGTATTAGCGGGACATTGTTGATCATTCTGAAAAGCTCACATGGAAAGGTCATCATCCTCATCATTGGTTGGCCCGGACTGGAGCATTTCCATACGGGTTGACCAGTTGTTACAGATGGGAGGTATCTCATTTCAACATCAAAGTTTTGACATACCAGCTTGTTGTATGTTTTTCACTGTTTCCTCTCTCTTTTTCTTGCCAAGAGTGTCCACAACACAATATGAATGTTGACTCTGGTTCTATATTATGATAGCAGTGACCAGCTAGTTGTAGGCACCTCATGCAAACCATGTTTATATAGATGAGTTTGTCTACATCCCCATAAATGGTAGAATGGTTCCAAAGTCCATGCCTAGTTGGCATAGACAGAAACCTAGTAACATGTGTGGCAGTTACATGGACAGCTAGTTCTGGGTCACAACTCAACAACCTTACTCTAAGTAAATAAGACATTTCAATTGAGTGTAGTCAGATATGTTGTTGATGTTTGTTAATGTATCTGTACTGTGTAAGTGTATGACATGGTGTGTTATTGATGTTTGTTAATGTATCTGTACTGTGTAACTGTATGACATGGGGTGTTGTTGATGTTTGTTAATGTATCTGTACTGTGTAAGTGTATGACATTGTGTGTTATTGATGTTTGTTAATGTATCTGTACTGTGTAAGTGTATGACATGGTGTGTTGTTGATGTTTGTTAATGTATCTGTACTGTGTAAGTGTATGACATGGTGTGTTATTTATGTTTGTTAATGTATCTGTACTGTGTAACTGTATGACATGGGGTGTTGTTGATGTTTGTTAATGTATCTGTACTGTGTAAGTGTATGACATTGTGTGTTATTGATGTTTGTTAATGTATCTGTACTGTGTAAGTGTATGACATGGTGTGTTGTTGATGTTTGTTAATGTATCTGTACTGTGTAAGTGTATGACATGGTGTGTTATTGATGTTTGTTAATGTATCTGTACTGTGTAACTGTATGACATGGTGTGTTGTTGATGTTTGTTAATGTATCTGTACTGTGTAAGTGTATGACATGGTGTGTTATTGATGTTTGTTAATGTATCTGTACTGTGTAACTGTATGACATGGGGTGTTGTTGATGTTTGTTAATGTATCTGTACTGTGTAAGTGTATGACATTGTGTGTTGTTGATGTTTGTTAATGTATCTGTACTGTGTAAGTGTATGACATGGTGTGTTATTGATGTTTGTTAATGTATCTGTACTGTGTAACTGTATGACATGGGGTGTTGTTGATGTTTGTTAATGTATCTGTACTGTGTAAGTGTATGACATTGTGTGTTGTTGATGTTTGTTAATGTATCTGTACTGTGTAAGTGTATGACATTGTGTGTTATTGATGTTTGTTAATGTATCTGTACTGTGTAACTGTATGACATGGGGTGTTGTTGATGTTTGTTAACGTATCTGTACTGTGTAAGTGTATGACATGGTGTGTTATTGATGTTTGTTAATGTATCTGTACTGTGTAAGTGTATGACATGGTGTGTTGCTGTCTTTCAGGGAGTTGTCGAGATCCTTCTCAATGGCTTCAAGAAGGTCATTCTATCAACAAATGGCACATGCACAGGTATAGCTTTTTCCTCATAGTCAATATATATGTAATTGACTACATATATGTATGTATATATATATATATACATATACTAGCTGAGTTACCCGGCATTGCCCGGGGGAAAAAAGACAGTCATATGTACCAGACACCCAAACTCATCCCAAATGTTTCCAGCCTATGTGCATTAATAAATGGTAACTGGTCACTGGCCTAGTTATTTGGACAACCTTTTGTCAGAAATCTCAGTCTCAATGATTCACCCCTTTACTGACGTATCCAGCAAAAGCGGGTGCTGGGTTTAAATTTTGGCCCGATACATACAAAACTAATGGATTTGTGGGTGCACAAACAAATAGAGAAAGGAACTGTTTTATAATATAGATATGTCGTATTCCTAAGTATCAATTTTTTATATAATACACTAACTTGACGGGCGATAATTTTGACGCTAAATGACAAAATGACACATAGCTCCATCTGTAGGAAATATATGAAATGCAAAAGAGGCCAGTACTTGTAGGCGTGCAGACATGACCAGCGACAGGTAGACCTGGTTCGTGTTAAGCGCTGAGGATTTTCAAATGTCAATAACTTAAAAACTATTCAAAATTTCTGCATACATCCAGCAACATTTTGTAGATGGCATAATTATCTTTATGACAATATAGAAAAACATTAAATTCCGCGGCTGGAACTCCACGTACAGCTTTTTGAAATATTGAGCTCCCAAGTTCTCCACCCCCTGGACGAATGTCGAAAATGTCTAAATCTACAAACCATCTCAGTAGACCCCCTAGATCACATGCAAAATTTCAACCCGATACATGCAAAACTGACGGAGATGTGGGGGCACAAACAAACAGAGAACGAACTGTTTTATAATATAGATATATATATACTTTCACAGAATAAATTACCATAATTAAATTAACCCCAACTCCAGCTGTAGCAGTTGTAGCAGTTGTAGCAGTTGTAGCAGTTGTAGCAGCTGTAGCAAGTAAAGGCCTAGTTGACCAACCTGCTGTCTGTTGCAGCCAAACCTTGCCTGGTGTTGGAACTCTTCCTACAACTCTGCCAGGCCTCGTTCACTGCCAGTGAACTCACAGCCTTCCTGAAGCTCTTCCAAGAGGACCACCCTCCACTGGTAGGTGTAGACAGAGCGTACGAGTCACGTAGCATTGTCACTCAGCAGTATTGACTGGGTAACACCGTCTGGTGCATTCAGGTAGCATTATTTCACTGTGTCCGACTCTTCCATTATACGACCAGCGTTATTTCATAGAAATTTTGGAAAACGAGACCTCCGCTCAGTGATTCCACATTTCCATTTCCCTGCGTGGAATCTTTACATGCCCTGACAAAGACAGTAGATAGAAGGACCAATCAACGCCGAAAGACGGACAACGTAGGATGAACAAAATTGCCCAAGTTTTGACATGGCAGCCGAACCACCGACCTGCAGGCACCAGGGTTCGAAACCTGGTTCCTTTGATTAACAGTCCAGCACTCTGACCGCATGAGTGACTAGACTCCCTGATTTAGATTGTTTGGTTTAGATCAGGACAGTCATGGAGTGTCCTAACTTGTCCTATGATGTTGTTCTCGTGTGGCGTATAGTGGACAAAGATTGTGAATTTTTTTGAATTCGCTGGAGTTTGGGTGACGCCTGCAAAACACTTCTGTTTCTTATGCAGTTAAAACAGTGGGGAAGGAAAGTACTACATATGCTTTATAGTAGCCTAGTTATCAGCAAGAAATTATTTTTTATTATTATTTGAAATTAGTAGGTAAAATTTATGTATTAAATGATAAAATACGTCTATATTATGTCACACAAAAATGTTTTGTTTGTGTGTAGGAGGGTTCTGGTATAATGGCAAGCATCCGTTTGGTAAGTAATGAACAGGTCTGTCAGGAGGTGAATTTTGAAGCATTTTGAACAGCTCTAAGAACTGGTACTGTGCTGTATAAGAACTTACCCTTTCAGTATTGTATGTAATTACCATACTAAGGTTTTTGCATTGACCATGTGCATTGGTTCGTTTACAGGACACTCTGTTGTCCACACTCATCACTGTGACAAAGACCTTCCAACTCTGGCCCACGTACACCATCCAGTTCCCAGTGCCGAAGTCTTCTCTTGTAACTGACCTTGAACTCTCGGTGAGGTCAGTGTCATCGGACGTCCTCACAGCATCATTCAAACAGATCACGCAGTCACTGGACGCATTGTCCACTGACAATAGCTGGACATCAGTTCCGGTCAGTCCAGGGGTCGAAGCAGTCAGCTGTGATAGTTCCGGTTCGCTTGACACAATGATAATGCCAGGAATGACACTGTATTCACCAGTCAGGTGTGCACCTTTACAGACGTTGCTACGAGATCACACCATGTGGCCGACCAATCAGAAGGGGTTTGGGATATCGCTGTGGCTGACCGTGGAAATGGCAGATGAGGATGAAAATGACAGTTGCGAGAAGTTCAGATGTATTCCTACGTCCAAATTACAGACGCATCACTTAGAAGAGAGTTCATGTGAAGACGGTTAGTTACATGTTTCGTGTTCTCAGATTTAGTGGGGTCGAAAGATTATGCCAAAATTGTGGTTATTGCGATTCGTTTGTACTTGTAATTCATTAATGACAAAATAGACACATTAAACAACAGTTATTTGTTATTTTGTTTATAATAGGTCCTACCTTTCACCGGATGAAATAAGCAATTTACAACTGTCTTCAGTTATGTAAAACAGTTGCATACATATTTAATATGACAGTAATTATATCAACAATATTAATGTTAGATGTATCTGCATATTGTTTACAGATCCTTTTTATGTCTGGTGTTTATGTATTGATTTTCATATTACCACTCACAATATTGGTAATGCAGAAACCAATTTGTAATATTCCATGTACTATAGAAATATTTGTATGAGTTTTTTAAGTAAAAAATATTATGCAAACCAAACTACTGAATGATGGCACCATAAATATGAGTAAATATAGTAAATAAAATATAAATTGTATTATTGGAAGGGAATATGACCTATTTATCATAGCAATAATTAAAAGTAAAATCACACTAAATCACGACAATGTTGAACACATCTATGAATCAGTCAAGCAGATTAATATACTGGCGGTTACTTGTACCCATAAGTCTTTGCATTGGCTTCCTGTACGGTATCGTATACTATTTAAGATCTGTACCATCACATACCAGGCACTGTCCAGTAAGCAACCATCTCATTTGCATTCATTGCTTACGCACGTAAGAAAACCTATCCAGCTTCGATCATCTAGTTCTGACCTACTTTTTGTTCCTAGAGTCAACACTAACATTGGAACTAGGGCTTTTTCTGTTGCTGCTCCAACTTGGAATATGCTCCCTCTTAGATCAGTTGAAATATTACAGAATTCCGTCGTCATTTAAAAACTTGTCTTTACAACCTTGCTTATCCACCGTATCTCCCTAGCACCTTGACCCACCTGTTGACAACTGGAATGCTGCTTACGGATTTTGAGATTGACCAATCCTTTTGTTTTGAAACGCCTCAGCTTGGTTTCCAAGGATTTAGGCGCAACAGAAGTTATCTTATTATTATTGTACTAGAAGGATGTGATATTCAAAACTTGTTCCATTCTTGTTGAAATAATTATAACAAATAAGTAATGTTGAATTTGTCTAATGAGACAACAGTATACGTGGTGAAGTAATGAATACAGCCTGGATATTTTTTGTTTTGTGGTAGGAGTCAGGTGGCAACTTCCGACACGGTTGCGTGAGGCCCTAGACCGGGCCCGGGGGTCCAGCCGATACTGGTCAGAGAAATGTCTCCATGTGGTCAGTCTCGGGAACACTGATCTTCTCTTTGAAGTGTGGATCGACTCCTACAGTGCCAACTTGATCTTCAGGTAAGGGATCATCTCAGGATGTCGATGTCCGATATCGGATGAAATTACTTTCATCTGGCCTCATCCCCTCTCCCCTCCTTTCAGACGAAAGTTTGTGGTATTAATATAGTAACAGTATCGGTCTGAAACGTAAATTATCGATGTCCGACGTCAGTCGAAAATGTCACTGGCCCCCCCTCCTCCGAACTAAAGTAGTTTCACCTGTTGGACTTTGACATTCTGGGATGATCCCTAAACATTTTTCTGCATTGATGTGATTATATCGTCAAACCACTTATTCTGTATAAACAAGCTGTTTATTGTTGTCATGTTAAGTTACACAGGTCGTGTTTTTTGTGTCACTACAAACTCTCGTGAAATATACCATAATGGACAACAGGTTTACTATAATCTTATATAAGCTTATTGCTAATAATACTGATGAACTTATATAGCATTAAAATCCACAATAACTCCACAAAGGTCAACAGTGTAACAATTGTCTGGGTTTGCCAATATTTTGTATTTAACCCTTTATTCTTTCAGACTTGTTTCACACCAGCACGGAGTTGAAAAAGTTATGTGCGAAACATCGATACCAAACCTGCTTGCACTCGATAGGTGGCAGCACCTGACACTGTCATACTCAGAGCGTGTGCAGGGTGGTCGTATTCTAGGAACTGTAAGTAAAGAAAATAGCTAGGACTGTAAATGGCTAAATATATATTTTGTTTGTATGATATGTTAGTCAGATTTCTCTGGAGGTATGCATGTGTCAACAGAAATGGTTTCCCTCAGGTATGTGTATGTCAGTATAAATATTTTACTTGTGGGTATATATATGTCAATATAAATATTTTACTTGTGAGTATATATATGTGTCAACAGAAATGTCTTCCCTGCAGGTATATGTGTGTCAACAGAAATGTTTTGCCTGAACAAAAATATTTTGTTTGCAATATGAGAGAAATGTTTTCTCAGGAGGTATGTATGTCAACCAAACTATTGTCCTTACATGTTATGTGTCAGCAGAAATGTTTTCCCTTGTGATATGTATACCAAAAGATATGTTTTCCATGCAGGTAGGTATGTGTCAACATAAATGTTTTTCCCTGCATGTTTGTGTCAACAAAAATGTTTTCACTGCAGGTATGTGTCAAGAGAAATGTTTTCCCTGCAGGTATATGTCAACAGAAATGTTTTTCCTGCAGGTGTGTGCAGTGATGGATGGCTGCTACCAACAGGAGGTGAGCATGGAGTACAAGCTCAACATCATGGGCAGTGATGCCCAGACTGACAGTCAGCTCATGCTGGGTCATGCAGTCCCCTTGAACTCCATGGACCCTGAGGCTGGCTCGTGTCAACTCGGAAATCTCATGCTCTTTAAAGGTCTGTTTTGCTTCATGTTCTGGAACTCGTTTAGAATTGAGATAATTTGGTTTAGTGTAGTGCAAAGTGATTCATTAAGATTATTGAATTCCCTGTATTTTATGGTGGAGTGGTGCAGTGGCTAGAGCATAGGACTCTCAATCGAGAGAACCCAAGTTCGAATCCTGTGATGCCGTGTTGCTCTACTTTGCTCCAGTTCACGCAACAGTATGAATGAGTACCTGGCTATAGGCAGTGGTGGATATTTGTGTGTGAATAACCTTTGCGCATTAATTGCAGAGTGGTTGAATGCTTCCCAGAGAAGTCGAGATAGTGTTCGATTGAACAGGTCTGCCAAGGAGTAAAGTGTAAAATGCTTTGAGCAGTCCAAAGGTCTGGATACTGTGCTATATAAAAACTTACCTTTTTTGTCTTGTGCATTCAGACACACTGCTAACGAAGCACACCAGCTTCCACCTATTCGCTCTCGGCCCAGACACGTGCACTCTGAGTCAGTGTGACTCGAGCACACAGACGGCTTTCTACAGTCGACACATCACAACAGAAGCCATCACGCATTCGGGTCTCAGTCATGACGTCTTCAGCGGCAGTCACAGCATCTACATACAACACCTGCGCGTGAGTCGTGGCTGCAGATTGTCTCAGTCGTCAGCAGTTGTCATTGTGGTTTATTTTTGGGTCTGAGAATAGACAGAATCACAGTTACTTTTATGGGCATATAGGTCGGGTCACATAATTGGCGCAACAGGTCAGATCACCTACAGTACAAAATAAGCTGCCATTGGATTGCTATGGCAGTTTATGGCAATAAATATCTAATATGTGTATATAAATATTAAAATATGTTATTTCCAGATATACAGTGTTATTTACAATCATTTTATACCACTCACAGCGAATCCAGTTGACTTTCAGGCAAAATCACCTTTGAACTCTGACACTGTGATTGTGTGTATTGGCTCTGCACATTTCTTTCCAAGTAGTGGAAATTACCACTGCATGTTTCTTTCTGTTTTATCCACATGGTGCTTGCATACATGTTACTGCTATATTTTCAATTCATCCGTGTAGTATTGTTGATTTAATAATTACATGTCTTTAAATGTGATTAAATTATTTGTTATGTTATAAAAGGATAGTAATTGTCTTCATTCATTTTATATGAAATTTGAGTAATACTATGGTTTATGTAGATCTGTACCATAGCGAATCTGCAAATGTAATCTGTATGCCTCTGTAGTGACCATAGCTGTGTAGTGTGTATCTCTTATCTGTACGTACTTCTCTAATGTGTATGCATATGCATTGCATCTATCGCTCGTGTATTTCTCTGTAATGTGTATTTAACAATATTTAACAAAACTGCCATCCAAATAGAGGCAAGTGGACAAGAAAGCGTCTGGTCTATAAAGAATCATAGACATTTTCGCTTATTAAAGATTCCAACACTTCTGTCCTTTCTACAGGAGAACCTGACTCTGACGTACAGCCCCCGTAATGCGACCATGTTCAACCTATACGGCCAACCTTCCCCCTTCAAACTTCCTCACACCAAGACTAGCCACGCTCAGCAGCCACAGCACACAAAGGGGACATTTAACCCTTTGCTCCAGCAACCAACCAGCATTCCCGCAAGGCTGCTCACAGACGTAGCCCCGCAGTGTAACAAGGGGTTTGCTGATGCTGTAGATGAGATAGGAGGCATCAGCACCTTCCTGTTTCTCTTTGCGAAGGTGAGGAGACTTCTCTCTGTAAGACTGAAGATTCTGTGATTAATTTGAAAATGGCTGAGTATTTCCTAGTTATATGACGTTGAGGTGGAGTCTTTCAAGGGATGAAATGTAAAACCCTCTGCCATTCATGCCTCAACAAAAAGGGTTGTATATGAGACATGTATTTATTGTTTCTGTTGTTATTTATTCGGCAATGGTGAAGCCAGAGTTATGACTGATGTCTGTTTATTAGTAGTCTTGCTTATTATGTATATATATACAATTATAATATATGACAATTGTCGGTACTAGCAAAAATACCGATCCTCCAGATTGCACTACATTCAGGTGCAGGAGACGATTCCAGGAGTATTCCTAAATTATGTTAATTGTGATGTAAATTTGAGAAGATTTTCCGCAGTTCAAATTAGGTACTGAATTGGCTGACTGTTTACGTGGCTCAGAACCATTGCAGAAACCAGGCTTATGTCTGTCTAACATCTGGTACAAACCCTAAAACATATAAAATCTCTTCCAAGGGGTCGTCATAGATTACCCGGTAATCCCCGAAAGTTTGTCCATCTAGGAGGAAAATGTTAATATCCCACACATATACCCACACACATATCCCCACACATACCACCACATATACCCCCAAATATACACACACATTACGTACACACACACATACCCCCACACACACATACCACCACACATACACACCCCCACACATATACCCCCACACATACCCCCACACATATACCCCCACACATACCCACACATATACCCCCACACATTCTCCAATGAAGTGCTTTTCTATGAAATGAGACAGCCATTGATAAATCACATGTAGGCTCATTATTATTGTGCTGGATTATGGCGACCTTGTGTATATTATACCAAATCACTTCATATTTTTACGGTGTGCACCACAGTGGGAGAATACGGATAGGAATGGCATAAAAGTAGCCTACTGAATAATCATTTATTATGTTTAATTGACTACTTGCAGTAAATATTCTTTTCCCGTGGGTGGCTCTCACGGTAGCGGCTTTTGAGCCTTAGTGAGAGCCTCCCGACTATTGTAAAAATGTGTGTTGCATTGTGTGCTTTTGTTTGTTTATTGTCGAATAAATTGTTCCAATTCCACATTCCCCCACACATACCCCCACACATACCCCACATATACACACACATACACACACATACACTAGCATGATTATAGATACCTATGTAGACTACGAGCATACACATATGGAAGCCGTATAAGTACATGAGCTGGAAAGGATGCAAAGAAGACCGACTGTCTGTATAGATATATAAAACAGGCTATATCACCAAACAAATATCTGTCCAAATAGTATTTCCAGTTTTATGAACTGTAGTTTAAACATCAGTGTTTAGTGTGATTTTGCCAACCTAATCAATTTATCACGGGTATGTGTATTTGATCTTGCTATATTTGTGGCATAAACAGCTTAAAATGAAAGAGAAATATTTTGCTCATTTTTGAATTCATTCTCATTAGGTGGATGGTGTTTCTTACAAATGTGTTACCATGTTAGGTCGTGGAACAGGAAGGAAGTGAGAAACAGCAGGCTCGGGCTCTACGGCTTCTCTTCACTATGATTGGCTACAGCTCTCACTACGAGCAGGACTTCATCAACATGGATGGTTATGGCATGCTTGTCAAGATTCTTCTCACACCCAGGTGCATGGTGGGATATGACCTTCTAAAGGTGAGTTGAAACTTAAAAAATAAGATGTTTCCATGATTTTATCATTTTATTGTTTGCAACATAGGTGTTATGGAATATATTCTTGCATTGTGACAACATATTTTTTTGTAAAAGCTGGATATTTACTAAACATGACATACTTTTTGCTGATCTCGGCATATAATCCATATTTGGAAGGAAGTTAAGAATATGTGTTCTTCTGATGAGACAAATAAAATGGAACATGTTTCCAGGAGGTAAATTATTAATCTTATGTGTACTTGCTGTGTGTTTGCAATGCACCAAATTTGTATTACAAAATTAGTTTTAATAAAGCAGAAAACCCTTGCGACAGCTGAATAATTTTCAGTCATGCAAGAAAACAATTTACAAAACTATCAACGACTTTTTATCATGAAATTCTCAGGATTAAATACAAAAATAATGCATTCAGTTCATTGAGATTGTTTTGGTGCTAAGCTTCATAAATATGCCACCAGGTGTTACTCGACTGGTGTGTGACAGAGCCCATCCTGCAGCGCCACCAAGGGGGATATCGTGCAGTTATGAACACATCAGCCCTGATCCGTGATGTGCAACTCATTGGCTGTATCCTGCTGGCCTGGAGGGTGTGGCAGAGAGTGGACACGAGGGTGTGGCATGTGGGGCTACAGGCCCTGGCTGCCCTAGTGAGGGGCGATCACCCTCATCGCGCCTTCAACGTCCAACAGATGCAGAATGTTCAGCTCGTCCACAAAATCACTATGATATTTCTCGTAAGTTGTGTGAATTCTTAAAGGCTGCTATAAAATTGAATACTTTGTGTATTATGGCAAAATTTATGCATTAATACATGAGTTGTTAAGTTGTTCTATCATACTTCTGTGTGATAGTGTGTTTATTATTATTGTTGAAATATTACTAGTATTTATTGACATTTTTATTGAAAGGATAGAGTGACTTTTTTTAAATTATAATAATAATAACTAATGCCATAAAACATGTTGTAAATTTCTTAATGTTATTGTTAGTTTAATTGTAGGCATTAAAGTAATTATTGTTGTTTGGTTTGTGACCAATCTCTGGAGAAGTCTAAAAAAAACTGAACCCTCACCCATAGCATGATGGTTAATAACTTAACACTTATAGTTAAATGTAAACTTTTACTTACAAACTACACAATGTCAGCCTAGTCAAATAATAGAAACATCCAACACAACAAATTAATTGAATCAACTTTGTTAACTACATAATTTTAATTATCTGTCGTGTTGTGTTTCAGGAGAGAATTCAAGATGGCTGTCCATCTCTGTCTCTGCCTCTCTGTCAGTCCCTGACCTCCATCATCCAGCAGCTGAT
This sequence comes from Escarpia spicata, assembly GCA_963995525.1. Classification (NCBI taxonomy): domain Eukaryota; kingdom Metazoa; phylum Annelida; class Polychaeta; order Sabellida; family Siboglinidae; genus Escarpia; species Escarpia spicata. The sequence goes on along the minus strand of OZ023211.1, from coordinate 53,599,431 downwards.
TGGCCACCCGCCTGACCTTCACGTTGTCATGCCGATCTGTGACTTCCTGTTGTTGGTTCATGCTGCAGCAAACACCTTCGTCTTCCACATGCCCAACAGCTTCTACTTCACAAATAAGTGGAGTAAGTCAGTAGATCTTTTTATTATAAAAAACGTCCTGAAAAAATTAAAATTTTCATTGTTTTGAATAATAAATTTTTATTATACAAATTAAAAAAAACTATTTTTAGTCCTTTGGCCGAAGGTCCAAGGGACTATTGCCATCACTCTGCATCCGCCGTCCGTCGTTAACTGCCGTATCTCAGAAACCGTTCAGCAACTTTTTCTCTAATTTTGCATAGACATCTTAGGGCACTGCCACTATGCACAATAAATCTGTATTTGATTGAATCATTTTAAGGACTCCCTAGGGCCTCCAAGGACCCCAAAATTTGTAAAAATTTAACATTTGGCCTATTTTTTCAAAAACTGTTCAGCAACTTTTTTTCTGATTTTGCATAGATGTATCTTAGGGTGCTGCCACTATATACAAGAAATCTGTATTTGATTGAATCATTCTAAGAGCACCTAAGGGGCCCCCAAAGTGCAAAAAGTTTTACATTATCTAGTGATGTGCTTTGAGAAGGACCCTTGAGACCACCCCCAACAGTAGATTTTGTTTATTGTGCCACAAAGTCAACACCAAGACTAATCTCTGCAGCCTAGTGCTACTGTTCCATTGAAACCTTGACTAATCTTTAATTGGTCACAGCTCCCAGGCAGAGTAGACACACTTGACCCCTGTTAGACTGAACAGTTGCCTAACACTTTTTATCTTCAAAACTATTTATTTTCTATAATTGCAAGTTGTGTTTATTTTGATGTTCATTTAATTATTATAATATGGTGTGACTGTGGTGTATATTGGTTAAAGATGTATTGTCTGTAGAAATTTGTAGGTGACTAACATAGAAAATTTATATTCTGGACAACTATAGAGTGAAATATCCTACACTTTATTGGTATCAAATGCTTTCTACTGTTCTGTTTACGTTTGCCATGCCTTGTGTAGACATGGTACTGTGTAAATCAATTCTATCAATATAGAATAATAATAACAGATTCACAATATAGTTGACACCTGAAACAACCAAATGTCAACCATTAGAAGAGTTGACATAGTTCCGCTATACACAAGCAAGAAATCTGTGAATGATTCAATCAAATACAGATTTCTTGCGCTAATCTACTTGACCATGAATCAGTGGTGGCTCTGGTTGTGTATTACACCCAGCTGTGGAGCTAAAATTCTCTGCCTGCTATTGTTTGATGGAAACTGTGACTACTGTGTAATTGATCACTGGCAGTAACTTGTGTCAACAGACAGCATTAAGCCACTAGACCCCTGTTAAACTGGACAGTTGCCTGTAGGTTTTAAAGGTTTTAACATACATATTACATACTGTGTGCCACATTTGTATGTTGTGCATGTAATATTTCCATGCAATCCATTTGCATATATCGTGTAAAACTTCAACAGCCGTTTTCTTCATTTTCACTTTTTGATCCCTACCATGTTCAATGCTCCATAACTTTGCCAATTTTTGTAGCAGTCATATTTTTTGAAACCGTGTAAAGCACCCTACCAAACCTTTACAAGGATGTAAGAAAACAATGTTAACATTTTTCTGACTTATCACTCATTTGGTCAGCCGGGGTCACATATAGACGTATTAGTCCAAAGGACTTCAGGGCCACTTGGCCCATTTTTTTTAACAATATAACTTTTAACATTAAAAAAATGCCTGAAAAATTAACCTTTTTAAACATAATTTGTTTATGTTTTTGACCACACAAGCTAAATACAAAAGTCAAAAGTATACTTTTTTTGGCAAAACAGTAATTTGTAATTTTACAGTTTTAATTGTGACACATTTTACCAGTACTAAGTAATCTGTGAATGTGTAAAAGTCACTGTTTGGATGAAACACTCCTGCCATTGAATTGTGCCTAGCTTGAACATACAAAAAATGTGGTGAAAAACTGTTGTGCGTTAATTTTGAATGGCTGAGTACTTCCTGGTTACATCACATTGGGGTTGGATAAATGGGCCTTTGAAGGGTGAAATGTAAAGCACTCTGCCAGTCACGCCAGAACATGTGCTGTATAATATGTATTATAAAAATAAACATAATTAAAACATTTAACGGCATCAAAAAGGGTTGTAGATGAGATATATATTGCTTCTGTTGTTATTTGTCCAGCAATGATAAAGCCAGAGTTGAGACGTCCCCTGAGTCAAGCGATGCCCATCAGGTCACATGACAGAGCTACAACCAAGTTCCGCACCATCATCCACTCGCAGTCAGAGAACGAGGTAGTCTGTGTCACCATGGCAGGTGAGGCTTCTTCCTTCAGCCTTCTCCCACCTTTCTGCAACCTTCTCCCTACTTCCTGCAACCTTCTCCCTCCTTCCTGCAACCTTCTCCCTCCTTCCTCCAACCTTCTCCCTCCTTCCAACCTTCTCCCTCCTTCCTCCAACCTTCTCCCTCCTTCCTCCAACCTTCTCCCTCCTTCCTCCAACCTTCTCCCTCTTTCCTCCAACCTTCTCCCTCCTTCCTCCAACCTTCTCCCTCCTTCCTCCAATTTTCTCCAGCTTTCCTCCAGCCTTCTCCCTCCATCCTCCAACCTTCTCCCTCCTTCCTCCAACCTTCTCCCTCCTTCCTCCAACCTTCCTTCATCAAACCTTCTCCCTCCTTCCTCCAACCTTCTCCCTCCTTCCTCCAACATTCTCTCTCCTTCCTCCAACCTTCCTTCTGCCTCTGTCCTCCAACCTTCTCCCTCCTTCCTCCAATTTTCTCCAGCTTTCCTCCAGCCTTCTCCCTCCATCCTCCAATCTTCTCCCTCCTTCCTCCAACCTTCTCCCTCCTTCCTCCAACCTTCCTTCATCAAACCTTCTCCCTCCTTCCTCCAACCTTCTCCCTCCTTCCTCCAACATTCTCTCTCCTTCCTCCAACCTTCCTTCTGCCTCTGTCCTCCAACCTTCTCCATCCTTCTTCCAAACTTCCTTTCTCCTTCCTCCAACTTCCTCCCTCCAACCTTCCTTCCTCCAACCTTCCCCTTCCTTCCTCCAACCTTCTCCCTCATTCCTCCAACCTTCTCCCTCCTTCCTCCAACCTTCCTTCTGCCTCTGTCCTCCAACCTTCTCCCTGCTTCCTGTCAGAATGTAGGCCTCTTGCAGCAGGGTGCTCAGCGTGTTTCCTACACTTTATTTGTAATTCCTGTATTTTGCAATATGTTCACAGAATTCCTATATTTTCCTAATCATTTTGGCATTTGGAAGTTCCTTGTGATTCATCACTTCATAAGAATTTTTCTGTAAAAATCTGCATGTTGATGACCACTTATAAAATGTATAGATATGGATCGGGTTGTAACATGGTGTGAGTCACACCACACCAAAATTCTAATTTTGCGACAATGTTGAAAGTTGGCAGTTGCTAATGTGTTAACTCAATAGACGGCACCAGCTGAAACATTAGATTGTAAACATGTTCCTACATTATTCACTTTATAAGTTATGCGTAATTAGATATGGATAAAAAATGTATTCAGTACTGGTAGTAGTAGCAGTAGTGCTGAGTCCTAAATTTATTAACATAACACATCGTCGGTTTGTGGGAAGGAAAATCTTTGATATCACCAATTTGTCTACATCTTTGTTAAACAGTTAACTAATCTGCTAGTTTGTAATTGTGTTCCAGACAAACTCATCCGCCCACAGAGTTTCCCAACCATTGACAGCCTTAACATGGACCAGAGGAAGCAGTATGCAACTGACACCGAGATGGACGTGCTGCGCAAACGCACCAAGTCGTTCCCGCCTCTGGGCATGCGCAGTCGACACATGCTGCGAGACGACGAACGGGAGGCAGGATTGAACTACGTCAACGTGCATCTGTCTCACATTGCCCCCGGCAACGGGGAGGAAAATGGGGTGAATAACACGGTCAACTTCACCCTGTATTCTGCAGATGAGCAATCGCATCAAGTTCCTGTTATCAATTTCCCAGGCTCGAAACAAGATCGGAACAGGAAGGATCCCGGAAATGTCAGACACAGGAGAAAACGCCACAGCGGTGACTGCTCAGACAGCCAGGAGAGTGACGAAGACAATGAAAACTCTTGTTTTGATCAAGAGGTCAAATCGGTGGAGAAGACGCAAGACAAAAAGAAATCATTAGAGGCACTTCTGGCATCGCATTCGGCAGCGAGTCCGGAGATGACTGATCTGGTGAACTACATGTCCGAATGTGCACGTCCCAGCATGCACCAGGACTCGGCAGCGATCTCGGATCAGCGGTGGGGGTTAAAGGTGAAAATGGAGGTAGACAGTTTTCGGATGTCGGCGTCGTCGCTGGTGTCTGACGAAAATGACAACTCGCCGCTGACAACGTGCCGACATGAAGTGCATGATGGGAAAGCACAGATTGATGACTCGACGGAGAGCAGTGAGGATTGGGTGGTTTATAGTACTGCGACTACAACGACGTCGGTGTCAGTGGCTGAAGGGGGAGCAACCCTTGGGATAGATAGGGAAGAGGATGGGATAGAGGAAGGGGAGGAGGGACTTGTGTACTTGTGTACAGGTGAGTCCACCCATATGCTTCTAGACAACGGTACGTAGTGCATGCATCAGCCTTTTAAAGGAACTGCATAATTAAAATAGTAAATCATCTTGTTTTATACTAGTTTTAAAACAATGACAACTACCTAGTATTCTGTACATTTGTACAAATTTCTAAATTTTTGTTTAACCATCGGACTAACTACTGAAATATTTTCAACCAGGTCTGGTCATTAGTTGATATTAAGGAGCAAACATTATACACCTTTGTATACAATAACTGTGGACACTTTGAAAAGTTACACATCTAACAATCAAAATAAATTATTTAGACAATTTCAGAAAAGCTATGCTTTTTTATATTACACTGGCTACTCATATTACAAACATTATTCAAGCACAGTGAACACCAATAAACCAAAAGAGCGATGGAATAAATGAACTACGGAAGAACCTTTGAATCTAGAAAGATGTTTTTACAGAATTTTATGCATTGGTTAGTGTAATAATTTAGTGTAATAATTGTTTAAGCCCATGTTGGCCCTGCTGTTGTTTTGCAACTCTTAGGCATCTCTATGTATTACCAGTGACCACTGTAATGGGTTGGTGTAATTGTTTTCGCCCTTCTGGTTGTAGCCCTGGGATTAGCGTAATTGTTAACGCCCCTGTGGTTGTAGAACTTGGGTTAGTGTAATTGTTTATGCCCATGCGTTTGTAGCCCTGGGGTTTGTGTAATTGTTTATGCCCATGCGTTTGTAGCCCTGGGGTTTGTGTAATTGTTTACAGCCGTGTGTTTGTAGCCCTGGGATTTGTGTAATTGTTTACGGCCGTGTGTTTGTGGCCCTGGGGTTTGTGTAATTGTTTACGGCCGTGTGTTTGTAGCCCTGGGGTTTGTGTAATTTTGTTACGGCCGTGTGTTTGTAGCCCCTGTGGTTGTAACCCTGGGGTTAGAGTGTAATTGTTTATGCCCCATGTTTGTAGCGTTGCTGGAGCTACTGGCCCAGGTGCTGGTCGGAGTGACAGAGGACAGCTGTAAGACTGTCACTGAGCTGCTGCTCAAACCTGAGGTCATCCTCGTTATGGCGCATAACACAGCCCCGCAGGTCAGGGTCGCCGTCGTACAGGTCAGTAGGTCATTCTCCTCTGTCTAATAACCGTTAGAAATAATTCAATTTGTAAATTTAATGTAGACATTTTCTTTTTGACAACTAAAATGTATGTGCAATGAATTTAGGGCATTAGTTGTCACCAAACTGGTGGCGGCATCTGGATATCACCACTGAACTTTCTCAGGTGGGAGAAAGGCCCTCTTTAAGAGGCACATATATTAAAAACTAAAATAAATAACTCTAAATAACTATTGTTGCGTTTTCTGAAAGTAGATCTGAGGTCAATGGTTCAAGGAAGCAACTGAACATAGAAAGAGGTGCGATGACCTCGGCACCTGGGAGGTGATGCTCTTACACTGCTTCAAAGTTAACAGATTTGTGTGGGGTGGGGGCTGTGATAGAGGGGTGGGAGCTATGATAGAGGGGTGGGGGCTGTGATAGAAGGGTGGGAGCTATGATAGAGGGGTGGGGCTATGATAGAGGGGTGGGGGCTGTGATAGAGTGGTGGGGGCTGTGATGGAGGAGTGGGGTCTGTGGTAGAGGGGTGGGGTCTGTGGTGGAGGGGTGGGGGCTGTGATGGAGGGGTGATGTCTGTGATGGAGAGGTGGGGTCTGTAGTGGAGGGGTGGGGGCTGTGATGGAGAGGTGGTGGAGGGATGGGGGCTGTGATGGAGAGGTGGGGGCTGTGATGTAGGGGTGGGGGCTGTGATGTAGGGGTGGGGGCAGTGATGGAGGGTTGGGGGCTGTGATGTAGGGGTGGGGGCAGTGATGGAGGGGTGGGGGCTGTGATGGAGGGGTGGGGGCTGTGATGTAGGGGTGGGGGCTCTGATGTAGGGGTGGGGGCAGTGATGTAGGGGTGGGGGCAGTGATGGAGGGGTGGGGGCTATGATGGAGGGGTGGGGCTTTGACAGAGGGGTGGGGGCTGTGATAGATGGGTTGGGGCTGTGATATACGGCAGGGAGAAAGAAAAGAGTGAAAGGACAGAGAAAGTGGCAGGGAAAGGTAGCTAGCGATATATTGGAGAAAGTCGTGGAAAGAAGGTGAGAGGAATAATGATGACTATCTTGTTGATGCAAGACACAGGGTGTCCAGTGCATAGCCAGACAGATCATGTTCAGAGAGCAGCTGCATAATGCATCGTTGAAAACAGGACAGTTGTAATTGATTGACATCTCTATATTTGCATTGAAGGTGTCTTGACTATAGTATAGTTACGTGACTATATTATATTCATGTGACAATACTATAGTCAAATGATTATACTATAGTCACATGCATATGGCTAACGTAGAATAAGTAACATCAGAAGGAGATTGTACAATGTATTTAATCTGTGCAATCTGTGCACAAAAGTGTATTTCAATCTACATTACATATACTGTAAACAAGTCGCCCATAGAGAGCAGTATACAATCGACATGCAATCTCTGTCTCGATGCAGCTACTGGACGTCTATCTGCACCGAGCCAGTTGTGAACAAGTCAACCACTTCCTGAAGACCCGGTGCTTTCACCTGCTGGCCAACCAACTGCACCAGCACGAGGCGACGGTCGAGTTGGCCGAGGCGTGTCTCACCGTCGTCTTTGGTCGCCCGTTCTCTCTCAATACCAGGTAGACAACTTGTGACTTTACTTGATGATTATGGTGATGATGTTGATGACGATAATGGTTATGGTGATTGTGGTGATGACAGTGATGGTGATGATGGTAATAGTGATGATGTTGGTGATGATAGTGATGACAATGATGATGGTGGTTATAATAATGATGACCACACCCATATAAGGGCATGCCCATATATGGACACAACCATATAAGGGCAAACCCATATATGGACAGAGCCATATAAGGGTGTTGCAATGTTTCAGTATTGACCTGTCAGTGCTGCGAGAGGCAAGCGAGGTACAGAAGACATCCATAGTCCTCACCCTAGCCCTGCTGGAGAGTAGCGCAGACGACAGCCGACTATGTCAGGGCATCCTCTCTGTATTGCTGCAGGTAATGCGCGACGTACACTGTTAAACTTTTGTTTCAAGTCGTCTGTTTGATCGACTAAAAGTTGATCAGTCGTACAATGTACTCAACAAAACTTGAATCACGTGTTGATTTGACCTGTACAACAGTTGTTGAACTGATTCATCTTTCAAAAATTGAATCGCAGCAGCAAAATTTGCTTAATGTAGGATGGTGTCAGATGAAACATCGTTGTTGCTTGTTGATCAAGCAAACGACTCGCAACGAAAGTTTATAGCAGTGTACACCCAGCATAACATGGGTACTCTCAGTACTGCTGCAGGTAACATAGGTACTCCCTTTCCCAGCCTTTAAGCTGTCCTACTTGTCACGTTCACAAAACATCTCAAATCCGAGACTATCAAGTTTTGATACTGTTAATATATATTTTTACTGGCACAGGGTCAAGATACAAGATACTTTTATTGAATTTCTCAAAAGAGAACTTTGTCATGTGGTCTATTTTAAAAGTACATAGAATGTAGACAATTGCTGTACATTGATATAACTCACATACTCACATATTCAATCTACATGAAGATCTGCTCAGGTCTAGTTTTATAAATAATTCTAGCATATATTTCTACATTTCCTGACATACTCCAGAAGTCCTGATCACAGTATGTACACAGATATTGATTCCAGAATTCACTGATTGAAAGTATCGTCTTGATGATAGCATTGAGACCATTTTGTCCTAATTTGTTCAGTACAATACCCTGTTATATATTTAAGATATCCACAGTTTACACAGCAATCTTGCACGGATGGTAAATGCTACACCATGCCTGTACTACAACACAGACTTACCTGTCCAATGCTCGTCTGCGTCACTGATGTTGTTTTTGTTTCCTGCAGATATTTATCGGAGTGAATGACATGGCGATGGTGATGCTGGATAATGGCTTGGTGGAGACACTTTGTAATCTCATTCACAGCATCAGTATCATCACAGCCCTCGCAAACACGGGTATATCATCAGTATCCCCTTCTCTTCCATCACCGTGCATTCCTTTATACCCCCACATGACTAGATCATGTTTTTTCCCATAGCATTGTGTTGTTTAACCCAAAGCGTACTTATTGGGTCAGCTGTTGTGTAAATATTGTTAGTGGACAAAGTTGTCTAAACGTGCAGGAACATTTTATTGTGTACAATGGTAATTTCACATACAGTTTATATATACTTTATTATTTATGGTTACAACATATTTTATTTTTAATGCATAATTTTGTTACAAAACAATCTGACTTATATAGCAGTATTCTATTCTACACTTCAGGGTGGATGTATTTAGATATTTACCTGTTCTTTAGTGTGCTTGGAGCAAATTCTACAATAGTTTTACTCTTGTTTTTGTTTACTTCTTGCAACTATTATATTAATAGAAATTTCAAATATTTTAATGTCTTCAAAATTTAATTTAAAACATGGTAAATAGCCTACACTATTTAAAATAAATTACAGATAGATAACATGTTTTGAAAGTATTCTGCCTATTTTGTATTCTGTTGCACTGCCCTATATTGATTGATTATCCACAGTTGTGTTTGCTCCAGATAACTCCCAGTCATCCCCAGGTTTGCCCCCTGTCTCTGCCCGAGCCGACTCTGTGGTCGAAGGCACACAAGTGATGCTGGTCATCATACAAGAATTCTTTTGTCAGATCGCTGAGAAAACGTTTAGGTATGCCACTGCATCTGTTATGTCCTCATTTTCCTCCTGTTTCCTTATCTGTGTTTGAGGTACACAGTAATGACCGGCCTTTGTTTCATGTGACCGTGTCATGGCTGCTTTGTGCCAGTCAAATGACCTGTCCAGCACGTGACCTATTGCCTAGTCATAAGGTCTGTCAAGCCGTCAAAGATGGATGCCAAATGGATGCATTGTGACATTCTGGCATATATTTTTTTGAAATTCTATCCCCAGATGTTTTTCTTTATGACAAAAACATAGTTTTCAAGTGAGAACTTCATGCGGGAAAGGTTCGTTTTATAGATGTCATTATTATATTACTTATGTAAACATTTCTGGCAAAGCCTGACGGAGGATATGCACATCAACCTAATGACATAGGCACACATGATGTACTGGATCCATCAACTGCCATTTTATGAGCCTTTGTTCTTCTAGGAGACTAAGTCTTTCTGTTGTTGTATAGACCACAAATGTTCACTTTTAAACACAAAAAAGTACATCGGGTGTGTGCAGTAACAAGGTGCCACTGAATGTGTAAAAGTACATCGGGTGTGTGCAGTAACAAGGTGCCACTGAATGTGTAAAAGTACATCGGGTGTGTGCAGTAACAAGGTGCCACTGAATGTGTAAAAGTACATCGGGTGTGTGCAGTAACAAGGTGCCACTGAATGTGTAAAAGTACATCGGGTGTGTGCAGTAACAAGGTGCCACTGAATGTGTAAAAGTACATCGGGTGTGTGCAGTAACAAGGAGCCACTGAATGTGTAAAAGTACATCGGGTGTGTGCAGTAACAAGGTGCCACTGAATGTGTAAAAGTACATCGGGTGTGTGCAGTAACAAGGTGCCACTGAATGTGTAAAAGTACATCGGGTGTGTGCAGTAACAAGGTGCCACTGAATGTGTAAAAGTACATCGGGTGTGTGCAGTAACAAGGTGCCACTGAATGTGTAAAAGTACATCGGGTGTGTGCAGTAACAAGGTGCCACTGAATGTGTAAAAGTACATTGGGTGTGTGCAGTAACAAGGTGCCACTGAATGTGTAAAAGTACATCGGGTGTGTGCAGTAACAAGGTGCCACTGAATGTGTAAAAGTACATCGGGTGTGTGCAGTAACAAGGTGCCACTGAATGTGTAAAAAATTCAAGATCACTAACACTGCCAATGTTTTTGTTGCACTAGTTTGACGAGAGTTTATGTACTCGGTGTTCTGTGTGTCCTACAGTATGTACAACGCGAGCAGCTACCAATACCTTGAAGACTCCTTCACTTGTCTCAGACTCATGCAGAACAAACTCGCTGCTGTCTACGGTGAGGGAAAACTTATTATATTCATTGTTGTCCCATGCTCAAATCACTACGCTAGTAGATTGTATACGTATCAAGATATCTTATATATATGCTTCATGTATTATTTTATATAATGTGACATTATTTCTAGAAATTGTTTTGCAAGGAATTTAAAAAAAAATCTGCATGTAATAGTTGATATGGCCACGTGATTATTATAGGTTTCCTGTTGGGTGATATGTCTACGTTTTGTTTTGAACCACAATGTTTTGCTTATATAAGATATTTCTGTCATTCGCCACGTGAAGGTAGGGTTGGTGGCATGAACGGTCACCGATGTGCTGAGGATTATGTGATTATAAAGAGTCCTTCCATGAACTTGCTATATTTAGAGATGGTTTACGTACCTGATGTAAATGAATGTTCTTATTCTTCACAGGAGAACAGCTATGTTTGTGAACTTGCCCACCGTAGCCAAAAACTACTTAACATTATTTGGCATTACATAAATACACTAAAAGTAATCCCTCCAACGAGGTCGGGTCTAAACATTGCTCATGAAACCATTTGATGTCACTCCTATATATATATCATAGTGACAGAACATTCTTGGTCTCTGCTCCGCAAATGTAGAATGCATTTCAAAGCGAGATGAAGACAACCTATTGCCTTGAGATTTTTAAAAGACTTGAAAAACACATCTTTACCAAGGTGCTTATGCAAATGCAACATAGACACCGTCACTTAGTTTATCCAACTTTGTATGTAGACATTAAAAAAAATTATTATCTTGTACATGTTTTTTATATCAGTTTTACACCATGTCTGTACTTATTTATTAGCACTAGCAAAATGGCCGTCACCTGACGGGTTGCCTTGGTAGAAGACAGTCATGAAAGTAATATTTACAGAATTTTAGAAAACACAGAGCACTGTTACATAAACACCATAACACGTTCGCAGACACTCGTTGTTTGTTCAGAATGATGAAGGTCAGAGAGAATACGAAGTTCACATCCGTCAATAGGCCCTAGTCGTGATAGTGTAGAATTGTCAAATAATATTCGTATGCTATTGGCATGTGGATAGATATAAGCATTATTGTATCTGCGTCTCCTCCCTGATGCCATGTCTATAACGCAAGAGCCGTTTTCCCGAAGTTTTTGCCATGCGCGTGTGGTTCCTGCAATTGTTAGGTTGCGTTTTACGTATCACATTACGTTTTAAGTTCAGAACCCCTAAGGAGCGAATTGATTTGCCCCATAAAGGTGTCTTAACATATGTGGTGTATTTTGAAAAGATATAGGGGGCACGTTCTATTGTAGGGGTTGTAGATTAATCCCTAAAAGTTTGGCACTCGAAGTTCAAGCCGTCTATGAGGGAAACTTAACCTATATACACAATGTGGTTTATAATAAGATTATATCTTTAATGATTATTTTATAATTTTTTAATGTATTGTCATCTATTTGAATTAATTTATTTTATTTAATGTTATGTAATTGATGAATGTTATGCATACATACAGCCCTGTATATATACACATTTAAGTATATATATATATATGTATATATATATATATATATTTGTACTCATGTATTTTAAGTGCCTCTAACTGGAGTTATCTAGATTTATGGCACTGTATAAGTGTTCTCCTTTTTCATATTATTATCACCACACCCACTGGTTGCAGGTTCGCTGTCGGAGGAAGTCTCCACTGTGTGTCACATCCAGTGTCACATGTTGGGGTCCGTTCTCAACAACATAGAGTCGCGGATACAGACCCAGCAGGTCGGCTTCCAACTGTCCAGCTCTCTCCTCTCCAGTGCTGGTGGGTACACTGTAGTGTCTTTACCCCCATCCCCCCCCAGAGCATTGCCACTGCCACCAGAGACCTGTCTGCCCGTCTTCAAGACTGGCAGATGACAGGCTAAGACGACAGGCAGATGACAGGCCAAGGGTGATTACAACTGATAAGATGGGTGGAATATATTAAATAATAGTTCCAAGTCGAGGAGCCCACATTGTTGACCATCTTTGGCGCAACTGGTAGTGAAACAAATTGAATGGATCAGTATTAAATTGCTCAAATGACACTGATGTGTCATTGAAAAAGCTAAACTGGCCAATAATTGCTGTGATTGTTGTGAATGGCGGCTTCCATGCGAGCCGTTTACACACCAAAAGGCCCACTTTTGATTAATTTAAGACTGGCAAAAAAATATTTCTGGGATTTTTTTAGGCCTTTCTACTTGCAACTTTGAATGAGGAATGCTTTATGACACGTCTATTGAATAAGGTTTGCTTTATGACACGTCTATTGAATGAGGAATGCTTTATGACACGTCTATTGAATGAGGTGCTTTATGACACGTCTATTGAATGAGGAATGCTTTATGACACGTCTATTGAATGAGGTGCTTTATGACACGTCTATTGAATGAGGTGCTTTATGACACGTCTATTGAATGAGGTGCTTTATGACACATCTAGTACTAGATGTTTTCTTTTCTTTAAATTTTTGTCTTTGGCATTATCTTTCTAGTGTTATTCAATTTGGTGCCTGGTGAAATGAAACACAAGTTAAGATGATCTAGTACTACTCTCTTCTCCTTCATTGTGTTATCTTTTGCTGTTATTGGAAACATTGCTTGGGGCTATTTTGTTGATGTGATCTTTGCTGATTGATCAAACACAAAATTGAACCATTTTATACGTGCATTTTATATATTGTCATATTCTCCAATCAATGTCTTTGTTCAATGTTGTTTTGCAACAATACACACCAAGGCTTGATGCTCCAGCTCTAGCCAACCAGTGATGACGATGATTACCTTAACTCCAGTCCACACAACATCAACTCTTCACTGGTTCCCTGTCTTTTACTAATGCATGTGTTTTTGTGCGTTTCACGTGAACGAGCCATCACCTGCGAATCTCCCTCAATCACCCTCCAGTTCATTTCCAGGTAACATTTGCGTTGATTTCCCATTTGTAACAGTCGCGGATGTTACTAATGTTTTATTTTAATTTGAATGTTTTATTTAATTTGCTGATACTAAGCTAATTGGTTGTTCAAAGGTTGTTCTTTTTTCATATTCATGTGCATGATCAAACTTGGGATTTATCATGTGATTGATATTAATTAGTTAGATTCTACTCATTAAAATTTTTCACATTTGTTATTTTGTGATTGTTTATCTTGAAAGCTCTGTCGTTTTTTCATCTGATTTTATTATTAACTTTTGCATCAGTAAGGCTGATGTTACATTAAAATGTTACAGTAAGAATTACAGTTATAAAAAATAACACCATACATTAGGAAAGGTCACGATAGCTGCCAGAGTCACTAAAAATACATAACATTACATTTTGGTGGATGATTGTCACCATATATTGCAGTGAAATTAATAGCTATAGGGTCTACTAAGGTACATTGACATAACATTTTTGGATCACCCAAAACCTTAAATTCCACCCGACATGTTGATGGGGGTGAAAAATATGAAACACTACGTTTGTGAGTTTGCCAACTTACGAGAGAACCTCATGACTAGTAACGCCATCTGTCAGCGAGTAAATAATACAGTGTTGTAAAATCAATATTGTATTTCTTTTAATAATGACCTGCATTGATGACATTCTGTTGAGTGTTTCTCTGAAGATGTAAATTGCTTCTTCCTCATTAACATCTCCATCTTCTTTCTTTCAGTTGGAAACTTCTTCTCCATCTTCCCCCAATGGCCCTCCAACAATCCTACCCCAAACTCGGGCAATCCTGTTGTTGCACCCTCTGACCCCACCAAAGGTCACAAAATGGGTTCGGCACACAATGATGATGGGTGGAGCCACCGTATGTTTCCAGTGCTAGGTCGGAAACAGACGACCCTCAGCCAGGGGGAGCTGCTTGACCGCATCAAGAAGGTCGTCGTCATGGCAACGGACTTTGTCCTCTTCACAGGTAAACTTGTATTGACGATGGTTTATTTTGAAAATATTTTTACCAATTCATAGATTACTAAACATTCTGCAGGATAGTTTAATGTAATGATGTTCGGATGGAATGACAACATGATACACATGAAGGACAGACAAGTGATGAGCATCCGCGCACGTGTAATGATGTCATTCTACGAGAATGTCATTACTGATGATGAAACCATTTTGTCAGGCACACAAAATAATCTATATGTAAAATTTTACATCTGGATGTATTAATAAGAATTCTATTGAACATTTGGTTGATGTGGAATGCCTTTTTTCCTAAATATACATCGTCTTTATGTTGAAGATTGCATGATGGATGGTAGTGTACGATATGATTTATAAACAATTTCTCAGCAAGTTGTTATTGATTCTAATATTCATGCATACGTACAAGTTATGTAAGTCACCTGTCGCCTTATTTATTTTATCTTGTTAGCACTTTGAGCAAGTTTTCACCCATATATATATATATATATCTTACTATTTATTATAACTAGCATTGTCAATACTTTGTAACAAAGATGTCGCCGTCCTTCCTTTTTTTTTACTAATTGACGCATTCCTTCTGGAAATAATAGTTGGCATTCTCCACTTTATTGTTAAACTTTATGCTCCCAGAATCCACTCGTGTTACAAAGATGTCAGTGGACGGCAAACTCGTGACGACCTTGGGAGACAGGATAGAGGTCGTGAGTGAGCAGCATCAGTTTGCAAGGTCACTTGCAGAGTTCCTCATCAAGGTCATAACCTTGGGCTTGGTGAGTGCATTGTTAGGGTCAATGATTTTTTAACTTGCACATCGTTCTAAACTTGAATTTTTATGCGTCTAGTGTGCAAATGTCGCCATACATTTCCTGAAAGGGCAGATAATTTATATTTAATTCCAAAAACGTGATGTCAAATTACACAACATAATTTTTATGCAAGCACCAACACAAGTCATAAATAGTGATGAAATAAGGCCAAATGAATGACGTTTATTAAAGAGATTAAGTTAAAGAGAGAGAAATGTGGGCTCTACATCCCAAGGCCAGGCCTGTGACTGAGCCCATACTAGTCTCCTGTACCTCTGGATGACAGAGCCCACATTTTGGCACATACAACATTAGCAGTATTGTTATAAATATATAAAACAACAGCATTACTACTGTAATCACAGTAGACCTTATGCACTGTACCGTACTAACCAAGCACACCATTCATTCACACTAACTATAATCCCAACTACCTGCTGAAGAGTTACACTATATCCAGATTTAGCCTAAACCTATAAGTGGGGCCATTACGCCCAACTTACTAAAATCACCGGTGGAAGAGAAGCGAGCTGTCTCGGCATCAAAACCCTGTGAACACATTGTCCACCTGCACTAAGAAAATGAGGAAAGTATTGAGATCTGCTATCAACCCCTCTTCCACCAACGATGTACATGTTGTGTCCCTAATGCTATCAAAAATTGGGAGGCACACCAGTCATTCACACTAACTATAATCCCAACCACCTGCTAAAGAGTTACACTATATCAAGATTTAGCCTAAACCTATAAGTGGGGCCATTACGCCACCGGTCACCGACACATGTGACCACCAACATAATTTATATTCCCTAATATATATGCTTACAATGTCATCCAACACGATTTGCATGTATAAACATACACAATTTTGTTTTTTGGTTCCGTTACGAAAGCAAATTTAAGCGTAAATTATAATATCGGCAGCCGAGCACCTCCCTTTTGTAATGATTAAACTTATTGGCCAATTTGTTACGCTGTCATAGACACCAGCCAATGCCAATAGACATTGTAAAAACACAATTAGATTGGTTTTTAGATACTCAAATGGCTATTATTTGGGTTAATATATATTTACTTATTTCAGTTCCTACAGGTGCGGGGACTGACTAACAGGATAGATGATAAGTACAACGTGTAGTGATATGACCTCCATGTTTAGATGGTACCTAATAGATATGTCATGTTTGAACAGATAGAGATTAATTAATGTAGTTGGCAGGAAATGTAATGAATCTTTTGTGGACTAGTGAAGTAACTAATTTGTTCAAATTATAATTAATTGAATGGTCGACACTTTCTGATATGTAAACCTCATCTGGAAGCATCATACTTCATTTAATACCTCTGTTCTTGATTATTGTATGTAACATTGCATATTCCTATTACTTCTTGCAGGATCGCAGTTTTTTCCATCGCCGTTCAACCATGAGCGCCATCATGTGGCAAGCAAAGGATCTTCTCCGTATTCAGGTACCAGATTATGTAAAAAGTAGATTTTCAGCCATCCCAATGATCCTAGTATATTGTCAGTCACTAATCCCGTCAACATGAATCAAATCATGGCTGCAGAGAGTGCCAATCTGGGCAGCGTACTTTGTGGACAGCACCATAAAATTCTGACACAATGCTGCTAATATTTGCATACATACATCGATCACTTAAACTAATACACCCTGCAACATATCACACATGCTATCAGCTGATATCAACCAATTAGATTCCGCTGCTCCAGCGAATGCAAGCCACTGTGCATCCCATGAGCAAGGCAAAAGTGGGGTGTGTTGCAGCCCAAACACTGGACCTTGCTGCCATTCCTGCTAACATCAGCTCTAATGACAGATGCTGATTTTAATACAAACCTTAAGATTCACCTGTTTTTAATATATTTTGTTCCAGTTTATATGAGCAGTGGCTGTTGAACGGATGCCTTATAATTGTTACCATTTGATTTGATTCGATCTGTCACATCAAACTAAAGTGTGTTTGTATGTTGTTCGTGATATTACTAAATCAAAGTGGGGTTATGCTGTATGTTTTTTTGCCTCAACAGTTCAGTCGACTGTTGACCCATCTCTTGCGACCGTCCGAAGCCCTGTGTCAGCGGATCAATACAGTTGAATTGTTGGCGAGTGAACCACGACGCAAGGACATTCTTAAACTCACCCTCAGTGTCAATGGCGTGGTAGGTCTTGGTTCATTTATGATCGTCTGCATGTAGAAATTGTATTGGGGGTGAAATAGCATTGAGACTAGATCACTGGCCTCTCAGTCAACAGATTCTGGGTTCTAATCCTTTTGTTGCTGTTTTCAATATTCGGCAAGTTTATTCACTTCACGTTTCTCAAGTTCACCCAGCAGAATGAATGAGTACCTGGTTATAGATATTGGTGGATATTGGTGTAAGAATAGTCTTTGAGGAGTAATTGTAGCATGACTGAATGCTTCCCAGAGAAGTTGAGATGGTGTCCAGTTGAACAGGTTTGTCACGGAGTAAAGTGTAGAGCTCTTTGGGCAGTCCTAAGAACTAGATACCATGCTATATAAGAACTTCTGTACTTTTTATTTACATCATCTTGCATGGTAAGCCGATGTTGTTGCTTTCACTTTTGATTTCAGTTAGTTTCGTTTTGTGTGCAGGGTGCCAAGTTGGTGTATTTCCTGTACGAGCTGCTGTGGCGCCACCTAGACGAGTTGTTGCGGCCGCAGCGGAGCGAAGTGGATGATGTCATGGACGTGTTGCAACAGCTCGGTCTGTCTCCCCTGCGGCTCGGCACAAGGATCTCCCCGGATCTCAGGAACAGTCTGGAGCAGGTGAGAGCTTTTAGGAGGGTAGTACATGTCTTGTAATAGGGCTGCACCCTTTCCTTCTTTGGAAGGGAGTCTTTCCTTTATGAGGGCAATCTACCCCCACCCCATAACAACTGACCTATCGTCATGTGACCTATTGCCTAGCAACAAGTTCCATCAAGCCATCAAAAATGGATGCCGACTATATGGAGCATTCGGACGTTCCATTGAATATTTTGTTTAAATTCTGGCCCCAATGTTTTTCTTTACGACAAAAACATAAGGAATAAATACACAAACTTGTTCAAATGAGAACTGCATGTAGAAAAGGTTGATTTAGTAGATATCATGCCGTACTCGTGATGCAGTACACATATTTTACTACATAAATATTGTTGGTGAGGCAAAGCTTGAGGGAGGTCACCCGCGTCATTTTGGTTGTGATGTATACAGACAGCTATGTACTGGAGCCATCAGTTGTCATTCATTCTTGCAGGATGCAAGAATGTGGGAGAAACAACTGAGTCGCGAGAAAGCACATTGGAAGAAACGGACAGAGCAAGCTGCAGCCAGGTGAGACTGATTCTCTCTTCCTCGCTCTTTCCATCGCATGCTCAAGAAGCTCGTTGGGCTAATGGACGATACTATAGCTTCATGATATCAAGATTAAAAAGGATATAACTGTCACATATGTACGAGTCACACAAATTCATGTGGTTATTCGACCATTACTTTATTGCACATGTCATTCCACGTCCAGTCTAGATTAAGTGATCAGTATAATATTAAAACCAGGCTAGGATAATCAATCAATATAATAATAGATAGAGGATACATAATAGTAATAATATAATTTTTCAGGGACATTCTAACAAGAAAACAACTACCGGGTATATACCGTGTCACACAAAATGATTTTTAAATACACTACGCCAATTGTGGATATAATTATTACAATAATTACATTGATGATGATATTATGACTTTACAAATACTGATTTGATAACTGGTATGTAGAACATCTTCTAGTATATAAATTAGATAAATTAGAACATTCTAGCGACTCACTGCAAATAATAATTTCTAAGGTGTATGTACCCAGGATCCTGCATCGACTGGACAGTCTGAGTAAGAAGGTGACCGCATCAGCCATGGACGTGACGAGGACAGTGAACAACATGCAGAACGTACAGCGCAAGAAGTTCCTGGAACACGTCAAGAGCGAGCTGACTCACTCGCTCCATCTGAAGAGGGGGTGGCAGCACCTGATCCAACAGCTCACTCATGAGAGGTGGGAGTAACACATTAAAAAACATCAGATAATATATTATGTTTGTCATTTATTATCATATTAATATTAAACAGTGATGTGTTTGAATAACAGGATTCATGCGAAGTCTTTCATGTCATTCCCCAAGTTTGTCCGTCCACTGCAGGATGAATCATTCCACCTTTCTCTGTTTCTAAAAGACTTTGTGACGTCATGGCATCGTGTTCTCACTGATCTATCTCTTGCTCCGTTCTCTTTCCAAGGTTGTCATCAGTTACCCTAACTGTCCGCTGGTTGTCTGACATTATTCACCCTTCACCCTAGACAAATTTAAGTTGATCACGTCAAGTAATTTGTCAGATCCTTGTCAGTTAAAATACATAAAATTATTTCATTTTAATACTAGAATACAGATGTGTTTGCTGAAAAGAACATAATTTCAGGTATTGTAGTCATCCATTGTTGATTTGACATAGACACTACATGCCTCAAACCAGCCAGGCTGATAGAAGTGTAAATAAAATAAACCCTGGTTTTGAAATGTATTGTTAATTTTCAGAGCTGTCTGGCACTGTGCCAAGTCTTATCCATCGTCATGGCAACTAGACCCGACGGAAGGGCCGTGTCGGATTCGTAAGCGTACTCAGCGTTGCCACCTGGGAATAGCAAGTCGCTTTTTGCGACCTGAATATCGTCACAAGTTGGGTAAGTGACACCCGTCATTTGATTGTCACTCCAGTCAGTGACACCCCAAGTCTGATCTTATGTGACCTGCTTTCAGTATATTTTAAGAAAACAAAGTTATCAGGGGTCCAGCTTAACATGAAAAAATGAAACTACACGGACGTGTAACATGTATATGAGCTGATGTATATAAATAACACATTTTTGTCATGTAAAAACAGTACAAAAGACAACATTTGTGTTCTACTATTTTACCATAAAACAAACAGTAATACCAGAAACGAATTTGCATTTTACCTTGACTATGATGGGAAAGTGTATGGACCTTCGTCATGCCGCTTGGTAGAAAAATCCTTCACTATGTCAATGTTACAAAGTTGCGTTGTTTCAGATTCTGAGAAGTTTGCACCTCCTCTGTCGTTCCTCTTCCAAGATGGCGGTACCAACTCGGACTCGGCGACATTACTGTACAAGCTGCACACGTCAGAAAATATCCAGTGAGTGTTATGAATCTCGCCAACCCAATACACGGTATTAATGTACATAGATCTTTGACATGATATAATTTTGACCAAATCCCTGGCATGAGAGAGCAGTCGAGTGCCCAGTATACCACCATTTCTTATTAGTTTGCATGATGGTTTGTGTCATTGTGTCTAATTTGATGGGATGTTTTCTATTTCATAGAAACATTGTTCCATTTCATGTTAACATATACTTCTATGATTATAGTTACCTTTAGCAGCCACAGTTAGCAGTTCATGTAGGATTTTAAAAATAAATAATGGTTAAATATATTAACCAATGCATTATTCATGTATTAGAAAACATGGGGGAATACTAAAATCACAGTTCAAGGAAATATACTGAAAAAACTTAGAAATATTCCCTATATTCTAGTAAATTATACATGTACATATAGTTTGAAGGATTTGGTGACCTTTTTTGTGCTAGTGTAATAAAAATCTGTCAAAGGATTATGTAGGCAACATTTTATTAGGATGATGATCTGTGTCAAATGTAATTTTGTTTATTTCATCAAATATAATAGATACCTGTTCGTGATAACAAATTATTACAGTGTCTTAATCGGAAGCTTTAAGGATATTTGTATTTCCTTACTACTACAGTTTGTATACGTACGTCATGTGTTTAGCATTTTGTGTGTCATGCATATGCTCAGTGTTTCTGTGGTAAAGTGTGTGTCATGTACACATGTGTATGTGCTCAGCGTTTCCATGGTAACGTGTTGTTTCAGGTACACATGTGTATGTGTGAATGTGACGCCATCTAGTGAGACATCCGGTGCACTACTCATAGGTGTGTAGGGACACTTTGATGACACCAACGTGGCAAAAACATTATACTAATCATTAACCATTGGTTTTGTTTTTCTTTTGTGGAACACTCAACAGAAAAACAGTTTTTAGCAATATTACTAATACGTTCTCTCAGACAGATGTGATCCACAATAACATTTTGTGTTACTAACATTTCGAGTCAACAATTGAAAAATATTGTGTTGTGATAACCTTAGTAGCATCTTGGCAATATGTCTAGTTTTAGTCAATATTGTATGTCATTTACATTAAAATTTTGTATTAGATTCTTAATATATTATACACGTTCTATGTAAAATAATTAGCGTATTATACTATGGAAGCATTACACACATTTAAAATCTATTATAGTCGACCTGCATGCACAACTATTTTTGGAAGTTGGTGTCTTTTATCATGCTGCATGTTCTTGTATGAGATAGTGTACGGTACTGTAGACTGGTGTAGCATCAGTGAGATCTGACAGTGGACACACTTTGATGGTTCCAGGCCACAGTGATGTGTACTTTGTTGCTGACCAGGACATCATGGATGTCGACCACACACAGGTCAGTGACCTTGTCCCAGTAGTGGAACAACTTTCTGATATGTAGATGAAACCAGTGTGTCTATCCGATCTGTCTACAAAATTACAAACAACACATTTTAAACATGGCAGAAATGCGACAATTGTATGATGTCACAAATATAGTGATTGCTTTGAAGTTAAAGAATTTTTTTTTTTCACTGTCTTAGTTCACACGACTGTATAATTGAGAACCTAGCTGTGCAAGGTGGTGCATATAAATGAATGAGTTATTACAGCATGGCTGAAAACTTCCCAAAGAAGTTAAGCTGGTGTTGGAATGAAAGTTGTTAAGAAAAGTAATTAAGGTGTCACATAAAAGTCACCGAAAGTAATAAATAAATGAACAAATAATACAAAAGAAGGAATAGAAAAGTGTAGTATTTTTTTAAAATAATCATAAAATGTGTCTTTTTAAAATTAGATTGTTAAGATGTCTTACCTGATGAGAGTGCTTTGTGTGACAGAGTCTGGTGGACAACAAGGACCTGTTCTTCCTCCAACTACCTCATGATGACATCAAGGAGATCCACCGACGACGCTACCAGCTCAAGGACAATGCCCTTGAGATCTTCCTCACCAATGGCAAGACTTGTCTCATCGCCTTCTCCGCCACTCAGGTATTTTGTCACATTGTGGTTTCATGTATCACAGTTATATTGCAATGTTTTGAATAGAATTTTTATTTCCCTTCGCAGTCTGTATAATTTTAAAATAGATAAACGAGCGATAATTTTGACCCTCAATCTCAGAGAATGTCAGTTTAGCCTATGTATAAAAGACGGTGGGGGCTTATAGGATGAACTAAGCATGTCTGAAATTTATGCAAATTTGAAAGTGACTCCGCAATCAGAAGATCATTGTACCGTGTATCCAATACTAACATCATTCGGAAGTGTATAGAATACAGAAGACAACACAATTCTGAAACTGTGTGTATGTCAGAATAACAGAAAGTGTAAGCTTTCAAATGATACCAAGATCGGATATAAGGGTGCTAAGGACTGTTGAATTTAGTATTTTTGGACGTGTTTTGAGTTGCACATTTTTTGCTCGCTTCTCTAATTTTGATAATATTAATAACTGAGAAACGCATTGAAGAAATGGATATAAATTTCCTGGTTTTATTTGAGGGAACATAGTGCCTGTGATTAAAGCAGTGCCACCTCACAAATCCCTATTTCCCACCCTAGGACAGGGATGAGCTCCACTCTCAGCTAGTGGCCCTGCGTCTGCCCAATGTGATAGAGACAGAGAACCTCACGGCTGTGCAGCAGTACTGGTTGGACGGCAGGATCACCAACTTTGAGTACCTCAGCTACCTCAACAAGATGGCGGGGAGGTCCTTCAATGACCTCATGCAGTACCCCGTCCTTCCCTTCATCCTTGCTAAGTACACGGGAAACACACTCGACCTTGACGACTCTCAGTCCTACAGGTGGGTCCATTCAACGATCATGTGCCCCGTCCTGGTTGGGTTTGATCAAGGACCAGGGGACTGCTTCACAAGCATTTTTAAGAGCTCCTCATTTTGCTCTTTAAAATAGATTTTTTTTAGCTCCTATTTTGCTCCTTAAAATATTTTTTTTAGCTCCCTATTTTGCTCTTTAAAATAGATTTTAGCTCCCTATTTTGATCTTTAAAATCTATTTTTGAGCACCCTATTTTGCTCGACTTTAAAATCAATTCTTAAGAGCTGCTCATTTTGTTCTTTAAAATCAGTTTCGCCCCTTAACTTTTTTTATAATAAAAAAATGGCAATGTCATGATGGGCCACCGGAACATTTTTGCTGGTGGTGTCATAGAAATAATCTCCTTGGTACTATGGTGGCAGTATTGTGCATTTAAAAAAAGCGTAAATTTAAAAATGGATTTTGTTTAATGATGTTTTTCCTTATGAACACGTGATCTTAGTGAAACAGTCGCCAGGAATGTTTAATATATCAGAGGTTTTGCTTGTTAGCTATTTCAGTGTGAAGGTTTTTGAAGCTTCAGTGTGGCAGCCCGTTGTAGCAGACCTGGCACTGCAACGGCTTTTTCCTTAAACTTCAAATGTACAGTCGCGCCTCGTTATAACATGCCCCATTATAACGCGGATTAGGTTATAACGCGGTCGGTCGTGGAAAATGGGCGCTATGACAAACTATATTAACACGATAATAACTGTCAATTGTTTTGTGTGAAGTTATCCCCATCTTTGTCTAGTTGGCGGACAATAAATTTAACGTTGACGTACAACTGCAATGAATCAAGTGTGAGGCGCGTCACTACGTTGCCGTTGTTTATTCTGCGCTGCCAATGCTATCAAAGGTATAAGTTTCTTTAACTAAAATTATGGTCAATTTTTACTTTAAGAACAATAAATGTGGAGCGAAGTATTGTTTGTTTTGCGCCGACATCAGACGAATCGTTTCCAATCTGCTAGTCATGCTCATGGCTTCCTCGGATCGCGAGTTCACCTGGTTTCGGCGTCGGGCAGCTTGTAGCCTTGTAAAGTGCAATTGAAATTCACAAATACGCCTTGCTTAAGAATTGGTTAATACAGCTTAGTAGGCAAGATCAGTAAGCTAACATTGCGTAACAAATATTAGCTTTTCGCTGCGATGAACGCAAAGCTACTGCCTGTAGGCTGTACTGGTGCGCCAAAATATTAATTCATCAACCGCATATGAATTAGTGAATCATAGTATTGTTCGACACGGTAAATGTACTTTCTAAATTGGTATTTTGATATTGATTGAAAGACGAAGTTAAGCCAATTGTACTTGTAGCTTTAAATCCTTAATCAACTCTAACACAACTTTTGTCAAATCATTTGCGTATTCGGCTGCTGAGTGCCAGGTCATTATTTTAGATCTTACGTCAGCAGTACCATATTATCGTTCAGTTGACCATGGCTTGTTGGTCCGTTGTTTATTTGAAAACGGTACACAATTCATGAATTTTATTCAGTTCAACATTCAACAGTGTCCAACAGTGTATGACAGTTAAACAGAATACACATTGACGTTGGCTGGCAGTTTAGTAAGCTTCATAAACTGCGTATAGACTGCGCGACGTGCACACTTTGGCTTCGATGGGGTTCTTCGCGCAGCAGTGGTGTCGGTCGTCATCGTAGCGCCCCTGACGGCAGATACGGGAATGCGCCACGTTTATAATGCGCCCCGTTTATAACGCGGATTCATTTCGTGGACCCCGACTACCGCGTTATAACGAGGCGCGACTGTACATGGAACTGCATTATATAATGATTATCTTAGAAACCATCAAACTCTTGGCTGCAAGATGGTGACAACACGAGTATTGGGCTTTTATGTTTCTGCACCAACCCTTTGCAATATTCTTGCTCCTAGTATTAGATCAATGAAAAATATTACACAATTCCACCGTCATTTAAAAACTTACCTTTATAACCATGCTTATTCACCATAGCTCCTTGGCATATCCATCCATATGTTGACAACTTTTAGTGTGTTTTTCTTAAACAACATCAAGAGTTACCATGGAAGAACCACATAATTCAAGAAAATCACGTATAGAAATCATGGTGAAACACATCTTTGTTAAAATAAGCAGAATGCTAATTCCTTCAATATCAGATAAACGAAATTTACTTTGGTGAATTGCAAAAAAGTAAGCAGATAATATTTAATTGCCCTGATTAACGTAGATCATTTGTATTTTAACTCTGTTTGATTAATACTTTCAGGAACCTAGCAAAGCCCATTTCTGTACAAGATAAATTGACAGAACAGAAACACATTGACAAATACAAGGTAAACGCTTTTTACATTGATTTATTTATAACAATTTCATTTGATTTTCATCATAACAATTATTAAACCAATTCCATAATATTGGAAGCCATTGTACAATTATCCATATTTTAAAATGAATAGCAGTTTTATAAAAAAAACCTTTGTAGTAATATTTAGGCTATACATCATAACAGCCTGAAAAGTTAATACCCGAACATTTACACATTTAATTATGTTATAATGTAATATCATTGCTTTTATTAACTAAATAAAACATTTTGTCCCCACATTACAACTATTTGTTATCATGATATAATTTTTTGTTTAATGTAATAATATTATGTTCTCTTAACAAAACATCACTTTTGTGCTTGTCAGTATATTTTAAGCGCCTCACAGTGGATTTATCCCAATTTACGGTGTCATAAATGTTCTTACTATCTTGCTTAAATGTGTGATGCAATTTACCCCTGTGGTTAACACTGTGGTCATCTCACACTCTGTGCTCAACTTACCCCTCCATGCTCAACTCACCCCCTGTGCTTGCAGTACCTGGAGCGAGAGAAGCTGAAGCCAGACAGCTTGGGCGACCTGGCAGAGAATCGCCCCGCGCCCTACCACTATGGCTCACATTACTCAAACAGTGGCACGGTGCTCCACTTCCTCGTGCGCCTCCCGCCCTTCACACAGATGTTCCTGCACTACCAGGGTCAGTCAGCGGTCATCTCTACACTGACCCTCATTAAATTAGTGACATAGTTAGTTTATTGTAATCATCTTCTTCCGTATGATGCAAGGACACGGGTCATCACGTGTCCATAATTAATGCAATTTGTTGTGCTCAAGTTGTAGAGTATGTCTTATTTAATAAAATATATTGACGTTTATTTTGCCAGACCCCCTGTTTCCATGGCAACAATCAAAGATGGCCACCGGAGAGGGAAAATATATTTGGAAACATTGTACCTCCTCCAATAATGCAGTAATCAGTGTAATTCGTTTTATTTCTTATTTACAACACCTCATTCTATGCAATGTTGAATGATATATTTCAATTTTGTTTTTAAAAATCCATATTTTTCATTACGTACATTATGTTCACCACATAACTAAAAATAAAATAAAAATATCTCCTCCACTTTGCATAGAGGAAATAGCGAAGGGCACGTCAGTCAAAATTTCATTAATGTAGCATCATTACTTCTAGAGATATGATGTTTCCAAATTGGAAAAACACCGGTTTTAGCAAAAAGGTGTAAACGGCTGTCAAAGATTCGGTAATGGGATTTATTACATGACAGAAGCACATTTTATTCATGAATATTAGTTATTTAGAAGAATGTAAATGTTATAAAAGAGATCTTTATTAGTAGTAAACATAAAATGCTATCAGAATACAGCAGAATCACATTTTGAGAATTTTTGTCAAAAAAATGTAATTTTAGCTGCAATGTATCTCCTTATCCTGAAGTCAGGCGCATGCTGTCCCATCCAGCCTGACCAGGTTGCCATTGAATTTATGTAGCAGACACTCCCTGGTGATGTGAAGTTCGGTCTGCCTTTCAGCAATGCACTCACACCCCATCGGAATCATATTGGTTTATTGTAATGATTATATGTATTCGGACACTACATTTTTTGAAAGCCAAAAAATTGACAAAATTAATTATTTCTGTGTACCTTAAGTTTTCGGACACTTCTGTAAGATAATTATATTTTGGTTCCTACGTAATCAGACACTGATGTATGAGGTGACTGTAATGACGTTACACAGGCCGGTTAATAATAAAACAGGGACACCATATCATCAGGAGTTTGTAAGTGTTCGGACAGTGTATCTGAGAATTATTTCTGTGCACTGTATGTTTTTGGACAGCTGATAGTATAACTATTTATAATTGTCCGAATGTAGACAGTTCCACTATAACAACGAGTTCATGAGGAAACTCTATCGTCAAACAGAATCCATTTAAATTTCAAGGTTTTTTTAAATGGAAGAAGCCGCTATCGTATAATTGAGGATACTATTTCTGTGGCACACTGGCGAAAGTGATCCAGTGGTGCGTGATGGTGTTGACAGTTTTCAGTACACTGTTAAGGAGCAAAAGTAAATTATTTTCATCTTTTCTCACCTTTAGAGAACATCTCCACTTTGCTGTGGACCAGTCTTCACCATCATGTTCCAATACTGGTGGGTTTCCGCCATTTCTGGGGTCAAATTATACAAGTTGATATCCTCCCTGATATCCGAGCTCATAGGAATCTTATGACACAGTCCCCTGGTGAATATTACTCTCAGTTGCCAAGTATTGTGACTACTGTCTTGTCAATTACTATCATGTTCATGGTTGATCTCACTATATTTCTCTTTATCTTCATCGAGGTCAGTAGGAAGGTATTTAACTGGACATTGCAGTCTTTGCAGACAATCAGTTTGACCTGTCTTGTGGTCAGTAAGAATGTACTTGACTGGACATTGCAGACAACCGATTTGACCTGTCTTGTGGTCAGTAAGAATGTACTTGACTTGACATTGCAGACAACCAATTTGACCTGTCTTGTGGTCAGTAAGAATGTACTTGACTTGACATTGCAGACAACCGATTTGACCTGTCTTGTGGTCAGTAAGAATGTACTTGACTTGACATTGCAGACAACCAGTTTGACCTGTCTTGTGGTCAGTAAAAATGTATTTGACTGGACATTGCAGACAACCAGTTTGACCTGCCAGATAGGACATTCCACTCAATGGAGACGACCTGGAGATTAGCCAGCTTCAAGGAACTTATCCCAGAATTCTTCTTCCTGCCAGACTTCCTCTGCAATGATGAAAGTAAGATAACAAATCCCTCTAATTGTTATTCCTGATTCCTCATGATATTGGTACTACTAGTTTTTCCCGAAAAAAATACCAAGTTGGTCATGTAAAAAAATGGCTGCTTGGTAACATTTTGTATTAATTTCATTGACATTTGCATCATTGGAAGAAAATCATTAAACATCGACATCACTTGTTAATAATAAATGGAATTATTTTAATTGAATATACAAACTACTGACATTACTGAATAGAGGATTATTTAGTCAACTTTGAATAAAATCTAGAGGTTTTTTGTTTTTTGTTTTACTACTTTTGATTTATTCTGTCTCATGTATTACTGGAAATGTGGATACTATTTTTATTATGGAATGTATTTTTGTAAATTTCATGGAAGTAATGTTTTAATTCACAAATTAGCTCACATTTTTCTTTTAGTTCTCTTTCATTATCTAGACTATTGTCTACAGTAATATAAAGCTGGTTTAGCTTTTCTCTAAAACATGAATGCACCAATACATTTGATCATAAACAGAAACACTTTAATCTTCATACACGATGCAAGTAATAGCAGAAGCAGATGTACTGAAAGAGATCTCTTTCAGGGTTCAATCTCGGTGTCCGACAGTCTGGTCACCCAGTGTCAGACGTCACCCTGCCACCCTGGTGTCATGGTGACGCCCGTCGCTTTGTCCTGATCCACCGCCAGGCCCTTGAGTCTGACTACGTCTCGGCTAACATCAGTGCCTGGATAGACCTCATCTTTGGCTTCAAGCAGACAGGCCGGGCTGCCATTGATGCCATCAATGTTTTCCATCCTGCGGTAAGTGAAATATTTTGTCATGTTCGGCCACATATTTTGTGGTTTATTCCATATAGAATGTTTGATGTTTATTTGCAACTGATGTTACATGAAATGTGTAACCTTTGTGTTGTTCTTAGAGACAGAATGACTTAAATTAAAGACTGTTAACGTACATTGATTGGTCTAAGATGGTGTGGAAGAATGTCATTGGTCCAGTGCGTGGAAGTGTTTGACTGAATTAAGGAAGTAGATGATTGATCCACCCACAATGTTTTGTAATATTTTCTATATCTTTTATTTAATAATAATTATAATTATTTATAAAATGTTTATTCACCAGCAAATCCAGCATTCCAGCAGTGTAAATAATACATATAAATTACATTTTAAAATAGCATTAAAAAATATATAAAAAACAATACACAGAGAATGCATATTATTATCAGTTACGATGTACTAGTCACTTTTATTTATTACAATATTACATGTTTTGAAGGTATGCCACTGTTATTATGCAACTATACATAACTTACGTTATTTATGGACAAAAAGCTTCAATGATTATGTTTCAGCTTTAGAATATGTTATCATATATCCATTGTTATCTTACAGTTCCATATATCTGCCCCAAAGGAAAGCCAGTCTGGATTGGTGATCAATTGTTTCAGACGTACTTTGGCATTGACGTTGAGAGCATAGCTGACCCTGTTGGAAGGAACGCCACTCGTACCATGATCAAGACATACGGACAGACTCCCAAAAAACTCTTCCGCCATGTCCACCCCTCTCCCCACGTCTCTGGCAGGGAGAGTGGTCTGAGAGGATACGCCAAGAGTCAGGTAGCGGTTTGACATTGATAAATTTGGGAAATGTAAATGCAAAAACTTCTGGCAGGATGAGGAAGGAAATTTACAAAATGTTTGGTTTTTGTTACATTTTTCGGGCAGTTAGTTAGAAAGATATTAAGGAAATTTCCCAAATCTGTATGTTTTTTGTTACACACTTCTGGCAATTAGGAAGATGTTAAAGAAATTTACCAAATGTATGTATTTTTGTTACATTCATCAAGCAGTTAGTCAGGAAGATGTTAAAGGGAATAAAAACATCTATTGCTTGAATTCATGTTAAATTACATCCTGCTATCTATTTCCACGTCCACCAAGCCAAACAAATTTTTTTTAATCAATGAATTAGAAATTCCACATTTTATGCTGTGCATCCGGACATTTTCGAATATGCATATTTTTGGCGCGCTTTTAGGGATGCCGAGATGTGACTCCAACTCGCATCAGGCTGACCCTTTCCATGCATTCAGAGCATGTTTACAAGTATAGGTTTTTGGTCGAAACGAGCATCAGAATGAGTTATTGTGCAACATTCCGACGTAATACAAACACTAGTGATCATAGAGGAACAAGCAGTTATCTTACGGTTCCACATGAATCAAATTTTATTCAAAACAACGAATGCGAATGGGCCTACAAGTCGACTAGGTTTCGCCGAGCTTGGGCTCGTTTTCAGAATAATTATATCGAATGCAACCAACGGGAGATAATCTACACCAATAAACATACATAGCAAACATGTATTGTATCCAGCTACATAAAGTAACATGCATAATCTCATAATATCACTAGAATATCGATATATGAAGGAGTTGTACAATTTATCATAACAACTTAAGTCAGTCAGACAATTTCCGCTGGTCCCGCTAGCTCAGTGGGTAGGCGCGTTGGTTACTTGTCGTTTATTTTACAATCGGGCGGTGCCGGTTCAATCCTGACAGCATGCAAACCATTGATTTTCTTTACACTTTTTTGTTTATGTTTTCATGAAGTAATATAAACAAAATTATTTTATACTATAATGCACTGTTTGTAAATAATTCTTATTTTTGTAGTAATTATTTATTCGCCACAAAAATGAAAATATGGTCATTATATAACGATGTTTCAAAATTTGATTTATCCAAACAAATATAATGTAATGGATATATAATTACGTTACTTTCTGTAGCTGAATACAATATATGTTTGCTATGTATGTTTATTTGTGTAGATTATCTCCCGTTGGTTGCATTCGATATAATTATTCTGAAAACGAGCCCAAGCTCGGCGAAATCTAGTCGATTTGTAGGCCCATTCGAATTCGTTGTTTTGAATAAAATTTGATTCATGTGGAACCGTAAGAACGTTTGTTCCTCTGTGATGACTAATGTTTGTATTACGTCGGAATATTGCACAATAACTCATTCTGACGCTCGTTTCGACCCAAAAGCTATCCTTGTAAACATGCTCTGAATGCATGGAAAGGATTGGCCTGATGCGAGTGTGTGCCATAAGTGACGTCACAATACCATGTGATCACCTAGCTCATTAAAATTTAATATTCCGCGGGAATCACAGAAGGGCTTAAAATCGAATTTATGTTACAAATATATTTTTCTGTATTTGTTTAATGTTGTCAAATGTTACATGCAATGTTAAACTTTGTGTACACATGGAAAAAGGATTTTAGCTAATGCCTTATTTTTATTTCCTTTAAGGAAATTTACCAAATGTATGTATTTTTGTTACATTCGTCAAGCAGTTAGTCAGGAAGATATTAAGGAAATTTCCCAAATCTGTATGTTTTTTGTTACACACTTCTGGCAGTTAGGAAGATGTTAAGGTAATTTACCAAACGTATGTATTTTTGTTACATTCGTCAGGCAGTTAGTTAGGAAGATGTTAAGGAAATTTACCAAGTCAGTGTTTTTTGTTACATTCCTCTGGCATTTAGTTAGGAAGATGTTAACAGGCTCGATAAAACATCACACGAAACATTTACGAAACTAGTTGGCACATCATGCAAATAAAAATATAATAATGATAAACATTTGACGTTTCTTAAATAGGAATAGCTTATTAGTCACATTTTATGTCCTAGATATTCACCACTGCCGCAGTTTACAACAAACCAAACTATTTTGTTGCAGCTGCAACCCCTCAGGAACATATCCGGGTTGAAGTGGGGAAACTATGTGGGCTCCCCCGACTGGCCGGACCCCATGTTGTCATGGATGCAGCCCCACGGATCCGCAGTCTCCTCCCTCGTTGCCCTGCCCACAGGGGAAGTCTTCGGACTCGGCCCAAGTAGCTGTCTCATTGTTATGTACAGCAAGGAGAAAGGTTTGTGGACATGTCTTGTCAATTCTCATTAGACCTACACCTGCCAACTTTTCAAAATCCAAGATAATTTTTCTCCCAAAACACATCTGAGTGCACCCTTAGGACCACCAACTGCACCTCCCTTGTAATGTCCAGCTGCATCCCCTTGAGGCTCACCAGAACTAAACCCTATAGTCCAGGAGATTTTCTTTTCTGGGAGGTTGAGAGTTTCACATCAAATCTGGAAAACTCCCAGAAAATCTAGTAGGGTTTACAGGTATATTTCATTGTCATTTCTACCCTTTTCCTCATTACTTTTCGACTGGTTTCAGCCGTCTTCGTCAGACTAACTACCACTAGATGGCAATATGGTGGTCATTCTATGCATTCTCCCATTTCCAAATCACCATTAATAAGATATATGTGTGAACATTTTAATTGACTATATATTGCTGTACTATAATATGATAAAATGTACAGATATTGTTAATGGGCTCATGTGGACATACTGTTCAAAATTACTATAATATATGTTGAAAATGGTGACTTTATATCCTGTTTTTACATATTTATTTAATTATTTCTTATACTTTTATACTTTCTATTTCTTACTTGTATATTATTACTGAAATAACTTATATATTTTATAAACTTTATTTATAAATATATTTTACTTATGTTTTTAAACATGTTTTAATATCTATTTGTGTGTATCGCCTATTTCTATATATATAATGTTTTTTTACCTGAAATAAATGTATTCTTACTATTTATTGTACTGCCATTGTCATGTCATGTTGGAAATAAATACTATTTGGTAATGACATGTAAATAACCATACGTGCAGGCGTGACAGCCATGAGAACAGTGGATGTCTTGTGGGCAGCCATTGTCAGCTGGGGTCATGCTGACAGCATCATCCGTCTGAAAAACAGGAAGGACCTGCCAGCAGTCAACTTCATGCACTATCGCACACACGAACAGGTACAGTGCTGTCACTTGTCTAAGGTTGTTTTGTCACCTGTCATCTTGTTTAATGAGATGAGTTTGTTATTGTCGGATGGAGCGTTGTTGTCAGAAATTTCCGAGTTGCATCATTAACATTTCTGGTGTCATTCTTTATATCAAGCATTTCCTCATTTTTACAGCCAATTAATTTTTTTCTTGGTAATGTTTTGACAGCTTCCTGCTGTTGTTATCAGAGTGACAGCTACTGCTAGGTGGAAGCACGGCAGTCATTGTACGCAAGTGATGTAGAAATGTTACAAAGAAAAACAATAAAATTAATTGTATAAATAAAAAAAGATGGATATATTAAAACAGTTTGATGGACCTCTTCATAATGCTGTAAATATCATTGAAAACATACACAACCAGTTATGTGAATCAACAAAACAAACATAAGATTTGGCATTCATAGAAACACTTATTTCACTGGGACAATCTGAAATGTTGTTAACATTCATGATGAGTGAACAAATGAAAATGGAAAGGAAAATCAGTAATCTATTATCATCACTAACACTGCAATGTCTGCTGCCAGGTGACGTGCTGTGCGTCCGTCCCAGATTGTCGACTGCTCTTCTTTGCTGACACTTCAGGAGTCATCTCGGTGTACAAGACCAAGTTCAACCCCTCTAAGGTAGGCCATACCTACTGTTGATTTGTTTAAAACTTGTTTTTTTAGTCCTTTGGCCGAAGGTCCAAGAGACTAAATTGCTTTTTTTCTAAGTTTGCATAGATGTATCTTAGGGTGCTGCCACTATATACAAGGAATCATTCTAAGGGGCCCCCAAAGTGCAAAAGTTTTACATTATCTAGTGATGTGGTTTTGAGAAGGGACCTTGAGACAACCCCAAACAGTAGATTGTGTTTATTGTGCCACAAAGTCAACACCAAGACTAATCTCTGCAGCCTAGTGCTACTGTTCAATTGAGACCTTGACTAATCTTTAATTGGTCACAGTGCCCCTAGACACCCCCAACAGTAGATTTTGTTTATTGTGCCACAAAGTCAACACAGCTCCGAGGCTGAGTAGACACACTTGACCCCTGTTACACTGAACAGTTGCCTAACACTTTTTATCTTCAAAACTATTGATTTTCTATAATTGAAAGTTGTGTTTATTTTGATGTTCATTTAATTATTATAAAATGGTGTGACTGTGGTGTATATTGGTTAAATATGTATTGTCTGTAGAAACCTGTAAGTGACAGACATAGAAAATTAATATTCTGTCACATGTAGGTGACAAACATAGAAAATTAATATTCTGGACAACAACTTTATTGATATCAAATGCATTCTACTGTCAAGTCCGTTATAATTGTGACTAACAGTGTTCAAAATGATTCAGGTAAATAGCAAATAACAAAGGACACAAGTTTTCTCCTTGCCATACTTGCTATACATCACATGAGAAGAAGGCTGACCCAGCCTGGCCCTGATTTATACATGATTTAGCATTTTTATATATGTTGTATACAACTTTCAACACAATACCATTAATACTTCATGAAATTATCTTAGACTACAACGAGGACCGGTCTACTATATCAAATGCTTTCTTATAATCGATGAAGGCACAATAAAGCCTTTTGCATCGAGACAAATACAATTCACCCAATACCCCTATTTGAACACTGCCTCTTCTTCACCTATTACATTCGCTTTATTTAGGTATGTGGTCAGTCTGGTGTTCTGAACAATCACTAAGGATTAATGAACACTTGTGCAGAATGTCACCCACTTGGCAGGTTTAATTGATCTATTCAGCAATGAGGACACTGCTTAGGCCTCACTCTGGACACTGTCACTCACAGTGTTGTGTATTGTCTTAGTTGGTGCATTGAGCTAATCTACTTGACCATGAATCAGTGGTGGCTCTGGTTGTGTATTACACCCAGCTGTGGAGCTAAGATTCTCTGCCTGCTATTGTTTGATGGAAACTGTGACTAATCTGTAATTGGTCACTGGCAGTAGCTTGTGTCAACAGACAGCATTAAACCACTAGACCTCTGTTAAACTGGATAGTTGCCTGTAGGTTTTAAAGTGTGTCAAACAGTGAGTCTACCGTTTGCTCTCAAATAATCTGTCCTCTTAGTTTTACACATGAAGACATAATCTGGCATAACTTGATAAGTCTTTGTAGCAGCACATTTGTACTTCCAGTGTATCATTGCAACATAACATACATATTACATACTGTATGCCACATTTGAATGTTGTGCATGTAATATTTGATATATTATATTTCCATGCAATCCATTTGCATATATAATGTAAAACTTCAACAGCCGTTTTCTTCATTTTCACTTTTTGACCCCTACCATGTTCAATGCTCCATAACTTTGCTAATTTTTGTAGCAGTCACATTTTTTGAAACCGTGTAAAGCACCCTACCAAACCTTTACAAGGATGTAAGAAAACAATGTTAACATTTTTCCGACTTATCACTCATTTGGTCAGCCGGGGTCACATATAGACGTATTAGTCCAAAGGACTTCAGGGCCACTTGGCCCATTTTTTTTATTTTGAAAAAGCTATAACAAATCATTTCTGATGCAGACAATGTCTGAATGCCCTTTAGCTATTTCTTGAAAAAGTTGGAAACTTAGTTTTTTGGTTGTCTTCACATTTTACCTGTTTATTGGCTATTGCAGATGTATACAATACATGCAAAGTATGTATATAGAAATGCTAACATAATTATATGCATTATCCTGATGTTGATATGTTTGAGGTTCAGTTAACATTTTCACTGGTGTCGGAATGTGGTGAATATTAGGGGTGAGGCTGAGGCTTCAAGAACCTTGATTTGCAACTCACTCAGGCTTGCCAAAAACACCAACCTGGAGGCTCTACAAAAATCTTTAAAACTTTGAATTAGACCCCAAGATCCAACCACCTTCCCTAAATATTGGCAGGCTAATCCTATCTCCAAACTCCCACCTAAATTATTGGGGGGCAGAGCCTCCAATCCCCCTGGTTCCAACACTTATGATTTTCCTTGGTGCCATCCTTACATTAGTACCCACACCCCCAGAGATAGCTGCCATGGGAGAAATCTACATCGAACAAATATGATAGCCTCTGTCTGTTGTTGATGTTGCAGCAAAGTCATCTGCAAGTGTTGGGTCACGGGCGACGCCTGTACGGCCACACGGCGGCCATTGTGGCCTTGTATGTGTGCAAGCCATTCAGCATCATGGTCAGTGCCTCGCTTGACCACACCTGCATCATCTGGGACATCAACAGGTAACTGGACACCCCGGTCTTGTGATGTCTTATTGCACACCAATAATAATAGTAAGATCTGTTGTGCTGATGTCATCGGGAAATCCTAGCTGTGTTGCAAAAAAATCAAAGGATAAGGATTCTCATAATCATGTAGAAGGCAAAAATCTTGAACAAATGGATGGAATTGCCAAGACGCTAAGGAGGATGTGCAGTATTAAAAATGTATGTTTTTAGATGACGGCAAAATGAGTTTATATTTCAGTACCATGCACATGCTAAGATATTGGTTGATCACTAGATAACTTCGAACGTGTATTTATTATTATGCTAATGCATGTAATAGTAATAGGGATGATAAATAATTAGTAAAAAGTATTGTGACATGTTCTAAACAGTTCATGTTGTTATTCACAATTCACAGCTGTTGAATGGCAACCCACCTTGACAAATGTCATGTTTTCTAATAGTATATGCCAGTATCAAACAGAGTGGATTATTAGCTGGTAAAGGATTGCTTTATTTAGCAGCGATAGACTCTCATACCATCCAGTATTGTTTCTGTCAGACAGAAATAATTCAGGAACCAATAATCGAGAATAAACAGATATAAAAAACATACATACTTCAACATGTATTGTTGCGCAAATGTGAGTACGTTGTTAGATATTTTAGTTTATTCAAATTTTCTTCCAAACAAATTTAAATCAAATCTATTTTCTGTTTTGGACGACCATTTTCACCTATTATGATTGTTTTGTAGAATGTTCCTACCATTGATTGAATCACTTGTGTCGTTGTAGATTGTGTTATGTGCGCTCTATCATGGATCACAGACACGCTCTGATCTGTGTCAGTGTCAGTGACACTCTTGGAGACATTGCCTCTGTCAGTCACACAGGTGAGGTGAAACCCTTCTTCCTTACAAGTACGTAATATCAAGGAATAGGGCAGATTTGTTTTATTAGGCCATTTAAAAAATAATTCCGATTTCATGTTAGCAATTGCATCAAAAATAGGTGCCAAAAAAATTTTTTTTTTCCTAAATACAGGGGCTGCTGTATAATTATCCCTCTAAATCTGTGTTCTGGCACAATTATGGAAAACTATTCGTAACCGGTCAAAAGAATTAGTCTATGGGTTGCCGCCTGTAGTGTAAGTAATACATTCAGTACACATCTTAAATCATCGATTGTTGAGATAGTCTTTGATAGATGAGAAACCAGGAATTATTATGGCCTTAGGTCAAAAAGTCACTTTCATATACAGGCAATTAGCGTGGCATTAACTTACTAATATAGTAACTTATGTTGGCCTTGGACACTCCTGCTTGAGCAATTGCTGGTCACTAATCATAACTGCCAACTATAACAATTATTTGAACATGTTAACGTTGATTATATATACAAGCAGTATATTTTATTAACATAAACGGACTTATTCAGTAAGCCACTCCAGGCAGTGATTTCTATAAATCTCGGTAAACAATTTAAATGCATGTTTGTATTGATACGCACATACACAGAAGTATTCATGGTACATATATTTGACTTTATTTCCTGTGTACGCGTCTTGTTCTGCATGGTTGTGTACATACACACATACACAAAGGCTGATATGCATAATAAATGTACCCTACTCTTCTTGTTAACATACATGCCCCAATTAGCACACACCCCCTCTTTTCCAGCAGGATCCGATGTCGGTTAGTGACTAAAACTGATGACTGGATCCATCATTTATTGTAATTCCCTGTCAACCACTGACAATATGAGAACAAAAGTTCCACCTGCATCCACAGCCTTTGCAACCTTCCAATATCCTCATGACCACAGAATCACCGTCACATGGATGTGTAAACACTTCCAGTTAGCTTCAGTTACGTTGACATATATCATTCTGGCTGAACTAAACTTGAATGTATGCAGAGGATGGCATGGCCTGCTCTAAGACTCTGTCCGTGTCTTAGGCCCTCAGCCCTGCAGATCCTGTCTTCTAATTTATTTCTCCAATGTGAAATAGTTTTAAATACTTGGTAACCACAAATAATTGAAAAACTTGTGTTTTCTAAACCAGAGTGACATGTGTGTAAATGGCGCCATGTTTATTTTAAAAACAGAAATGAATGATCACATAGTGGAATACAGTAGAAACAGTAACAAATACACATAATTTCCCCCATGCGGCGTCACCATTTTGTCATTTTTACACTGGTTTGAGAAACAGAATTTCTGTAACTAAGAATATTTTGTAAGCATACTCTATGCCAAAAAGAATGAATATTTGTTAATAATAATAAGGTAAATTATATTGTGCCTAAACCCTTGGAAGCCAAGATCAGAGGCGCATCAAGACAAAAGGGTCGGTCAATCTAAAAATTGATAAGTAGAGTTGTCAACACACATGGGGATACGAGGGAGCTATGTTGAATAAGCAAGGTTATAAAGGTAAGTTTTTAAATGACGGCGAAATTGTGTAATATTTTCAACTGGTCAGACACTAAGAACCTGTCTTGTTGTGTCCACAGACCACGGGAGTTGTCTCATGCTACACACAGTGAACGCGCAACACATCTCAAGCGCGGAGTGTGACGAGCTCATCCTGTGTCTGTCCTGCTCCACTGCGCCAGAGGGTCGCTCTGTCAACGTCATCGCAGGTGGTCTCAGCAATGGCGTCATTAGGTACGCTCATCTTTGTTTGGGTCTCTTGTATATGCAAAGCTGGTTGCATCGTGATTGCAAATACTTCCTCATCATCTGCTCTCAGAAGGTCGACTACCACGGAACACCACTGTTCTGTGTTGTGTGCTTACTGCATATTCAATCTTCGTCTTCCCTGTCCTTGATGTTGTCTGTCCGTGTGGTTCTTGATCTTCCTCTGCCTCTTTTGCAGCTAAAAATGTCTTTATTTATTCTTCATGTTCCCCAGCCATAACTCGATGATATATGTGTCCTGCACTGGTGCTTGTATATTCGTGACATGATCAATGCAGCTTGTATTAATTATATAGTCACTTAAGACCATGTACACATGCATGATTACACACATACATGCACGCACACATACACCATAAAGGCATAACTACTGACTAGGTTATACAACTGTTGTGTAGTGCATATACATGGGGTGACTTTCAAAAACGTATGATATTTTCATCTTTCTTTTCTTGAATATAGGTCTTTCATTATCTTAAACCTAATTGACAACTGATATAGTATCATATATGTATATGGGCATGTGTTTAGAACAGTAATGACGCAGTATTCAAAGGGGAATGTTGAGGTTGATTGGCCAAGGAATGCGACTTCCTCGTTCTTGTCGCAGTCCGGAGTGTTCCTCGTGGTACACATGGTCTCTCTTTTTCAGACTGTGGAGTTTATGGGACCTGATGGTCGTCAGAGACATTAGATGGAAGAACTTCACCAGACCTGTCGTCAGGTTGGTCTTTATGTGTCTTCTCCCTCTACCCAGCCTTGCCTGTCAACAAGTTTTCACTCTCGTGTGTCCAGCCTGTTTCCCTATCTTGCACTACGGCATCACTTCATTCTGTAAAGAATGGGTACATGCTTTAATACAGATACACAATCTGTATAAAGAACTGACTGATGGTGAAACGTCTGTTGTAGCCTCACTTTCACGCCAGACGCACAGCGCCTGTTTGCGGCCAACACCGACGGTACAGTGGTGGTGTGGGAACTACCAGCGACTCGTGGCTCCAGCAAAGATGTCATCTTCATCCCCTTCCTCTGACGACAGATTGGTGCACTCAAGAGTAGACAGGCTCCTTGTTGACTTCACCTGACATCTTCATCTTATTCTTCGGATGACACAGACAAACTCGCGACATTCATGACACTCGTTTTTGACGTCATTTGACACAAGCCAAGACATAATCTTCTCTGATGGCACATAAGACATCTAGGTGAAATCCGTGTAGTCAGAGTTTACGGATTCATTAACTTTACTTGATCATATAACATAGTTAGTGTAGGGTGTACCTTGTGAAGTGTTCAGATACCTCATGAAATCGCTGGACGAAACTAGGATCTGTATGAAACAGAGAGAATGTAATCGTAGATAGAGGCAGTTTATTGTTAGCATTACCAGGAACATTATTGTGTGCGTTGGGATCACCTTGGTCATTGTCTTTGTGATATTTTTTATATACTCTCGAGAACAATATAAGAATAAAATGCAATCTTCGACGAATTGGTCATATTTATGGGGTGAATGCTGCAAAGGGAGATTATTTTTACTTGTTTATTTTAAGATAATGTAAACAAAACTGCAGATAGTAAAATGGCAGTGGTTGTTGTGTCTGGTGTGATCAGGGAAACTGGACAGCAAGAATGGACTTATTTCTGCTTGCTATGACTCGTTGATCTCAGTATTATATCATCTGTAGTCGTATGTCATTGTTCTCCGGCCTGATTAGACACGTTTGGCCAGCCGTCCCGGTGACTTTGTTAGTCTAATGAAGATAGCAGTGAGTGTCGTATGTGTGTCAGCAATGACAAAGTCTGACTTTAGTCGGTGAACTGCTGTATCGTCATTATTGGTTGTATCAACATTCCTAATGTACACCAATGGATTAATTGTGATGTTTTTGCATTGCCAGCTGATTGTATTGCCAAAATTGATGTTCATGGAATGATAGCCGTGCGGTGTTAGAAGGCAACACTGTTTTGAAGTGTGTCATAAATTAACTGTATACGGATAAATGCATGGAGGTATTTTAGTAATAATTATAGCACATTTTAGATCGTTGTTTACTAGCTGTTTTGTTTGAAGTTCCACTTTGCAATAGTGTTCATATTGATGTTTATGACAATCGGGTTTATCTCAGATGATGACGTAGGAAAGGATGACTTCTAGTCTCGCCTCATTGTGAGCCTAGTTATTAATTGTGTAAATATGACAATTGGCAATAATTGTACAGAAGTGACAATGGAATGATATACCCATAATCGTGGGGAAATGGGTCGTTGTGTAATTAAGTACTTAGACTCTTAGTATGTTTTGAAGACACAGTGTTATAAAGAGAACGAATCAACTATTGTTGAACTAGTCAGCTCAGTGCATATTAATGCTAGTAGTTCGTTTACACGTTATGAAAATGTATATTGCATGTGCCAAGCGTACGCCAAACTAGACTATTGGCTACAGATTGGATGCCAGAGACAACACTAGCTTCTTTTTAAAATTTGTTGTCATTTTATCAACAGCGGCAAACCTCGGAGAAGTGGAATCTTAGGTTTGATTTAGGCAAATGTGACATGAATAAAAATGTTTCGTTGTTGCTGTTCATGAGAGTTGGATGAGGTGCCGTGGAGTGGCAGCATTGACCCCTCAGGCATGGATTATTAACGCCCTGCCAATGTTACCGGTAGGGGGCTTTACCACAGATTCGGGTAGAGAGGCGATGATTGGCTCTCAACTATGAACTAACAAATTAAATAAGGATACACTTTTATCAGATAATACTATACTATAACAACTATACAACATTAAACTTATAT
This sequence comes from Escarpia spicata, assembly GCA_963995525.1. Classification (NCBI taxonomy): domain Eukaryota; kingdom Metazoa; phylum Annelida; class Polychaeta; order Sabellida; family Siboglinidae; genus Escarpia; species Escarpia spicata. Next base: position 53,557,005 of record OZ023211.1, on the reverse strand, counting down.
TGAAACATGTCACACACAAAATAAACCGACATTCAACTTTTTTCGTAGTTTAGTGTCTTTTAATCACATGCATATTCGTTAGGTGGCAGATCTCATTGCTGTCAACAAGTGGGCAGTCAAAACGTGATTCTGAGCCAGACCATCTTCCTGGCAAAGTCATGCATCCAGGCGAGAGTTGGTTAAGCGAGACTAGACCATTTATGGCGACATTGATCCATGCAAAACAACGAATGAATGAGTTAACTCGTTTATTTCAACATGGTACACCATTCCTGAATTAGTCCATTTTCAATTAATTTTGATGAAGAAACGAGAAGTTTTTTATTTATTTGGTGTGTTTCTTCCACTGAAAATCGAAATGATTTCTAGGTTTACATTATATACTTACACACATTTGACATACACAGATGTCATAAAAAATAAGTAGCGACTGGCTTATAGTAGCAGCCACAACGAACAATATATCTAACTGTAATCGAGCAAGCGTATGCATGTATGAGTGTAATATGTATGTCTTTGTGTATGTAGGCCCCATATGTTTGTATATTTGTCAGGGGTATGCAAAAGTTTTTCTCCTAGACAATTTGCACCTCGAGGGCCTAACTTTCCGGGTTCATCTATGACTCCTCAAAATTCCCCGTTGGCAAGGTTTTTAAACGTTTTTATGGTTCGTACTGGACGTTAGAAGTAAGTTAATTGAATATCCGCAACGTTACGCGTATTTTCTGCGATTGTTCCTAGGCCGTGAAGTCCGTCGATCAGCTGTGAGTGTTTTACTTAATTTGCCGACAACGAGAATTTTTTTTCTCAAATTTACGTCATAACAAACGTCATTTACTTTACTCCAGGAAACCGTGTTGTGCGTCTGTATACACGTGGCGCCAGAGGGGTGGATAGTTTTGTATTATTAATTCTAAAGTGTTGTCGTAACTGCCTCACAAGTTATTGCTGTGAGAACGTGCGTTGTTTGTGATTAACACTCGTAGTAAAAAGGTCATCTCCGAAAGATAAACACACGCAAAGTGTCGGGTGAACATAAATGTCGAAGCCTCGAAACGGTGACAGGTGGGATCGAACTATTAAATTAAGCGATGTTTCGAAAGCAGATCTAAAAAATAATAACGACATTATTTGACCAGACCAGTTCTGGAGTATACATCTCCAACCAGGAACCCCTTTTGCCAAAAAGATGTAAATGAATTAGATAAAACTCAAGAGAGCTCTGAAACTCGACAGACAACCAGTTGAATGTGTATACTTGAAAAACAGACAACGTGAGACATACCTATGTGAAGTTAACGGATAACTTAGTGGCCTCAACAGAAATATACCAGACCAATTTTGTAATTGATCAGCATGAAATGTGAGAGGCCACAGTCTGAAAATACACAATTAAGAACGACTCGCATACCGATGTCAGCAAAACACTTCTTTGCAAATCGAACCATCGACTCTTGGAATAAGTTTCCAGAAGAAGTGACAACAGCAGCAGCATTGAACGCCGGTTTTGAGGTATCTGGTCACCCGCCAAGGGAGGCGAACCACCAAGTAAGTATATAACCACCGTCCCCTTAAACGGGACCCCCTTGAACGACAGTCGGAGCTACATTACCGTGTCCTTGCAATACATACCGTTGTGTTGTGATTGCTTGACCCCCATGGCGTGTAGATATTATTTGTACTTGCATACCATTTTAATAAAATAATAACATTCAATCTCGACTCTGTCGTTCGAGGAAATGTAACAGCCAGGGATTACAAGCATGTTTCAGGGAAAATGTCGTGTGTAAGACGGAAATGAAATGTTTGCTGGAAGGTGTGGCAAGTATGAGCCAGGAAACAGCGGATGAACGCATTGTCCTACGTGTGAACGCAGCGTTTCCGGGAAGGCGAAATAACAACATTCACAAGGAAATCGATTGTTTCTATGCCGACGGGCAACGGTCGATTTCTACTAACGGGCTACACGGGGCGGCGCTTGGCTCGCACATCGCCAGTGGTGTATAACGTCGTAATACCGACTCTGTACACGTGCACCACAGAACGGATCTCCCTATAATTACAGAACGGTTATTTGGATATTGGGAAGAATATTATATGTCCGTATCATTTAATACTGATTTCCATCAAATGGACAAATCGTGAAAACAATATTTTCTTTTGTTTATAGGACGAGTTAAAATCGATTGATAAATTAACTTACAACATTTGGAAAGAAAACTGTTGATGTTAGGCAGATTGGTGTTACTTTGAAACAGCATTTTGACACAATTACACAACACTAGTTATTTAAATCCACGATGATAGTGTTGCCGTCGTTTTTATAGTATGTTCAAATAATTATATCTTATGTAGACCGTATAAGCACCAATTTACATTTCTCAAAATGTAATGAGATTTGCCATTTATCGCATTGTTTAACTAGTTTCATTAGATTGTCTTGTTAACGTTGCTTTTTTCCGTCTACCTTTTTCAAAGTAGTTTGTATTTTCTCGCAAATACATGCGTGTAGTATCAGTCTCATTCATGGTCATGAGTATTAAAAACAAAATAGTAATATTAGACCGAGACATTTGAAATTATAAACCAGTTTGAGTGATAGAACAGCATTAGGATATTTAGACCTCTACTGTTAATTTGAAATGTTTCCGTCTGATATAACTCTTTTGTCTTTCAATAATTTTCTTATTCAAATAATTATAGACTACTTCTTATTTGTCTATGCAAATAATGCAATAATCTGGAAAGAACGATTGACAATGAACAGCAATAATTATTAACATTAACACATTACGTGAATCGTGACTGCACGTTGTAGAAATTAATTGAAACCATGGTGTTTATGGCTTCTTTTAATGTGCAATGAGCTAATTCTAGACTATTTTGAATCGTTATGGCGGAGCAAGCAAAGCCGCTGCCAGTGGACGGTAATTTACGAACGGCACGCGAAATCCGCGTTGGAGGCTTCAACGCACCAGCAGGAGTATCGTTGGCGAGCAGGAATTAATTAATTATGTACATGACGCAGGCAGTCTCTGATTGAACAGTGGTGGTCTTCATGGTTTCGGTGACACTCGCCTAGAATTGACGTCAGTTCGTCCGGGCAGCCATCTTTACAGTTGTCTTTCTGAACCTGACCGCAGTTTCACGTTTATTCAGCGAGACGCAAAGGAAAGGGTGAGTGTTCTTGGCATTGATGGGGTATATCTGATAAACGTTGTATCAACGTCGAACATAATAACATCTATAGCGATACAATGCGGCCATAAAATGCTAGAAGAACACGGCTGAATAAATTAACTGCCGAACTATCTTCGTCGTGGGCGTCCAACATCCTAGAAATGGAGATTAGCCATTGACGACTAGAATTACTATGACACGTGTCTTATGTACCAAGAATTAAACGTGGGACTAAATGTTCGTTTAGTGCACCATGACCGTTAGGATAGGAAAACCTGCATGAAAACGAACGCCAGCGCAAGACACGATCTAATTCTAACGCATCCATAATACTAGGTGGGTTAATTTATAAACAGGTGTGTTGTAAGTTACTAGTAGTAGTAGTAGTAGTTCTAATATAATTGTGGTACAGCGGATTGTGTGCCAGGTGGAAGGCGTGGAACACACAAACATTTGGTTACATATGCGGTCTTTTCCAGAGTGTTAGTGATATTCCGTTTACGAAGAACGTTATACTACTGTATATGCATCGGCACTTGCTGTCGTTGACAATATGGTTCCACTCCTGTCGCGTTGTCTTGCCAAACATTTGTTTACAAACAGTAGGGATGTATAGTTTCCCGGAACCACCCGTGGCTGAAATTGCAAATTATTCTAAAATTAATATAACCGAATTATAATGGTAATAATCAACGTGTAAAGGCCGGGATACATTGGCACTTTTTTGCCCGACTCGACCAGACCAGACTAAACCAGACCAGAACATATTCATCCGACTACAAATACACTACACGCCCTACATCGACATATTGTACTCGAAGCCGACGTCAAGTCATAACCACGTAAACTTTAGTTCAGGAGCCTTCTATGAGAAAACATTGGTCTACCTAAAACTAATTGCAACGGGAGGTATTGTTGCTGTTTCTTACATAGAATGGTGTCCTTAACCACCAAGAAAAAGCCCTAAGAAATCCTAGTCCGGGAACACCCCTAAAACATCGAAAAATAAAATGGCTGCCAATAATCATATTATTGCTCACAACTGTGGTTCTAAGTAAGGTAGATTCATGATTTAAAATCTGATTGTAATGTTTTCGACATCACAAAGTTCAATTAATATAATATAAACTTCGTTTGAATATTCCGTCAAGGTCAATGGTGCAAAGTCAAGGTCATTGAACGCTATATATGATGAAAGAACATCCTAAAACATCGACAACGTGCACGATTCGTCAAAACAACGCAGTTATCTGCAGTACTAAATAGGCGTAAACATCTCCTGTGGGCAGTGTTAGTGGCGTTGATGTGAATCCAATCTGTTCACCTCTCATTATATAACGTATGAAACATGTTGCAGACGTGTTGTTGTCAAAAGATACATTGAATATGTGAAATAAGTATTTGTGTTTTTGCAGCATTGAATGACCTTGACTTTGCACCATTGACCTTCACAGCATATTCAAACGAAATTTATAGTATATTTATTAGTCCTTTTTTTGGCGGTTAAGGACACCTTTCATTGTAAGAAACAGCAAAAATAACCTTTGTTCCAATTAGTTCGAGGTAAAATTGTATCTTTCCTGGACTACTTGAAACAGTTTCGAATACGTTAGACTGACACCGACCAGCCCCCGACGTAGTCAACAGTTTTCAAGCTTACGTTATTATGACGTCACACCGGTTTCAAACACGACTCAGTCGGTGTTAATCGGTGTAGTGTATACTACAGTCGGAGTGAGTTTGGTCTAGTCTGGTCTGGTCGGGCGAAAAGTGCTAGTGTATTCCAGCCTTTACGATTCACACGGGCAACATCCCACGGTATATAGTATTTACGTGCGTCACAATTAACGTCGTGTGATTGGTATTTCATGCAATTAATATGTCGTGAGGTCGGCATTTTATGATATTAAGTTGGTATTTCATTACTGACGTTGTCTACAACAAAGAGACGCAATGTGATCAAGTGACCAATGGCCTAGACTATCTAGGTCTAGAGAGGGAGGACCCGGGGAGGGGGCAATCATCCATTGTTTCCGTGCAAAAATATCACTGCACAACAGGGTATGTATGGAAAATTTAAGAAGCCATTTCCAAGCCCAAAGACCTCATTACATATCCTATCAATCTAACTGTGTGTGTGTGTGTGTGTGTGTGTGTGTGTGTGTGTGTGTGTGTGTGTGTGTGTGTGTGTGTGTGTGTGTGTGTGTGTGTGTGTGTGTGTGTGTGTGTGTGTGTGTGTGTGTGTGTGTGTGTGTGTGTGTGTGTGTGTGTGTGTGTGTGTGTGTGTGTGTGTGTGTGTGTGTGTGTGTGCGTGCGTGCGTGTGCCTGTGTGTTGTTTTACTGGACTTGTATTGATAATTTGTCAGAGAATAGGATATTAAATATTGTTATTAAGATGTTTGTCTGCGGCATCATCTTGCTGTAGTGCTGGTAAAGTAGGCCCAATGTACTGAAATACTACACGTTATTGTATAAACGAACTAATATATATTGATTTTTAGGCCTAATTGTTAAACATTCAATGTGGACGACGCCTAAACGACGAGGACCAGTGAATAATAATTATAGAAATTTATATATAGCGTCCGAATTCAGTTACAATAAAATGCCCCAGGACGCTTTAAATAAAACTGCATCACTAAAATAAAACCATTACGGTGTACCGATCTGGAAGGAGGTTCCGGTCTGAGAGTAGGTTCCGGAACCTGTCGTCAAGTCAAATTCAGTTCCGGTTTTAACACTTCCGATTTCAGACTCACCGCCATTATGTGTAGAATGATAGCGGCGGCCATGGCTGTGATAATGGCGGCGTCCCTGGCCGATGCCGGAAGTTACGACGGACAGACGTACGACGCTCCAGGCGGCTACGACGACTTGCTCCTGCAGGATCTCTACAAGCGTCTCTCGCTGATGGCCGACGACGGAGGCAACTATGAGAACGCGGCTGGCGGCGACGGCTTGTGGTCGGAGAACGCGCCGTTGAATGGCGACGAAGCCAAGATGGCGAACGACGCATTTCCGACCCCGGGCAGCGAAGACGAGGCTCTGAAGGAGAGGCTGCGTGATCACGAGTACTTGGAACACAGTTCGCTACTCAGTGGAGACGGCTTGCAGTACGTCTCAGGTAGTACAACTTAGTTGATTTTGTCCACTTCGTAATGTGTTTGAAGTCGGGTAGAGGAGAGAGACGGAAACGTTGCCGCTGTAGTACATTATTTGAGGCAAATAGAAATCGAAGACGATTAAAACTCAGCCAGCAATTTTTTACTGCATCAATGGTAAATACTGCAAGCGTTTTATTAACTGTAGCACATTACTGATCCAGCGCGTTTTGCCAGCTGAAAAGATTCACTATTTTCTTGGCTGTGTGAGATACCTGCATCTTGTCTCTTTCAACGACAATGTTCAGTAGTTGTGTGTAGTAGAGTATCTAGAATCTCGGAAAGGGAAAAAAACTTATTCACTCATAACGTTTCCACGCTCACCTGTAGTGGATCAACTGGTTATCGGTTTATAGGATAATTTAAAGAACACATTATGAAAGCAAAAGTCATGTCCTCAAATAAAATATGCCGCTTGTGTTTAGCAACTTTTGTTTTTGGTCTAGTAGACATTAATCACAATAAAATGACTCCAAAGATTCCAAACGTAACCCTTGCTCAATACTCATCTTATGACACAATTTAATTTGTCTATCCCACCAGGTGGAGCTGGCGAGGACAAACAGCCCCTTACACCCCAGGGCGATCAGTTGAACCCACCGGAAGGGAAACACGACGAAGTTCTGCCCTTCTACTGCCGACCCCCAAACCCCTGCCCAAAAGGGTTCACAGGTTGGTACTGTTTACAGTAATTGTGTATTATTATTTTGGTAACATGCATAATGCAACTTGTTTGTAGTATTTAACCAATTACATTTTTTCTGACTTCTTCGCTAGTAGTATGTAGTACTTTCGCTTCATAATTTCCACCATTTACATCAGTGGGAAAATACACTAATTACGAATTTATTCTGGTCAGACCACTAATTATAGATAACAATTGGCCAACATTTTAACATGTGAGTTTTGTGTTTTTATTTCTCTGCTGTTTTTCACTTCTATGTCCCAGTTATACGGAAAGGCTGGTCTGTCACCGATCTAGCACTGCCGTCTCCACTCTCCATGTCTCCCGCCCTGTTCTCCACTTCCACCCTAATTCTGCCAGTTCTTCCATCGTCGTCTTCTCCTTCAACCCTCTTCACCGATGGCATCCACTTTCTTTATTGGCCGTTTCCCCCCATTCGTTCTGGCTGTCCCGCCTAATTTAAGTGACGTCTCATCAGCTTCTTCTATAAACATCATATTCACATCAGTCAGCTTCTTCATTACATTTTGTTTTTGATGGTCCGCTTCACTGTCCGCAACTACTTCCAGGTCGTCTGCGTATAGTAGATTATACTTCGTGGTACATACTCATTGTCCTGTTAATCAATTCCACCACTGCGCTGAATAGCATTACACTTAAGGACATCTACTGTCTGTGTTATTAAAAAAGTAAGTTCTTATATACCACAGTATCCAGTCCTTAGGAGTGCTCAAAGCGCTTTACATTTTATTCACTGGCAGACCTGCTCAATCGAACACTATCTCGACTTTTCTGGAAAGCAACCAACCATCCTGCAATTAATGCGCGAAGACTATTCGTAAACAAAAACCCTCTACTATTTATAGCCAGGTACTCATTCATACAGCTGAGTGAGCCGCAGCAATGTGGAGTGAACGAACTTGCTCAAGATTCGACACGGCAGCACAGGATTCGAACAAGGGTTCCCTCGATTGAGAGTCCGATGCTCTATCCACTGTGCCACTGAGCTCCATATTACGGGTGTTCTTACTTATTGTTCCCTGTACGGGATCAGGTTAAGTGTAGTATTGCTGAACCACTCATCCTGTTCGTTTTTGTCCATAGCTACCTGTCAGCAGCCTCCAATCTCTTTCATCCTCACCCGCTTTTCTCATATCCCTCTTCGTGCCGTTCTCCCATATCAGTGGGGGCCTTCCACTTCTCCTGCGTCCTTGGTGTTGTTCCGCCACTGATCTCCCTGCAAGTTTGCCTGCATCCATCTTTGCCAAGTTGTCTGCCCTTCTCATCCCGCGTGTCCCCAGTCTTCCTGTTAGGCTGCATTCCATCGCAACCTCTTTCCTTAGGTCGGCCTTCCTTCTTCTGTCCATCCTCTTTGTTTTTGTGATTCGTCGAATCCAATTGATCTCACAAATTTGTACATTCTTATTTGTGTTGTTCTACCATTAATTGTCATAATGCATTATTATAAATACAATAACTGACACCAGATGCGATTTATGGTAATGGTCGTGATAAGTACATTTCGGTGACGGTTTCAGCGAAGGACGGGTGCGACGAAGAAATGCCGGACACTGAAGAGAGGCAGAAGGCATGGATTGCCGACCTGCAGACGGCCGGAGAATGCACGTGTGACGAGGAACACTCCTTCGTCTGCCCCAAGGACGCAGAGAATGCCGGGAAACAGGAAGAAGCTAGTCAGCTCGGTGACGTCATCGATAGTATCCTTGCAGGAAAGGTTAGGCGAAATGCTGCTGTTCGAGTGATGGTGATCTGTACATGTAATATACATTGTAGTCAGTATTGTATTTGTGCATTTAAATCAGACTGCTTGTTAATGTAAAATAGTGCACGAGAACTATATTAGATGTGACGCTCTATAATAATAGGTCTATCATAGTGGTCGTATCGTCTCGTTGTCGTAGAAGCAACTATTCTTCTTAGTCATAACCGTTGTCATCTTCATAATCATGATCATAGTGATCTTCATCATCATCATCATCGTTATCATCACATCATCGCCATTAAGAGTCACTGGTGCCACTAATTAACACGTTGTAATCAGTAAACGCAACGATTCTTCGTAACTAACGTTTCCAGTCCAGAAAGTCTGTGGCACGTGTCATTATGTCAACAATTGTCAATATCAGCAGTCGTCACCATTGTTCCCATCTTCTTTTCGAAACAATTGTCTTATTGTCGGCGTTCGATTCTTCCTTCAGAACACCAGCAATAAACCCTACTGGAAGGGTGATAAACGATTTTCTGTAGTGGCAAAGAAATCCCCCCGCAATAAGAGGGTAAGTCTATTCTTGTGCTATATGTATAGATAGTCTAATACTTTCTTCGTTATATTACTCCTCTGCATGTATGGGTCTTGGCTTTCGTGCATTACACGCAATGTAGCTGAATGTTTCTCAGAGAAGTTGGATTGGTGTTGAAATGAAATATCTGCCAATGAGACATGGGTTGAAAACATGAACAATTATTGTACTACATTTGTAACACACCACCATGACAAACTGTTTGCCCCCCCCCCCCCCCCCGAGAATAGCTAATCGATCACACGTGGTCGTAACCCCAACTCTCCCTTTGTCTTTCTAAACGTCCATTGAACCTGAAGATCTATATTAGACAACTACGCGTTTACTGTTGGTGGTGAGCCACTCTCCAGATGGCGTCACTGGTTCTTTACGTCCGATTCCTACTGGAATTATTTAGCATACCACTGCCATACTTGGGGACCGCAGAAATTAAATGTTCAGCAGAAACAAGTTTAAGATGAAAATGTGTAGTGGTGATTTCTGCCGTGTTTTGATTGTCGTTCAATGCACGGGAGTAGTTAGGCATTGTTGCCACTATGACCACGATACAGGTCGACTTGATCTTTACAAGCAATGGCTGTTCACAGAGTGTTGGCGGCCGACCGAAAAACGAGAACAAGCTGAAGGAAGACAACAAGCATAAAGCGAACCCGTATCTGAGCGGTCCCAGTCTAGGAACGGTCGCAAAGAAAGGCAACATATTCCACAAATAAGCGAAGAAACTCGACATCGTTATTGCCCGAGAAATACAATCGAAACAAATTGGTGTGCTTTTGTTTTACAGCACGCGTGTGTCTGATATCTCGTATTTGTCCGATTTTAAAGCGCTACGTATTGTTTGTTATAATAAATGGTATCATTCTGCATTTATTGTGAGTAAATGTATTGTAGGAATTACACATTTATTAGTATTATTACTATAAATATATAAATCTATTGGCGACTGTTGTGGTTAATTCTTACCGTTAACTGATCTGTTGCGGTAGTCTACGGATGTTATGTTATCATGTTAAAAATGTGTTGTGAACAATCTTATGATTGGTTCCAACGAGACGAGGAGAGCAATCTAGTCATGACTGTAAATAACTTGTTCAGCGAACGAATCGCTTATAGTATGAATGTCAGTTGTCTGAGTGTTCGTCTTATGATTAGATAATGACACCGTGGTGCTGATTGTTACAATGGCTGGGCCATAACCAAGACGTCAGGTAAGATCCAATATATATACCCCGAGTACAGCCGCTGGTCGAACCCGAATCTGATTGGTTGCGTCGTAAGAAGCCACTATTGGCTATGGTTTACGCCGCGGTGGGTGAGCACGTGCGTGCGTGCGTGCGTGCGTGCGTGCGTGCGTGCGTGTGCGTGTTATTGGGTAAATGCGCATTGTGTGAATTACGTACATTCCTATATTTATATAGGTTTAATGTTGTGCATGATTATGCCAATTATAGTTATTTCCAACTGATCTCGCAGTATTTTGTAGTTTTAGATAATAAAAGCATGATTAGTCGAGCAGGTCATCACGAGAGCGTTTTCCCATATAAATTGCGGCCAGTTCAACCACTATTTCGGTAGTGCAAACACTAAATAATTTCGTCAGCGTCGCTTTCTTTGGATGATGATTAGAAAAGGTCCTTCCGATATGTTGTTCACCAGTAAAGTTATTGCATCCAAGCACATCCATGATTACACAGTTTGGCTGCTTCGTGGATTATTCACTCACTAGAATATTGTGCCTAGCAAACCAAACTTTTTTTAAATTATACATTTGTTTTTAATTAAATATTATGGCTGATGTTCGTCATTGTCCAGAAAAACAATTCATTAAAAACCATACAGTCCTCTGAGAAGAATGATTGTTTTGTCTGAAAATGAGTGTATTTGAGTTGTAAGTTCCAGACGAGGATTAGCAATTGTATATCTATGAGATGGCTATCGGAGGTTTTCTACAACCGCACGGAATGCGACTGGCAATGTCATATGAACAAACGTAGGGACCCAATGGTGAATGAAAGCCTATTGAGATTTCCATTAGGCAATGGTGCATCTTTAAATGCATTGTCAACACGTTTAACTTATTTGTAGTGCGGATGTGTGTTGCGGATTAACAGTAATAGAGCTTATGTGAAATAACTGTATTCTCCACCATGTTTAGTTTCTGAGCGATTAATCAAATTGAATTACGAGACTGTGAAGCACTTTGCCGACGTAGATATTTGATGCACATAATTATATGTGTCGCAGGCCTATATGTATATCATACAACCTCCATATCGTTATAAGCGTCGGTAGTGTGTGTGATAGCGGATGCTAGCCACTATAATATATTACTTACTATTTAGTAATATTATTCTACATAATTGTGTATTTCCGAGGACAAAGTCGACTGTACATGCTAGCCAGTCACACAGCGAATTCATAGCAATTATAGCCCCAAATGGCGGTGACAGATTTTCAAAAGAACACATTGGATGGTATTTTAGATCATATATGGATATTTATTTCAACAACAACAACAACAATTACAGTGCACGAAAATGTCAAATGTACAACTGTAAATCACAGTTTTGAAGTGGAAAAGGGCAAGAAGTATAAGTGTGTTACTTATAACACTTGCCCCATTGTTTGTTGTATAAAAGCTAAAGTTCCAGCTATGGTGTTTGTCAGACTATTGTTTGTAATGTTTGTTGAACATAAAAATGCATTATTAGCACACGTGTGTTTGTGACATTTTGTAACTAGTGTACCGGATGGGGGCACACTTATTCACTACTTGATTTCCCAAACATGAATGTAGTGGCGCCACAAGTTATAGGCCTATATATATATATACATATATATATATACAACTGTATATATATTATATATATATACAGTGTATATATATATTATATATATATATATATATATATAAGTATATCAGTTTTCCACGTTAATCCCACGTGTATATTGGCAAAGACGAAAGCAGTCAGAAAAGATGTTCAGTTCGTCATAACTTGCTGCACGTACGCCGAGTACAGCTAACGCAGACTGGGCCTGATATAATGCCAGCGGTAATAATTATAGCGGCCGAGATAACCATCGGCTGTAATTCACGGGAATGTTTTTATAACCGATCCACTGTAGAAATGACGACACACACTCTAATTACCAATACACTGCTTTGACAATCATCGCATAACACTGATTATAAATCGATCAGTAACACTGACTAATAGGGACTACCATGTTCTGCTTTATAACGATCCATCCATATAGGGCCTACTGCTGCTGTAGGCATACTGCTATAGACCCCAGCAGGAAGGCAGCGAGGTCACAGCTGCCGTGTATATAGACTGGTGCTGAGAGCCTCTAACGCACCCACTGGAAATCGGGATGCAACCGAGAAATAACAAGTGGATAACAGCTAGAAACCACCACGCACTGGGGGTAAATAGACCCTCTAGCCCTTGTCCCTTTGTAACCAGTCGTGAACTCGTTACAAAGGGACAAAGGGTAGAGGGTCTTTCTACCCACAGTGTGGGATCTTTCACTTTCTATTGGTTTAGTGTCTTTTCTGGAAGACAAAGGCAGAGTGTGGTGAACGAAATGGCTAGTTTCAAAAACAGAAAGAGGGTAACTCGTACCCCGGTCCCTTTGACTGACAGTCCGGTGATCTAACCAAGTACTACACCAGTGGACCACCGCAACCCTTAAGCAAATAAGTACGTCTCCTTCGAGGCTATATTTGGCGGAGATAGATCGTAGAAATTGGTGGTGTAAAAAAGTGGATAAACAAGTGGAAATACTGATTGATAAGTATTATTTTTGCCTTAATATCATTCATAAAGTTGCAATAAACATATATTGAGTAGCAGTTGTGCTTAAAGTTAGTTAGTTAAAGTATTTTAGAACACCTTAGTATAGTGAGTGATAATAGGGTAACTCACTTAGTCATAGGCGGCTTAGGCCCTTCGATAAGTTGTAAACAAGATTTAACAAACCTGATTATGTGGTAGAATATATAGGAGATAAAGTAACAACCATCAAACTACTTACATAAGATAATATATGTGTAAGCCAGTACTTGCTATATATTTTGGTTAGGTAGCATTGTTGTTAAAATTAAGCAAGGGCGATAGTCGGGCGGCGTAACCTAAATAAATAAAGCAGCCTAAGATAACGTAATTGATTGTATTTAAATTAGGTCACTACCGGTGATGTTAGCGTTCGTGTTAGGATAAATAGTCGGCTGTGTAATTAAAATTTGTAACCTAAAGTGTGCTGTAGTACACAGGAAACAGTCTTTATAAAGACTAAGTTAGTTAAGTTATTAAATAAATTCTGATCGGGATATGGCGCCTTGCAAGCGGCAAGTCAAGGCAAAGCGACACTTGGTGTGCGATCACTGCCTCAGCTGGGTAGATTTTGCATTGTCCGGGTGTGGAAAGTCATGGGCAGAAACCATGGAGGAAGGATTCACCTTTCAGTGCATTGGATGTTGGAAGGTGGAGTGTTTGCAGAAGGAGATAGTTAGGTTGACAGATATTGTGAAGGGAATGAAGATGGGAATTAGCAAGGAGGCAGGTCGAATGGAGAGAGACGACAGGGAGAGAGGTGAGGATACTGCAAGACTGAAGGAGAATAGCAGTGGCAAGAAAACTGAGGAAAGGAGATTGAGAGGAGAGAAGGTGATTGGAGGGGAAGAAATTGGAAAATCGACAACAGAAAACGTGACAAGCGTGAAGGTGACAGGGAAGAAAGTGACTGTAGAGAAGGAGGGAGGGAAGATGGAACGGGAGAGGAGAGAGGAAAATGAGACGGGACGAAAGAAGAAGGGACGAAAGGAAGTGAGAGCAAATGTGATAGAAGAGAAGTCGATAAAAGGGACGCTGACAGGAGGAAAGGTGACAAGAGAAAAAGCGACAGGAAAGAATGGATCGGAAGAGAATGTGACAGGAGAGAAGTCGGCAGGAGGGAAAGACAACACCCAGACAGATGCAAACCGAAGAAGGAGCTATTCTAAGGCAGTGATTGAGGGGGCAATGAGGAAAGAGAGGGTGTTTATGGGTGACTCCATTATGAGAAAGACGGACAAGACACTGAGCGAGGGGAAGGACATCGTTGTTTGTTTACTGGGGGCTAGGATTGAACATGTAACTGACAGGGTAGAGAAGGTATTGGGACATGGCAAGGGGGGGGTCTATACTGGTACATGTAGGAACAAATAATGCAGACAGGGAGGGAACAACTGCGATAGTACAGAAGTATAGACAGTTAGTGAGGAAGCTAAAGAAGACGAGAGTCGAACAGGTTATTTTGTCAGGAATTTTGCCAGTAATGGGAGGAAGGGGGGCAACGTATAGAAACTGCAAGAGGATGGCGATCAATGCACTAGCTGAGCAGATGTGTGAAGAAGAGGGGGTGGGATTCACAGATTTATGGGGATACTTTGTTGGGAGGGAAGATATGTACATGAGAGATGGCCTTCATCTTAGTGGAAAGGGGGCAGCAGTTTTCTCAGAGAATCTGCTGCAATCTGTTGACAGTGGGACAGGTTGCATCTATTTAAACTAGATTCGCAGGGGGGACTCACAGAAAAGCCTGAAAATGGAGGCATAGATAAAGACAGCACAACTAAATCAACAAATAACAGTCTGGAAAACTCTTCTGAAGCTGGATATAAATGTGTTTGTTTAAATGCAAGGAATATAGTAAACAAAAGAAATGAACTAAACATTATGGTAGAAGATATTGACCCTCATATAATAGGTATAACCGAATCCTGGACCACCACCGATATATCAGATGCTGAATTGGGACTGACAGGATATGTACTGTTTAGAAAAGATAGAATAGGAAGAAAGGGAGGTGGAGTTATTTTATATATTAAAGAATCTATTCAGGCTTATGAAATAAAATTAGAAAGAGAAGCAGATTGCGAAGAAGCTGTTTGGTGTAACATAGTTACAGGAAACTCAACGTTAACAGTTGGGTTAGTTTATCGAAGTCCAAACATAAGCATAGAAGAGAATGAAAAAATACTAAACGCTATAAGGGAAGTAAGCAAACGGGACTGTATTATTATGGGGGATTTTAACCATGGGCATATACAATGGAAATCTCTACAGAGTATGGGGAGAGAGGACCACAAGTTTTTAGTTTTAGTTCAAGATACATTCCTTTCTCAACATGTACTAGAACCAACCAGGGGTGAGAATGTGTTAGACATAGTTTTGTCCTCACAGAATGAATTAGTTGACAATGTCAAGATAGGTGAGCCACTGGGGAGTAGCGATCACAACCAGATACATTTTACCATCAAAGTAAAATCAGAAAGGAATAGCAAAAAGCAGTATAGGAGAAATGTCCACAAAGGAAGGTATAAGGACATGAGGAAATATTTAGCAAAGATAGACTGGAATAAGACACTGAAAAATAAGACGGCAACAGAATGCTGGAATATATTAAAGAGTGAAATTAAGTGCATAATCGATAAATTTGTACCCTTCAAAAAACAAGGAAAACGGTCCAAAAAGAAACACTTATCGAAAGAAGCCATTAGAAAAATTAAGTATAAACAAATGATGTGGAAGTCATATAGATGTACTGGAAATGATGAAGACTACAACGATTTATAAAGAAGCACTTAACCAAGCTACAGCTGAAATTAGAAATTCAAAGAGAAGCTATGAACAACAATTAGCTAGTAATATAAAACATGACAGCAAGAGTTTTTATGCGTATGTTCGAAGCAAACAGAAAGTTCAAGATAAGGTCGGTCCTCTAGAAGATAGTGCTGGAAATATAATATCAGAGGGATTCATAATGGCAGAAGACCTGAATGAGTACTTTAGTTCAGTGTTTACCAGGGAAGATATTAGTTCACTGCCAATACCAGAGGCTAAGTTCAAGGGGGCAGATTCAGACTATTTAGGACAATTAATTGTAACCCCGGAAATGGTAGCTAAGAAAATAAGGGCTATGAAGGATAATAAATCACCTGGAGTGGATGGTATTCCACCCAAACTACTATTGGAAATTGTAGAACAAATTAGCATACCACTTGCAACAGTTTTCAACTTGTCATTAGAAGAGGGAGTGGTTCCTTTAGAATGGAAAGAAGCAAACATTATACCGTTATTCAAAAAAGGTTCGAGAAACAAGTCAGAGAACTATAGACCAGTGAGTTTAACATCAGTGATTTGTAAATTATTAGAAAGACTAATTAAAGATCACATGGTGGATTTTCTTGTTAAACAAAACTTGATAAACCCATCTCAACTTGGTTTTTTTAAAGCGAGGTCATGCTTAACAAATATGTTATGTTTTTGGGAAGACATCACTAAGTGGGTAGATGAGGGATCACCAGTAGATATCGTCTACTTAGATTTTCAAAAAGCTTTTGACAAAGTACCACATCAAAGATTACTGCTTAAACTAAAGGCCCATGGCATAGGAAATGGTATAATAAACTGGATAGAACAATGGCTGATTGACAGAAGACAACGTGTAGTAGTTGATGGGGAGGCTTCAAACTGGAAATCGGTATTGAGTGGGGTACCACAGGGATCAGTATTAGGTCCTATATTATTCTTAATATACATCAACGATTTGGATGATGAAATAACAAGCAAGGTGTTGAAATTTGCGGATGATACAAAAGTGATGGAGACAGACAGCATTTACAAGATGATCTTGACAGGTTGATCAAATGGTCTGAAAAATGGCAAATGATGTTCAATTTTGGGAAATGTAAATGCTTCCACATATGACATGGGAACGAAGAGGTAGAATATACAATGGGGGTACTGTATTAAGTACTACTGTAAAAGAAAAGGACTTAGGGTTAACCGTTAGTGCTGATATGAAGATTTCAGAGCAGTGCGGAATTGCAGCTTCAAAGGGAAATCAAATCCTTGGATTAATTAGGCGAAACATAACGTATAAGGAAAAAGAGCTAATAATACCCCTGTACAAAACAATAGTTAGGCCTTATTTAGAATATTGTATTCAAGCGTGGAGGCCATATCGCAGGAAGGACATAGATATGCTAGAAAGAGTGCAGAGGAGAGCAACTAAAATGATACCAAATCTGAGGGATCTTAGTTATGAAATACGCCTAAAAAATGCGGTTTAACAACACTAGAGACCAGGAGATTGAGAGGAGATCAGATAGAAGTGTTTAAAATATTGAATGGTTATGAAAATATTGATAGAAATATTTTTTTTTCAGTTAAGAAAGATAGAAGGACTAGAGGACATGAACTTGCATTAGCAAAGGAGCAGAGTAGATTGGATATAAGAAAGTTTTCATTTTCACAAAGGACTGTAAATGAATGGAACAGATTACCTGCTGATTGTGTGGGTGCTAGTAGCGTGAATATGTTTAAAAATAAAATTGACACATACCTCAGACGGGCGGGATACACATAGATAAAAGGGTCGGACTCTCGATAAGCCAAGGGCTTCCTTGTCCACCTGCTACCTAGAGTTAATTCTCTGGGTGGCAATCTTGTTAAATCTTGTCTCGCGTCGACCAACTCTTCTGACTAATCACTGACTCAGAGGCGAACTTTCATAGGCTTGGAATCATACCCATTTGGACCAACTTGAAAAGTAATTAAAATACGTACCAAGTAATGTAATTAAGTATTTTTTGATTACGTTTCTTCTCGTTCCTTGCGGCCAATTGGACATAACGGAAGACGCCCTACACTCGTGAGCTATATTATATCAATCGGCGACCAAAGCAGCAACAAAGTTGTGACGAGGATCCGTGTCGCACGTATTCCCTATTCAAGGCTGCTCCTGTGTACGAATTAGGCACACATGGACCTACGCCACTAGTTAATGGGAAGTGTCCCCATAATAGTGTCCCACGTGAGGCGTTAGATTAACCACACGAGGATCACAATAACTACGTTAACATTCAGTCATACCTGTAGTAATATTCTGGCTGCAGTGTTGGCCCTAATTCGCAGCGCTTACGAATTCAAGGTGAACAGTGTAATAATAATAATAATGTATTTATTTCAGACAATCATCATGTCCATATATATAAGTACATCAATAAAAGTATGTAAATAAATATAAAAATACATCGATAAAAACAATATGTTTAAAAATTATATAGATCCCGGACCCACTGGTGCCGCAGTTTCGAAGTACAATACACGTCGCTAGTTTTAATGCTATAAATAATGGGATTCAAAGACATGTCAATCCTATTCATTACGCTAAAAATAGCCTTTCTGATTACATATTTACCCGAGCTGACATTAGCTGTAGCAAACAAGTGGCTAGCGCTACATCTCATGGACAAATTGTTCAAAATTCTGAAAGAGTTATTATATGCAACAACGAATTTCTGAAAATTAACGCTGTAAATAGCTTATTTTTTTTACAGCAGTTGAACAAAAGTGGAACTTTTGACGTAACATATTACTCTTGGCATACAAAAGTCTCACTTTGGCTTGCATGTCAGACTCATCAGACATGTTATTAGAAATGACATGTCCAACATATTTACAAGAGGTGGCAAAGTTTAGCTTCTTTCCTCCTAATGTAATTTCTTTAGACATATTTGACATTCTAGATTCAAAGTACATGACCAGGGATTTACCCGCATTGTATTGCACATCATGCTCACATCCATATGAGTAACACATGTCAAGTAGTGTTTGTAGTCCTTTAGCAGAAGGTGCAAACAGAAGTAGATCATCGGCGTATATAAGGTGATTAACAACCATGTTACCAAGACTACAACCGATTTGTTTTTTGTGCAGTTGTATACTCAGATTATCCATATAAATGTTAAAAAGCAAAGGGGATAACTTCCCACCTTGCTTAACACCATTGCCTACCGAGAGGTAGTTCGAGTAGGTATTTCCACATCGTATGCATACACATTGATTATTGAACTCTTAAGATATAGTTTGGTACATTTCGTTGTTCTAGTTTCGTTAAAAGTTTATATCGGTTGACACGATCAAATGCCTTTGATGCATCTAAAAACGCGACGTGAATAGCTGAACCATGTTCAGTGTAGAACCTTAAAGGGAATAATAACATCTATTGCTTGAATTCATATTAAATTAGATCCTGCTATATATTTCCATGTCCACTAAGCCAAAAAATCCCAAAAAATCGAAGAATTAGAAATTCCACATTTTATGCTGTACATCCGGACATTTTCGAATATGCATATTTTTGGCGCGCTTTTCGGGATGCCGAGATGTGACGTCAGAGTTGACTCTGCCGATACAGCGACCGCTTGTTTACATTCATTCTCAGCAATATGACAGCAGAGGTGGCTGTGTAATGCGAATATCATCATGGTTTATTGTGCGGCATTCGGTTGTAATGCAAACTCTTCTAAACATAGAGCAACACACCATTTTTTTCGGTTCCCTACGGATCCAGTTTTATTGAAGAAATGGATCGCAAAAATCAAGCGAGCAAACTTCAAGCCGACGAAACACAGCCGGCTTTGCTCCGCTCATTTTGAGAAAAGCTGTTTTGATCGCGATCCGGAGATGTTGGAAACCCTTGGATATCCTGGTGCTCGAATATCGTTGAAAAGCGATGCAGTCCCAACAATATTCCCGGCAGTAGAAGCTGCAATGATGCCGTCAATCCGCAGAAGACAGGCGTCGGCACGGGCAGGATCGACGGCTGCTTTGCCCGAGTCGAAGGCAAGCGGGTCTCGCAAGCGTTGTTCCAGTGCCGCAGTCGCCGCTGCAGGCTCCGCTGCCGCTGTCATTACAGCCGGCTCAGCAACTACACCCATGGCTTCTTTGGGGTACTGGGTTCCTTCGACGAGTGGTGAATTTACGAGGTCTGCTTACCGAAAGCGGCAACGAATCAAGGTAATTCTTACATGTTATATCTACTATTATTATTCTGTAGGTCTAGTATAACGCCTGGACTGGACGGTCTCGTGTGTGTCAAGTGTCAAAATAAGTTATTCAACTTATTGTCATTGTATCCCATTGGTTCCAATCATATCACGGAACTCTTCCTAAGTATCTTATATTCTAAATGTTGTAGTTATGCACGATACTACTATAATAAATCTACATATACTCAGTTTTGTGGAAAATGTGATAGTGTAATCAAATCGATTCAGGCGACTGTTTTTATCATTATCATGGTTACAGGAATGTAAGGCAATAAAACAAAAACGTCAGCAAATTAATTGATGCTAATTTGTTAGTTATGCATTTAATTAATCTATTTACTTTTACATGCAAATAAGAAATAATTATTTTAATTATACTCGTTGCCGAGTCAGGTTAGTCTGTTATAATAAGTTTGTTAAACCGTAAGAAGCAATACTTGGATGTAGAACATTGCAATGTGAATTTGCAGATGGAAGAATAATTATATTTTCAAATGTATTTAACGTTGAATTTGCATAAATTTATTATTATTTTTCATACATAACATTTGTTGTTTTTTAAATGACAATACTTGGACTTTATGAGTGCCATGCATTTTGATCAACATCAAATGTATGTACACATAAAGTACCATGCATAAGTTAGATATTTAAAACAAAAATTTTAAAATTAGGAAGTGGTCTGTCTCACTCTCATAGTTGGAACCAGTTGCTGGCAATCTCCTCCTCTGACACATGACTCACTAAAGTCTTATGTCATCAATGACTTGCTGAAGAATGATCCCCCATCAGTATTCTCTGTAGAAACAGTTTATTACAGTGTTTGGCACCTGTCTGCTAATCCAGCTAATTGGACTCCTTTGTTGTGACTCCTCCACTTGACTGAGGAACTAAGTGTAGTGTTTGAGTCAACTGATCAAAGATCAAATCTAATTAATTACCAGTTGACATTGCACTTTGTAGGTCTTTCCTGCTATGAATAACAAATACACCAGCCACCTCCAGCTGGCCCACTGCATTCTCCCTCCAGTTAAAATAGTTATCTGAACCTGATCTACTGGTAATTAAAGCATGCTAGGTGGAAATGGCAGGAACTGGGTAACATGGATGTGACATGTCGGATACTTATTATTACTATAATTAACCCATGCCTAACATCACCCTGATCACCATTGCAATTGGTAAACCTTGCAGGTAGATGTGATTAATTATTATTAATATTGAATGGTTACCACATTGAACACCCTGTAGATTACAGTATGTATTCATCGAGTTGATAATCTATTATGTTTAAGTTTTCAAAAGTAATGTTTTCAATAAATATAATTCTTACAGTAGATGCAGCTTTCATAACACACACTATTGTAACACACAAGTACTGTTACATGTGTTACTATAGAATTCTTAGAGTAGATGCAGCTTTCATAACACACACTATTGCAACACACAAGTACTGTTACATTTGTTACTATAGAATTTTTAATATTTCAATAGTAATTTATTGATTTGTATTTTCATAACTCCAGTGCACAGGCCTATGGTGAATTACATTACAGTGTCATATATTGCTATTGCCTAGTTTCCATTTTATTACAGTTGAATATCGAAGACAATGTACATCATGCAATATATACTATTACATTTGAAGGTATTATCATTACATTTTGAATTGGAACTACAGTATGTACCGAGATAAATATTTAGAACAAAAATATAACTATTGTATCTTGTATTATCTACTAACAACGTTTACGGATAGAACATATTTTTCATTTTATGTCTGTATAACATGAATGAATGGAAGACAAAAGAAATGTCACTGCAATTTAATAGATTGCAATCAGTGTAATTACACCTTACTGCTTGGTGCATTGCTAATTACTGGCACAAGTCATGATGTTTTTTTAAACAGAAGCTCAGAAATGTACCAAGGACCATTATTCGGCTCCCACATTATTCATGGGATGGATGTTGGCAATCATAAAACCTGGATAAACTAGTTCAATAGGATACAGAAAGCATAATTAAATTTCTATTTTGATGCCACATATATTAATAAACATGTATATATATTATATGCCAGTTACTATTACATTGTTTCTGTTATTATATTGTGCTTTGTTCAGCTTATTGTTACTAATAGGTATTATTATTACACCACTCCTGGAGCAGGCTTCCTATTGTGACTATAAAATTGAGTATTGCAGGATTGTTCATGTCTGCAGTCACATATTGTTATGATAGTCACATATTGTTATGATAGTAACTATATCAATGGATAAGGATTCTACTAATGATGTTACAAAATGTCATTAATGAATTTATTTGATTTTTAACTTAATGTTATTTAAAAAATCAAGTAAATTTATCAAATAATAAATATGTTCACATTTGGATGTGGGTTGTTGCCCAGCTACCAAGTGTGAAAATGGTCATTTGTTGTGAAACAATAACAATAAATGCAATGCAAGTTGCAAACCTATCTATTGTATATTTAATAGATGATTAGTTATAACCAAAAATAAAATGTTCACAAGTAATATATTGTCACATTTTCCAGGTAATTGTTTGCAAAAAAGTGTAACATAACAAAAGTAACTATGTCTCTGTGTAGATTCTGTAAGCGTGATATCAATTATTTATGATGTTTTTATCATAGAATAAACAATACATACCTTGCAACTTGAAATTAATTTATTAATTTGTATTTTTCACAGCTAGGCAGTCTGTTCACACTTGGAAGCTGGGCAAATGACTAGACAAATGAATGTACTCCTTTCTGACAAGATGGTAAAAGACAGGATTTTGTTTGCTTTTGTCAGAAACCTACAACAATTTATTTTTTTGCAAATTCTATAAGGGTCATTTGTTATTTCAGTTATTTGCTGACATTCTGGCAGCAGCTCGAGATAGTCCACCGTCGACCAAGAATGGGTCAACTGAATATGACAGCTCTCGTACGGATTCCTGTGATACAGAGGATTCCACACCTGAGTCAGTCACAGCTTCCACTCCAAAAAGGAGCAGCAAATGCTTTCAGGTTGACATCAGGCCATCAACTCGCACGAGAAGAGTGCAAGCAGTCTGTGCATCAGAGCAGGTTGCTGTGCAGGTGACATCAGCAGTGAGGTCAACGAGTGTGCAGTGCAGTTTGTTGACTGGTCCGATTAGTGACTCGAGTGACTAAAACGGGGAGGAAGTGACATCTGCTGCAGATCCAGAGTATGTTTGCTCTGACAATGAGTCGACTAGTCGTGACAGCAGCAACAGTGACAGCGATGACCATGTCGACCAGTACACTGACACAGAGGAGGGTGTTACAAACAAGACTCCCTTGAAGAAAGATTGCTGCCCTTCCAGGGAGAGGTACTTCTTGGTGGCAGAGTCTTCACTTCGTCATCTTTTCGCACGTTGCCGAAACTGCACTGGCCAAACCAATGTCGTAGTGCAGCAGTTTCTCGGCTCAATGGGAAGTTGCCCTGTAAAGATAATAATTGGTCTGTAGATGTGAAGCTATGCTATTTATTAGCATGTCATAGGTAAAGTGATCAACAAAATGGACTAGATAACTTGTTTACCAATGGGTATTTGCTGAAGCCATATTCTCATCTGCCTGCAGGGGAAATATTCCCATGGGTGTTTTTTGGCTTATAACCATTGTCTGTGCACCGTGTGGTGATTCACATTGTGTTACCAGATCTACACAGTTACCAACATTTGGAATGATTCATCCCAGTAACACTGTGTTATGAAACTTGCTTGATGAATTTGTAATGATTCAATCCAGTAAAACTGTGTTCTGAAACTTGCTTGATGGATTTGTAATAAATATGTCACACAAAAAATGTGATTAAAAATGCTATGTCCTTATGATTTTTATGGACATAGTCGTAGGGCACATATATACCCACTGGTAGCATCTCACATATAAGACCCCTAAGGTTACACTAAACCCCTAGGTCTAGGACATAACCCTTCAGGCTATAACCCATTACCATAATTATTCAATTGTTCTGCATGTTGTTTTAATGTTTATTTTAGTTTATTTTGATTATATAGTGGCTATATTGTTATGTGTCAGACTCAGAGTAATAAAATTATTGTTCCACATAAATGACATAATCTAGAGCTGTCATTATATATGTCATGATATTATGGTCATCTCGCGAACAACTGTCCAACTAAAAAAGTGTGGGTTTTGTCCAGAGGGGTGATATCGTAAGTAGCTATAACGTCCTAAACTCGATCCGCATAAACCAGACAACCATGCTTACGACGTTCGACGGTTCGTAACTTTGTGAAGTTTGTCTTTGACAAGTCTGTTTACAATTACTTCGTCCGATGACCTACTTAAATTAGCTACAACCTCTAGCTAACTCTCTGTACAGCTTTGACACCGCATTTTATAATATAACGTCGTACTAAAACGATATCAGTGTTGTTGTCGAAGTTTTCACACCATATGTGTCATTATAATGAAGTTGCAGCTTACCAGTCGGTGTTGCCTGAGCGAACATTCACATTGACATTGTGACTGTCCGACTCCGCATCATCTTCTTCGCTACCGTCGCTGAAATGCTCGGAAAGAGCGGAATCAGACGAATCATCCGCTGTAACCGTTCCCGCTAGTGGCTCAAAATCGTATGATTTCACTTGAAACTCTGGGAAACTCCCACTAGCCATGATGTTACAAGAGAATGGAGAGAACAACAATGGCGATGCATAGATGTCAACAAAGCCGAGAGTCATCTTTGACGTCACGATACCACGTGATCGCCTAGCTCATTAAATTTAAACTTTCTGCGGGAATCTCTACACAGACGGGTTTAAAATAGAATTTTGTCTACAAACGTATTTTTCTGTATTTTTTAAATGTTGTTAAATGTTGTCAAAAATTAATCTTTGTGTACACATGGAAAACGGATTTTAGCTAATGCCTTGTTTTTATTCCCTTTAAATAATCGAAGACACAAGGACAGACAAAAGCACAGCGAGTTGATAATCAGCGAACTTAATATGTTCTGAATTGATACCGTCCAGACCTGGTGACTTATTTTTTGAGAGTCCATTAATAATATCCATCAGTTTAACTGCACCAACAGTCATTCCCTTATTGACAGTGGAACAATCATAACAAACTTTATCACATCGACTATCCTCCACATCATTAAATAAATGTTCATAATGATGCTTCCACATTGACTCGATGTTTACGTCACCGTGTATATTATCAATATTTGTCGGAAGTTTTACTTTACTGTTCGTACAGTGCTTAATGTTTACTTTGGATTCCTTTTGCAAAACAAAAGGCGCATTTCCTTTCTGTCGAAC
This sequence comes from Escarpia spicata, assembly GCA_963995525.1. NCBI lineage: Eukaryota > Metazoa > Annelida > Polychaeta > Sabellida > Siboglinidae > Escarpia > Escarpia spicata. The sequence goes on along the minus strand of OZ023211.1, from coordinate 53,531,445 downwards.
CGTAGCCGTTACAAGCATGACATAATGTCATCTAGGCTTAATGGCCAATAAGTCTAGAAAGAGCGTAGCCTCGATTATCCAGCAGCCGTGAGGTGGCAGCATTGGCCCGTCACAGCGGACTGGATTATTAAGCTCCAGCCATTGTTACCGGTAGGGGGTTTTACCCCAGATTCGGGTAGCGTGCTGAAACCCTGATGAAAATCTCCCGGATTTCAAGAACAAAATTTGGCAGGTATATGATAGTCACATTCCATATTAATACTTCAAATTTCTTCCATACTACTACCTCTGTCAAACAGTTAATAAGTCTCGGTCTCGGACTCCGTGTGCAGGTTTCTGTTGTAGGTAATCAAACTTGATTCGGAACACTATACGACATGAAGAGTTATGGACAACAGGTGGCGCCATATGACGGACCCTGGATAATCAAATCTAGCATTAATGAACATCTACAACAGCAACATACTTATTCAAACGGGAGTTTTCCCAGCGCGAATGCATATTACTATCGACTTAACTCATTATTTCACGATACTAATCAGCTATGTGACTAACAGTTAAGTATTTTATGCGATAAATTCTGAATGCGCGACAGACCTGCCAAATTACAGAACAGAACAGAACAGAACAGATGTTTATTCACTCTAACCACATATCGTGGTACACAGAGGATCACAGTTTCACAAATACATATATAAACATGAATCATTATACAAAATATAGTTATTTACAAACGGGGTACTAATTACCCAGTAGTCTACTATACTAATAGTGAGAAGTCATGTTTACACATAGGGTCATGAACAGCATACACTAGGATCCCCTTGCAGCGCCACCTGGCGAATAACATGACATCATCGTTAACAACGCAACGCCGCCATTCCATTCGCTTTGTCGACGCGCTTTCATAATCGAAATCAAAGTTTGACACTACTGCTATGGCTGGTTAAATATAAATAAGGTAAGTTTCTTTCTTAAATAGAAATATGTCGCTGCGCTTGAAAGTTGTGTTGTGTTGATAGAAAGTAGTTATGGCACGCGTACAACTAAATACAAACCATTTAACTGTTGCCGTGTTGGTAATGCAAATAAACACGCACACACACACACACACACACACACACACACACACACACACACACAAAGTTGTTGACAGAAATAAGAGACAAAGGCAAGACAAATTAATTACATTTAGTGAGCCTATATGGGTCAGTGTCAATTAACTGCCCCAGAGCCTGAGGTAACGTAAGACGACCCAACACGACCCAGGGAGACTTTGAGCGCTGATGCACGACACGTGTTGACCAAATGTCAGCGTCACGCGAGACAAAGACAATTCGATGTGGTGGCATCATCCTTCGTCACGTATGCCACTAAATTTAGCTAGAAGAGAAACTCAACAGGAAAGTTGAATTCCAAATGTCCTTCGTAATCATTACAAAGGAATTGTTGTTATGTTGAGTTACCATTGGTATCAAGTATTTAAACGTGCGTGTATGCTTAAACAGCTATATCATCACCATGTTTGTTTTGATTTTACAACACATGTTTTCGCTCGCGTCTTTCAAGTATCCACATTATGTTTGTCGGTTAAGTATTAATTGATAAGTTGATCATTTTAAAAACTTTTATTAAGTTAATATAATTTCGTCAAGGTAACTGTGCCATCTCACATGAATGAAATAAACCATGTGGTCATTATACATATTTAAATAATAGTAACATGCTGGACTTTTATATATCCACGCAATACAATTGTTTCATTTGTTCATTATAATATATCTCCTAACTTAAAGAGCGGAGGGAAGCAATGACGATATGAGAGTAGAATACTGTGTAGTACTAGAAAATAAATATCTCTACATATAATAATACTAATAATAAATCCATTTTCTTGCTCTAACAAACAGCAATGCCAAGTGATACTGGCTAAGTCGTCTTCTAACGAGATTCCTCTCTAAAGAAGTACAGTGGCTCAGGTCAGACGGAGTCCCAGTCAGACCACACCAGCATTTCTTAGTCTGGTAAACAGCTTGTATTCTGGCTTAAGAACAACGGGGATATTGCGCTCTGAACACTGCTCACAAACAAAGGTGATATTGAGTATGTGTTAACCCACTCCTTCAGGAAATGTGTACATATTCCTTAATAACCTATTTATCATCCAACATAGATATGTCAAACAATGAAGAAATCATAACCTATACGTGGCTTTTTATTGAAGAAAAGAACACTTTCAACGGTAAACAGGGCCGTTTTCAGGAAGACAAATACACACACGTACGCATGCACGCACGCACGCACGCACACACACGCAAGTACGCACGCATACGCACACCCGCATGTATGCACGCTCGCACGCACGAAAGCACACACGCGCGCATGTTCATGGCGATGGATCCTGGGGATGGAACTTGGAAAGAGCGTTTGATCAGGAAACGGGGTGCTATATAATTATTTTTATTATTATTTAAGACGTTCGAGATCCAAAAATATAATTATTTTATTTTATTTTACGAACCGAGACAGTTATGTAAAACGAATAATATTAATAATAAACATTATGTCACGTGATCACAGAGACCAGAATGGACCAATCACGTGAAGCCACGTCATTACAGAGACATAGACAGACACAGCTTGTTTGTCCGGACAGCCGATGGTCGGCCATTTTGTTTTCGGTCATGTGATCACAGAGACCCGAATAGACCAATCACGTGAAGCCACGTGATTACAGAGACAGCTTGTTTTTCCTGTGGACCCATGGTCGGCCATTTTGTTTCCGGTCACGTGATCACAGAGACCAGAATGGACCAATCACGTGAAGCCACGTGATTACAGAGACATAGACAGACACAGCTTGTTTGTCCGGACGGCCGATGGTCGGCCATTTTGTTTACGGTCACGTGATCACAGAGACCAGAATAGACCAATCACGTGAAGCCACGTGATTACAGAGACAGAGACAGCTTGTTTTTCCTGTGGACCCATGGTCGGCCATTTTGTTTACGGTCACGTGATCACAGAGACCAGAATAGACCAATCACATGAAGCCACGTGATTACAGAGACATAGACAGACACAGCTTGTTTGTTTGGACGGCCGATGGTCGGCCATTTTGTTTCCGGTCAAGTGATCACAGAGACCAGAATGGACCAATCACGTAAAGCTACGTCATTACAGAGACATAGACAGACACAGCTTGTTTGTCCGGACGGGCGATGGTCGGCCATTTTAGTTCCTGTCACGTGATCACAGAGACCAGAATGGACCAGTCACGTGAAGCTACGTGATTACAGAGACAGAGACAGCTTCTTTTTCCTGAGGACCCATGGTCAGCCATTTTGTTTCCGGTCACGTGACCACAGAGGCCCGAATGGACCAATCACGTGAAGTCACGTGATTACATAGACAGAGACAACTTTTTTTCCTGAGGACCCATGGTCGGCCATTTTGTTTCCGGTCACGTGATCATGGAGACCAGAATGGACCAATCACGTGAAGCCACGTCATTACAGAGACATAGACAGACACAGCTTGTTTGTCCGGACGGCTGATGGTCGGCCATTTTGGTTCCGGTCACGTGATCACCGAGACCAGAATGAACCAATCACGTGAAGCCACGTGATTACAGAGACATAGACAGACACAGCTTGTTTGTCCGGACGGCCGATGGTCGGACATTTTGGTTCCGGTCACGTGATCACAGAGACCAGAATGGACCAGTCACGTGAAGCCACGTGATTACAGAGATAGAGACAGCTTGTTTTTCCTGAGGATCCATGGTCAGCCATTTTGTTTCCGGTCACATTATCACAGAGAACAGAATGTATCAATCACGTGAAGCCACGTGATTACAGAGACATAGACAGACACAGCTTGTTTGTCCGTACGGCTGATGGTCGGACATTTTGGTTCCGGTCACGTGATCACAGAGACCAGAATGGACCAATCACGTGAAGCCAGTTGATTACAAAGACAGAGACAGAGACAGCTTGTTTTTCCCGAAGACCCATGGTCGGCCATTTTGTTTCCGGTCACGTGATCACAGAGACCAGAATGGACCAATCACGTGAAGCCACCTGATTACTGAAACATAGACAGACATAGTTTATTTGTCCGAACGGCCGATGGTAGGCCATTTTGTTTCCGGTCACGTGATCACATAGACCAGAATGGACCAATCACGCCAGTACAATAATGTGATATAGTTTTATGAACAATTTAGAACGCACACTGTGTTATCATTCACAATCAAGACCCCTGTTCTACTCCAAATGGACCTATTCAGCCGTTAAACAAACACTCAGACATCTGACGGTGTCATCAGTTGTCAGCGTCGAAGACGAAGCCCATGATTGGCGTTGTTTTTGTGCTACTGAATTTGTCTGTAAATCTGCTCAGCCACTAAGAATTTGACAACAGGCAACAGGTGATATGATGGATAGGTGAATTAAGACGACGTCTTTGTTTCTGTCAACAGAGGTTGTTCACAACTAGCAAAGGCCCGAGAGGAGGACCTCTAGACCAGCCCCACACAGTCTTCTCTAAACAGTGCTGCTCAAAATAACCTACAGGTGTGATTCAAATTTGCATCAAGACCTGTTGGACGAAATGCGGTGTGTTCTGATTCAAACTTGACTCACGAACAGAGAAACCAAGCATAATAATTTCTACAAGAGGCTATTTTGGACTTGATTTGGGATACACTTATGTCATTTGTACACGCTATGATTGCATAATTAGTGTCCTTGCTTAAGAATCAGTGGTATTAGGAATGGTCTTATATAACTTCATAAAGCCAAAAAAATTGTATTGATTCAAACGACCACCCAGCCACCCTATATGTGGTGTGGGACATGAGATTTTGATTGATCCAAAATGGCTTCCACAGGACAAAGAATAGCCGCCCGTTGCTGTTTTGGGACTTTCATAAACGTATGCGAACACCTCGTAACATTTAAAAACGTATTGCGACATACGTTTCTTTTCATGAACCTACTATGACAGGTTTGAATTCTCGCCATATGATTATTTAGTATTACGTCATATATAGGTTATTGTACTGATGTTTTGTTAATCGGTGATTGCTTTTACTGCTATGGGTATTAATTATACAGTTATATGGAAAACCGTAAGAATTAGTTTCGTATTCAGTAACTATTACTGTAGTAATTTGTTAACTAATAAAATCAGTTGTTGTTAACGTTTGTTTGTTCTAGTGTATTTTGTAGTTGCATTGGGGTGATAAATAAGAAAGCATGATGCCTTCAAAAATAGAAAAAATACTGCATATTTTTAAACATACATTATTGTCTAATATATGATGCTTCTCGACAATTCACAATCCAATCTAGGAGCACCACTCCACTACTCTGTTACTTTTGCAAGTATAGGTCTATCAGAACTGTAACATAGAAAGAGCGAGGGTGTGTGAGAGAGAGAGAGAGAGAGAGAGAGAGAGAGAGAGAGAGAGAGAGAGAGAGAGAGAGAGAGAGAGAGAGAGAGAGATTGAGTGAATGAGTGACAGAGTGACAGAGTGACAGAGATTGAGTGAATGAGTGAGAGATTGAGTGAATGATCGAATGAGTGAGAGAGAGAGAGATTGTGTGAATGAGTGAATGAGTGAGTGAGTGAGTCAGAGAGACAGAATGAGTGAATGAGTGAGTGATTGAGAGAGATTGTGTAAATGGGTGAGTGAGAGAGAGATTGGGTAAATGAGTGAGTGAGTGAGAGAGAGAGAGATTGAATGAATGAGTGAATAAGTGAGTGAGAGAGAGAGAGAGATTGAGTGAATGAGTGAGAGATTGAGTGAATGAGTGAATGAGTGAGAGAGAGATTGAGTGAATGAGTGAGAGAGAGAGTGAGTGAGTGAAAGAGAGAGAGATTGATTGAATAAGTGAGTGAATCAGAGAGACACATTGAGTGAATGAATGAGTGAGTGAGAGAGAGATTGAGCGAATGAGTGAGTGACAGAGAGAGAGAAAGATTGAGTGAATGAGTGAGTGAGAGAGAGTGAGTGAATGAGTGAGTGAAAGAGAGAGATTGATTGAATAAGTGAGTGAATCAGAGAGACACATTGAGTGAATGAGTGAGAGATTGAGCGAATGAGTGAGTGACACAGAGAGAGAGAGATTGAGTGAATGAGAGAGAGAGAGAGGGAGAGAGTGAGTGAGTGAGTGAGAGAGATTGAGTGAATGGGTGAGAGAGAGGGAGAGATTGAGTGAATGAGTGAGTGAGTGAGAGAGATTGAGTGAATGGGTGAGAGAGATAGATTGAGTGAGTGAGTGAGTGATTGAGTGACAGAGAGAGAGATTGAGTGAATGAGTGAGTGACAGAGAGAGATTGAGTGGATGAGTGAATGAGTGAGAGAGATTGAGCGAATGAGTGAGAGAGAGAGATTGATTGAACGAGTAAGAGAGAGATTGAGTGAATGAGTGAATGAGAGATTGAGTGGATGAGTGAGTGATTGAGAGAGAGATTGAATGAATGAGTGAGTGAGAGAGAGATTGAGAGAATCAACGAGAGAGAGATTGAGTGAATGAGTGAGTTAGAGATTGAGTGTATGAGTGAGTGATTGAGAGAGAGATTGTGTGAATGAGTGAGTGAGAGAGAGATTGGGTAAATGAGTGAGTGAGTGAGTGAGAGAGAGATTTAGTGAATGAGTGAATAAGTGAGAGAGAGAGAGATTGAGTGAATGAGTGAGAGAGAGAGAGAGATTGAGTGAATGAGAGAGAGAGAGAATGAGTGAGTGAGAGATTGAGTGAATGAGTGAGAGAGATTGATTGAATAAGTGAGTGAATCAGAGAGACACATTGAGTGAATGAGTGAGAGAGAGATTGAGCGAATGAGTGAGTGACACAGAGAGAGAGATTTAGTGAATGAGTGAGAGAGAGAGAGGGAGAGATTGAGTGAATGAGTGAATGAGTGAGTGAGAGAGATTGAGTGAATGGGTGAGAGAGATAGATTGAGTGGGTGAGTGAGTGAGATAGAGATTGAGTGAATGAGTGAGAGAGATAATGAGTCAGTGAGTGAGTGAGAGAGGTTGAATGAGTGAGACGGAGAGAGAGATTGGGTGAAAGAGTGAGCGAGAGAGATTGAGTGAATAAATGAGTGCGTCAGAGAGATTGAGTGAATGAGTGAGTGAGTGAGTTAGAGATTGAGTGAAAGAGTGAGTGAGTGAGATAGAGAGATTGAGTGAATGAGTGAACGTGACAGTGAGGTAGATTGAGTGAATGTGTGTGAGAGAGAGAGAGAGAGAGAGAGAGAGGGAGATATTGAGTGAATGAGAGAGAGAGATTGAGTGAATAAGTGAGTGAGTCAGTCAGTCAGAGAGAGAGATTGAGAGAGTTAGTGAGAGAGAGAAAGATAGGATGAATGAGTAAATGAGTAAACGAGAGAGAGATTGAGTGAATGAGTGAGAGATTGAGAGAATGAGTGAGTGAATGAAAGAGAGATAGAGTGAATGAGTGAGTAAGTGGGAGAGAGAGATTGAATGAATGAGTGAATGGGTGAGTGAGTGAGTGAATGAGATAGAGAGGGGGAGATTGAGCGAATGAGTGAGAGAGAGAGATTGAGTGAATGAGAGAGAGAGATTGAATGAATAAGTGAGTGAGAGAGATTGAGTGAGTGAGTGAGTGAGTGAGTGAGTGAGTGAGAGAGAGATATAGTGAATGTGTGATTCAGAGTTTGATTGAATTAGTGAGTGAGAGAGAGAGATTGAGTTAATGAATGAGTGAGTGAGAGATTGAGTGGATGAGTGAGAGAGAGAGAGATTGATTGAATAAGTGAGTGAATCAGAGACACATTGAGTGAATGAGTGAGAGAGAGATTGAGCGAATGAGTGAGTGACACAGAGAGAGAGATTTAGTGAATGAGTGAGAGAGAGAGAGAGAGAGAGGGAGAGATTGAGTGAATGAGTGAGTGAGAGATTGAGTGAATGGGTGAGAGAGATAGATTGAGTGAGTGAGTGAGATAGAGATTGAGTGAATGAGTGAGAGAGAGAATGAGTCAGTGAGTCAGTGAGTGAGTGAGAGAGGTTGAATGAAAAAGTGAATGATTGAGTGACAGAGAGAGAGATTGAGTGTATGAGTGAGTGAGAGAGAGATTGAGTGGATGAGTGAATGAGTGAGAGAGATTGAGCGAATGAGTGAGAGAGAGAGAGAGAGATTGAGTGAATGAGTGAGAGAGAGATTGATTGAATGAGTGAGACGGAGAGAGAGATTGGGTGAAAGAGTGAGCGAGAGAGATTGAGTGAATAAATGAGTGCGTCAGAGAGATTGAGTGAATGAGTGAGTGAGAGATTGATTGGATGAGTGAGTGAGTGAGATAGAGAGATTGAGTGAATGAGTGAACGTGACAGTGAGGTAGATTGAGTGAATGTGTGAGAGAGAGAGGGAGATATTGAGTGAATGAGAGAGAGAGATTGAGTGAATAAGTGAGTGAGTCAGTCAGTCAGAGAGAGAGATTGCGAGAGTTAGTGAGAGAGAGAAAGATAGGATGAATGAGTAAATGAGTAAACGAGAGAGAGATTGAGTGAATGAGTGAATAAGTGAGTGAGAGAGAGAGAGATTTAGTAAATGAGAGAGAGAGAGAGAGAGAGAGAGAGAGAGAGGGATTGAGTGAATAAGTGAATGAGTGAGAGAGAGATTGAGTGAATGAGTGAGTGAAAGAGAGAGAGATTGATTAAATAAGTGAGTGAATCAGAGAGACACATTGAGTGAATGAGTGAGTGAGTGAGTGAGAGAGAGATTGAGCGAATGAGTGAGTGACACAGAGAGAGAGAGATTGAGTGAATGAGTGAGTGAGAGAGAGTGAGTGAATGAGTGAGTGAAAGAGAGAGAGATTGATTGAATAAGTGAGTGAATCAGAGAGACACATTGAGTGAATGAGTGAGTGAGTGAGAGAGAGATTGAGCGAATGAATGAGTGACACACAGAGAGAGAGATTGAGTGAATGAATGAGAGAGAGAGAGAGAGAGAGGGAGAGATTGAGTGAGTGAGTGAGTGAGTGAGTGAGAGAGTTTGAGTGAATGGGTGAGAGAGATAGATTGAGTGGATGAGTGAGAGAGATTGAGCGAATGAGTGAGAGAGATTGATTGAATGAGTGAGAGGGAGAGAGAGATTGGGTGAAAGAGTGGCGAGAGAGATTGAGTGAATGAATGAGTGAGAGAAATTGAGTGAATGAATGAGTGCGTCAGAGAGATTGAGTGAATGAGTGAGTGAGAGATTGAGTGGATGAGTGAGTTAGAGATTGAGTGTTTGAGTGAATGAGTGAGTGATTGAGAGAGAGATTGTGTGAATGAGTGAGTGTGAGAGAGATTGGGTAAATGAGTGAGTGAGTGAGTGAGTGAGTGAGAGAGAGAGAGAGATTTAGTGAATGAGTGAATAAGTGAGTGAGAGAGAGAGAGATTGAGTGAATGAGTGAGAGAGAGAGAGAGAGATTGAGTGAATGAGTGAGTGAGAGATTGAGTGAATGAGTGAGAGAGAGATTGATTGAATAAGTGAGTGAATCAGAGAGACACATTGAGTGAATGAGAGAGAGAGATTGAGCGAATGAGTGAGTGACAGAGAGAGATTGAGTGAATGAGTGAGAGAGGATGAGATTGAGCGAATGAGTGAGAGAGAGGTTGAGTGAATGAGTGAGAGAGAGATTGAATGAATGAGTGAGTGAGAGAGAGATTGAGTGAGTGATTGAGTGAGAGAGATATAGTGAATGTGTGATTCAGAGTTTGATTGAATTAGTGAGTCAGAGAGAGAGATTGAGTGAATGAGTGAGAGAGAGAATGAGTGAGTGAGAGATTGAGTGAATGAGTGAGTGAATGAGTGAGTGAGAGAGATTGATTGAATGAGTGAGTGAGAGATTGAGTGGATGAGTGAGAGAGAGAGAGAGATTGAGTGAATGAGTGAGTGAGAGAGAGAGAGACTGAGTGACTGAGTGAGAGAGAGATTGAGTGGATGAGTGAGAGAGATTTAGCGAATGAATGAGAGAGAGAGAGATTGATTGAACGAGTAAGAGAGAGATTGAGTGAATGAGTGAATGAGAGATTGAGTGGATGAGTGAGTGAGTGAGAGAGAGATTGAATGAATGAGTGAGTGAGAAAGAGAGATTGAGTGAATAAGTGAGAGAGAGAGAGAGAGAGATTGCTTGAAGGTATGATTGAGTGATTGAGAGAGAGATTGAATGAATGAGTGAGTGAGAGAGAGATTGAGAGAATTAGCGAGAGAGAGATTGAGTGAATGAGTGAGTGAGAGAGAGAGATTGAGTGAGTGAGTGACAGAAAGAGATTGAGTGAATGAGTGAGGGAGAGAGAGATTGAGTGAATGAGTGATCGAGAGAGATTGAGTGAATGGGTGAGTGGGAGAGATTGAGTGAATGAATGAGTGAGTAACAGAGATTGAGTTAATTAGTGAATGAGATATTGATTGGATGAGTGAGTGAGTGAGAGAGAGAGAGAGAGATTGAGTGAGTGAGTGAGAGAGAGAGATTGAGTGAAGGTGTGAGTGAGTGAGTGAGAGAGAGATTGAATGAATGAATGTGTGAGAGAGAGGATGAGAGAAACAGCGAGAGAGACATTGAGTGAAAGAGTGAGTGAGATAGAGAGATTGAGTGAATGAGTGAACGTGACAGTGAGATAGATTAAGTGAATGTGAGAGAGAGAGAGAGAGAGAGAGAGAGAGAGAGAGAGAGAGAGAGAGAGAGAGAGAGAGAGAGAGAGAGGGAGAGATTGAGTGAATGAGAAAGAGAGATTGAGAGAGTTAGTGAGAGAGAGAAAGATAGGATAAATGATTAAATGAGTGAGTGGGTGAGTGAGAGATTGAGTGAATGAGTGAGTGAGAGAGAGTGAATGAATGAGTGAGAGATTGAGTGGATGAGTGAGTGATTGAGATAGAGATTGAGTGATTGAGAGAGATTGTGTGAATAAGTGAGAGGAAGATTGAATTAATGAGTGATTGAGAGAATCAGCGAGAGAGAGATTGAGTGAAAGAGTGAGTGAGTGAGAGAGAGAGAGATTGAGTGAATGAGTGAGTGGGAGAGAGATTGAGTGAATGAGTGACAGAAAGAGATTGAGTGAACGAGTAAGAGAGAGAGATTGAGTGAATGAGTGAGTGAGTAAGAGAGAGATTGAGTGAATGAGTTAATGTATGAGTGAGAGAGAGATTGAGTGAATAATTGAGTGTGTGAGAGAGAAAGACTGAGTGAATGAGTGTGAGAGAGATTGAGTGAATGAATGAGTGAGTGAGTGAGTGAGAGAGAGAGATTAAATTAATGAGTGAGAGATTGAGTGAATGAGTGAGAGAGAGAGATTGAGTGTATGAGTGAGCGAGAGAGATTGAGTGAATGAATGAGTGAGTGAGAGAGATTGATTGAATGAGTGAGTGAGAGATTGAGTGGATGAGTGAGAGAGAGAGAGAGATTGAGTGAATGAGTGAGTGAGAGAGAGAGACTGGGCGACTGAGTGAGAGAGAGAGATTGAGCGAATGAGTGAGAGAGAGAGACATTGAATGAATGAGTGAGGGAGAGAGAGATTGATTGAATGAGTTAGAGGGAGAGAGAGAGAGATTGAGTGAATGAATGAGTGAGTGAGAGATATTGAGTGAGATTGAGTGAATGAGTGAGTGAGTGACAAAAAGGGATTGAGTGAATGAGTGAGAGAGAGAGAGATGGAGTGAACGAGTAAGAGATATATTGAGTGAATGAGTAAGTGAGTAAGAGAGAGATTGAGTGAATGTATGAGTGAGTGAGAGAGAATGAGTTAATCAGTGAGTGAGTGAGAGAGAAAGATTGAGTGAATGAGTGAGAGAGAGATTGATTGAACGAGTAAGAGAGAGATTGAGTGAATGAGTGAGTGAGTAAGAGTGAGATTGAGTGAATGAGTGAATGTATGAGTGAGTGAGAGAGATTGATTGAATGATTGTGTTAGAGAGATTGAGTGAATGAGTGAATGACAGATTGAGTGGATGAGTGAGTGAGTGAGGAGAGAGAGATAGAATGAATGAGTGAGTGAGAAAGAGAGATTGAGTGAATAAGTGAGAGAGAGAGATTGCGTGAAGGTGTGAGTGAGTAATTGAGGGAGATATTGAATGAATGAGTGAGTGAGTGAGAGAGAGATTGATTGAATAAGTGAGTGAATCAGAGAGACACATTGAGTGAATGAGTGAATGAGTGAGAGAGAGATTGAGCGAATGAGTGAGTTACAGAGAGAGATTGAGTGAACGAGTGAGAGAGAGAGAGAGAGGGAGAGATTGAGTGAATGGGTGTGAGAGATAGATTGAGTGAGTGAGTGAGATTGAGTGAATGAGTGAGAGAGAGAATGAGTCAGTGAGTGAGTGAGAGAGGTTGAATGAAAGAGTGAATGATTGAGTGACAGAGAGAGAGATTGAGTGAATGAGTGAGAGAGAAAGATTAATTGAATAAGTGAGTGAATCAGAGAGACACATTGAGTGAATGAGTGAGTGAGTGAGAGAGAGATTGAGCGAATGAGTGAGTGACACAGAGAGAGAGATTGAGTGAATGAATGAGAGAGAGGGAGAGATTGAGTGAATGAGTGAGTGAGAGAGATGAAGTGGGGAATGGGTGAGAGAGATAGATTGAGTGAG